>VDFB02322056.1:0-346608 GCA_007258455.2 Sequoia sempervirens
GCTTTAGTGCTTGTGCATTTTTTTCAAATTCAATCTTTTGTGCACAAGCGCTAAAAATCATCACTTGTGCATTTTTGTCAGAGTTAATCTTTTGTGCACAAGCGCTGATTTTTAGCACTCTTACATATTTCATGCTTTAGTCATTTTCTGGCACATGTAGGAGCGGAGTTTTTTAGCACTTCTACATCTCAAAACTCAAGTCACATGTAAAAGCTTTCATTTTTAGTGCTCTTACATATTTCATGCCTTAATCATTTTCTGGCACATGTAGGAGTGGATTTTTTTAGCGCTTCTACACAAAATACAATTTCCTTCCAAAACATGCCAGATCGCTATTTTTTAGCACTTGTGCATGAAATAAAAATCTTCCCATGTAAGGGTGTTGATTTTCAGCGCCCTTACATATGAAATCATCTCTCTAAGTGTAGGAGCACTGATTTTCAACACTCCTACACATTTGGTAGTTTTTGCCTTAAACACTTCAAAATCACTCCATTTTTGCTATGAACATTGTTTCTTCATTCTCACTTTGTTTTGCATGCCTAATTGCTCATTTCACGCTTGCTCAACATCGTTTGCTTGCTTTACACTTTCCAATGCTGCTTTTTCTGCTAATACCTGTTGATTCACCATCCTTGCAGTTTCTCTCTAGATTTTTGTTAATTACCAAAATTTGCCCCTGTTTCTGAACTACACAAGTTTCAGCAATTTTGGTAAAACATTGGATTCACTTCTATGTGGGACACTTAGAATGAAGTGAAACCTCCAAGTTCTAGGCCGGTTCCTAACTGGTAATATCACTTAAACTATAGACTTGATGGGAAAAGGGTAAGAATATGGCTGCATAAAATGAAGAATTCTGAAAATATGAAAATGAAATGGGTGATACACCAAATTGACAAGAGCTATGGGATACTCAAATCACACTTGAATATTGATGATGGACATGAGATTACACATCAAGTTTCTGTAGGTTATGTATAAGTGTTTCACAAACAGGTTTGACTTACACACATTTTCTAGAAGGAAAAGTAATTTCCACAAATTAAAATTCATGTGCAATTTTGTAAACCTAGTTTGTAACCTGTATAATGCTACTTTTGCAAAGAAAGGTATGGAAACATGAGACAAAGTTATAAGGAAATAGAAAAAAATCACAAAGTAACTTGATCAATCACCTGAAAATGCACAATACTTTGCAAGAACAAGAAGGTAAATTGAATCATCAATAGTAACCAAGGTAAATTCTATATATTATGCTCCAAATGAGTTACAAAACCTGCAAAAGTATGACAAGGGACTCTCAAAGTCACAAAGTCTCTATCTGCATATCCAGATTTGACTCAAAAATGAGTTACAAAATGGCTAAGTAGCCAAACTCCTAAGTTGCTCCACAAAATAAGGTTCTAGAAACCTCATTTTCGTAAGCACTCTCAAAACCTAAAATCTAGTATGTAAATTTTCTCCAAAAAGAGCTCATAAAGGGTTGAAAAGGTCAATTTGACCATACCCAACATAAAAACTCAATAAATTAGCTCCTAGATGCTCTCCTTGTGTTCCCAAATTGAAAATAACCTCCCATCATTCGTGGCATGTGTTTTGAAAACAATTTACAACTTCCCCATTTTTAGCAAATCATAAAAGACTCTCCATCTTTCTCTCCCAAGACTTGGTCATATAAGCATATGTTTCTATTTTTTGTATTTAAAGAAAAACAATGATTTAAAGTAAGTGATTTATAAAGCATCACTTACATTAATCATTTACAATATGAACAAATTCCAAAAATAAAAGACTTCATATCTTCATGTATCGGCTAAAACTCCAAATCAATAGGAATTGCCAAGTTGAGAATCATAGTAAAGAATAACTAAGATATTTGATAAGTAATATGAGTCTTACTTTTTCACCATAATAAAAGCCTAAGGAATAAGGAGGCAACATTATAATAGTTGCATTGTTTTATTTAAAAACATGGTCATAAAAATGAAAGTTTTCCTATCGACCATTTAGGGTTTTAACCCTAAGTAAGAGACAAGAAAAATGAAAATTCATTTCATTTGATATTGAAACTTCACAAGGAAGTTTCTTCCGTTGCCATAGGGTTTGAGGGCTCGATTTGCAACTTCAATGATGAATCCTACAACTGATCAGAGGCATTTTCAATAGATTTTGTGCAAATAAACACTTGTAATACAACTCGATTGAATCAACTGTGAGTACGCATTTTGCATTTCCTTTTCATTCTTTAAGCATAAGATACATACTTGAACTCTATGATGAAGAAACAATGAACATTTTTCTTCCTTGTTATTTCTCTATGAGTATCTCATTTGTTTGTCATGAAAATTATGATTTAAAGGATTTGAAGAAGACTTTTTAGCAGATTTATGTCTCTCTTCTTTATCCAGCAGCCATAAAAAGTATGAGAAGCTCTTACTGTGGTATTTGAAAGCATTTCTCTCCATTATGTAGCTACAACCATACATTTTGCACATTTGGGTATTAAGCTCTATTGATATTTTTGTTGATCCTTTCAAAGGAAAATTTCTCATACCCCTGTTCTTTAACACTTTTAGAATTCTTCTGCAGATGTAAATCTATCCACGGTTATATGCTTGTAGGGTTATCAAACCCGCTCCATGATTCACTTCACTTTTTTGGAAATGGCTAAGGCTCGGCCTTATTATCCCACCATTCTTAGTCACCGGAAATATTTTATGGTTCTCTGGGTTTTTCCTTTATGTATCTGCATCTTTGTGTTGTTAAACCCGCACCATGCTTTCACATTCTGAAGAACTAAAATTTGGCCTTCTGGGTATTTCTCTTTTTTGAAGATTATTGCAAAAAGACATCTCCAGTTTTGTACAAAAAGAAAAATTTAAGATTCTCTTCATTCCTGAAAGTAGTTGAAGGACCTTGTCTTGCAAAATTGTTCTTATAACTTATTGTGCCCAAAAATGTGTAATGAATTCTGAATAAATACACCACACAGGTCATGGTCTTTGTCTCTCTTTCATGGATTAAAACCTTGAAGGCTCTGTTGATGATCTGAACTATCAGCAACTGGTCTTTACATAACCTTGCTTTTATAAAAAATTATTCACAAACTTTATTACTGGCACAAAGTATCCAATGAACTTCTTCAAAGAGATTGATAACACCGTTCATTGTGATTACAAAAAATTCATTACAAGCTAGTATCAGTTGTATCTTTTGATGTGTAGTTGAATGATGTACAATTTTGTTGTCACTATGAGGTGAAACTGAGTTATTGGAGTCATTGTAGCACTTCATTAAGCTTCACTATCATGCTGCAATGCTTGATGAATCACATAGTTACTTGCAAAATGTAGCCATATTTTATCTTTATTATTAAAACCTATTGACTCCATCTTCTCTTGATTATTTCATCAAAGTGTAATTATGAGACACTTTTCCTTTGCAGTACAAAATCCGGAGATCAAAATTTTATAATATTTTTATGTCGTTTGAGCTCCTACTAACGGTACCCACTCCATGGTTATAAACATCAGAATCCAGACTCAAATGATAATAATCCTTTTCATTGTACAGTCTTCCTTATTCATGAAAAACACTTGCCAAAACTCCTATAGCTTACTGCCTTTAATATGCATTGCTCTTTTGCTGAGAACCGTGTCATGAATATCTTTAGTTGTATTATTTGATTTGATTATTGTTGTAGCTTAATTTCTCCATGTTCCTATCATCATGTTTGATCTTTATTGTTTCATTGTGGTTCCATTGTGCAATTGCTTATTATTTAGACCAGTGAATTTATTAATTCACTGTTGTGAATGATAAACCCCTTCTTGAGTGGACCACCATGAAATGAGAAAGATTTTTGTCTCTGCCTTTTGCAAGCCTACTGCGAATTTTTCTTTATGGCCTGCACTGGTACCTTCGCTTCATTTACATTTGAATACTTACTGTTTCAATTAGCAAACATTGTTATTGTAATATGCAATGAATGCACTGAAATTCACCTAAAGTTGTGCATATTTAATGAGTTGGGCTCAACCCTTGTGGGAGCCACATTTATCTCCACTCATTTGATCTGAAAATAATTGCACTTGTAGCTGCACATGGAACAAACAAGTTAGAAAAAATGACTGTCTTTTGTGTGTACGTTGACCAAATGGTTTTCCTAGACACCTAAGGCATTCATTAATCTTTGATGCACATGGAGATGAGTTAATACATGCATAGGTGGATGATATAAATGATCGTGTATGGTTATGACCTTTCATTGCTTAGAGTATAACTCTAATACATTGCTTGACTACTGCATGAACAAGAGCACGTGGAAATTAGGAAGGACAAGCAACGAGGACAACACCGAAGTGAGATAAACATTAACCATTCATTCAGGAAATGATTGGTCATCCCTCTTACATGCACATTTATTTTCCTTTATTTATTCGTGTATTAATTTATCTTTATTTGTATAAAGGAAAAGTTAGTCTCATGGCTTGCTGTGTGAGACACATGTATCTTATTACATTCAATAAAGATTACATTTTCAGAAAGATTGTAAAATCTTTTATGTCTCATTCACTTGTATGAATGTAATACTTTTGTATTCTTGTAATCTTGTAAAGTTGTTTTATTTGTATAATTGAATGTAACATAGAAATTTTAAAATGTACCATTCATTTTGAAACATAGATAGCTTATCTTGATTGAGCCTATAGGTGAAAATCTGGTACAAATTTCGTCAAGTGATCCTGAAGGTGACATCTTTTTATCTAGTGAACTATCCCAGATCTACAAAGAGGCCATCACGTAGCAAGTGGAGGATGCTAGCTTTTCCAAAGCCTTAATGTATGTCATTTGTGATACACAACTGACCATTGATAATCTCAACATGCATCTTTGCAGGTGCAAGAAAATCCATTCATCTGTCAGAAGGTCGATCACAAGAGTTCACACCCTTGTAGATTACATAGTTGGCCCAGATGATGCATTCATATAGGAGACCAAGAATAAGTATGAAGATTTTCGTGCCCAAAGCAAGGAACCATGAAGACTCTTGATCTCCAGTGTTGAATATTTTGATGCTTCCCTTTATGCATCTTGTAAATAGTTTTCGACATCTTAAATGTCTTTTTAGCAAATGTAATTACATGTAAAATATGAGATGTAGTTCCACAAAGATGGACAACATTTTGACTTAGTCAAAGTTAGGTGAGATTTTCCTAAATTAGCTCACCTAACTTTCCTAATTTTACTCAACTAATTTCCTAGATTTTCTCTTCCCTCTCTTTTATAAATAAGAGGGATTTCTATTGTAATCTTTACCTTTAGTATTTTGCAATGAAGTGCTACTCTTTTTGAAGCAGATTTGTGAAACTTTGTGTTCATGTTTGTGAATGAAAATTTGATCAATAAAGAAGTGAATTGCATACTAGACTTTTTGTTGGAATCGATAATCTTGTGGATTGATCATATTGGTAGTGGTTAGTAGATGAGCTCTGAAGGGCTTCAAATAGATTTATGTAAACGTTGTGTTAAATTCTTTATTTGAATTTACATTTATGTTTGGATACTATTGTTGAATGATCTACAAGACTTTGTGTTTGTAATTTTTCATGTTGTTCGAGGAATTGTTGTATCTAAGAAGACTGTGCTTCTAATACAACAAATGTTACGATACTCACAGATCCATCGTTGAAAAGCTATGGAACGACTTTGTGCCTTCGTGAGTTTTTCTTTCTTTCTTTTATTTGTTTATTATTATCATACCTAGTATCTCTACACTTTGCTTTGACAAGATAGAGGTATTGGCATTACTGCTTGTTTTTAGTTTAAAGTTATTTTGAATCAAAACTATTGACTGTGAAGCATTGTAAAACATCTTCTCTGAAAAAAGAAAGAAGCATGAATGTGACAACGCCTACCTCGCCCTCCCCCCGCCACCCCCATTTTCGTAACTTTAGTGTACATTTTGTTAATACTTAATTAGTTTTACCTTAGCTTATGTTAGCAGTAAGAAGGGTGCCTCCCCTTTTTGAGAGGAGAGATTATATCTCACACAACTGTGGTTGAAATCTAGGTTGTGTAATCTATGAAAAGGTGATTACATAATTTTTACCCAACAAACTCCCACCTCTTCTTGAGGGTGTCGTGAAGGATGTAGTCACTTAGTGTATGGCAATCAAGATGCCTATTCCCCAGCTTCTCTTGTAAGGAGAGATCATGCTCAGTAGAGCTGGTCGTGGTGACAGAAATACAAGATGGCTTGATTCCGACAAATTTTATTGACTGGTTTTTAATATTTCTCCCATTCATATGGTTTAAGAAGATAATGTTAAATATGGTAATGATGGATGGGACCCTTTATGGACACTTTGGACCCCTCTAATGAATTGGGCAAGACGGTTGATCAAGATCTCCTCCTCCTTTTGCTCTTTCTATTGTCGCTTAAGGACTGATATTTATTATTATGTTTTATGTTGTGAATTGTAGTCCCTTGTGGACTTTAAGGGTGTGACTATTTCCACCTTTTTTTTGTGAATATGTGTAACACTAATTTATAATTTACAATAGAGAAGCTATTCATGAAAATAAACTTTTCTGCATTACTATCCTGACTAATAGAGAAATGTTGAAAGCAGCTAGAACTGTTTGCCATCCTTGATGTATGCTTGCCCACTGGTTGAGCTCGAACGCAATCTCACTAACCTAGGTCATCCTTTGTACTCCCAAAAGAATTGGACGGTTCCTTTCCTCTTATTAATGTTTAAAAACCTAAACCACTCACCTCTACACACACAACAAAAGGGTTTGCCCTACTCGAATAGGTGTTGGCTCTTTGGGAATTCCTAAAAACCATTCATAGATTGGGAAATATCATTTAAGACAAAAATAAAAATAAAAAAAATTGGGAACCATACCATGCTTCACGTGGCCCTTGCAATTTTACAAGCATTTGCTTCATTTCCAAGTCTTCTAGGCATTTTTTATTTTATTTTTCTAAATCCGCTGTAAACATTTAGTTAATTTGTTTCCAACTAAATTATCTATTACTTTTGTCATTTATTTTTATTTAACAACTGGCTTGATCTATACCCAATATTTGGATTAGATCTAGATCTTGAACATATCCTTATTATGCGTTTCCTAGTTTTTGGTTCCAATGCTAGTTGCAACATGGATTGGAACATAGAATATTTGAGATTTTTAAAAGTCGTTAAGAAAACAGAGCATGCAAAAAGTTTCCATAAACAAGTATTAAAAAACTACAGAGTGTCATGCTCCTCTTTTCCCTTGATTTAAAAAAGAAGAAAAAAATGAAAATGCTAACGATATATACACATTTAAATATGAATCGATAAGGATCGACACCCTTTTGAGAATACGTTGTCATGATATATAGGAATGTTACTCCAGATTTTTAGTGTATACCTCTGGTTTGTATGTCTTTAACACTTTAATTTCATTTTGAATTATGGACTTCAAGATCTCTAGGCTTTATCCTGCAATCTGTGCAAATTAAAATAGAGCCTCAATACAAATTTGTAATCTGATTAAAGTACAATCTAAGGAATAGGAATTAGCATTTCTGTCACTATAATTTTATGTATGCTGCTCTACTCTAAATTATTACAGTTCCCTGATTTCATAAAAGAAGAGATACATTCGTACTACCATAGGTAATTCGTTATGTTTGTACAAAAAAGATAGAAAAATACAAGTTTGCATTAAATAATCTCTAACTGAAATCTCAGAACCCTTGTAATCGAACTCCCTTCACAATAACCGTCAAGATGTATTCGTTGGTGTAACTTTCCTCACCAATCTTGAAAACATGTCATGCCTCAGATTGGAATGAATGAAAACGAGTACAATTTAGAATCTAGTGATATATTTATAGTGTTAAAAAAGAATAGTGTGTTTTCACCAAGAAGCATTTTGGTTCTCCAAAACAAAGCATTGGAGCTAATTTACATAGTGAGTTTGTTTATTTCAATCATGATAAAAATGAGGGTTGCACTATCGAGTCACCTAACAGAGTCCACGATTTGAAAAATCTAAGGTTACATCTTACAATGAAAAACAAAGCAAATGAATGAAGTTTGAAGTGTGGAGACCAATAAAAGAAAATCTAGCTCGAGAACCCGTTTATTTATAAGCCAAACTTAGGTTAGGCCATTTTCTGCTTTCAAACGATAATCGACATTTGAATTCCTAAATTCTTAGGAGATTTCATTGCGTGAAGCCTCCCACAATTGCTCCTCAATGCCTAGCTTTTGTAGTTCCATCAGTCCTCGCTGAACTGATATACCAATAGAATATCTTAGCCCAATGTAATAAAAAAATTCTTAACAAAGTTTGTAAATTCAAACACTTTGAAAGAAGTGCCATGATCATAGTATTTTGCGAGGAAAAAGAGCCATAAGCCTGCTAACATGAAAGCCAAAACACAATTACCATCAACTACATCATGAGATGTTGGTGACTGATTATTCCGACTAATCCAGTATTGAAGCCTTTCATCAGCAATATCTTCAACTTTGTGAAGTTTAGCTCTTCGCCAAAAATATATCAGCCATGCCTGATAGTACAAAAGCAAGTAAATAATCTATCAAATGGAAAGCCTAGTTGGTTTCAATTGAACTTTGATTAATCCAAGTATTTTTTCTTTAATTGGATATAAAATATAAGTATAGGGTAGGGGCAGACGTAAGCAATAGTTCCCAGTTCCCACCTAAGAAATCAATTCTATTGATAAAAGATGAAATTAGGCATAGCATGTTGATTCAATGCAAACAAAAGCACATATTCCCACTCTATTAGTTAACAAGATCTCCCCACACATGCTTCCGGTGAGTGCTACACATCAAAACATAAAAGAAATGCCAACATTACCAGGGCTGATTCTAAAAGGCACTTTCAAGAATGTAACACTTAGAATGAAGGAAAAATAATGTTAATAAGATCTACCTCAACTCTATGCCACAAAAAAAATTAGAATACAAATTGAAAAGAAAGAAACAGAAACAAAGATTTAAGAGGATCCCCGAGGACATACCATTTTAACCTAAAATTGATTGAATATTTCAATAATAATTATCATAGTAGCACACATTTCTGACAAAAAAAATTCAAAAAATTGAGGTGTGCTGATATATTTTCACAAATTATGCATTTGCTATTCCATCTATGTGAAACCTATATGATTCCACCTGCAATCAACTAGAATAGATATTTCAGTACTGAAATTGATACCCTAAGGGCTTCTGTCCTAGGGTTTGCTTAAGTTCAAAGCTCAAACTCCACAATAGAGAAAATAAACAAGCATATACAAATGATCTCTCAAATAACCTTTTATATTTTCCCAAAGATTTTCTCGAAGGTGCTTTTAATTTCCCGCTCAATGTAGTATTTAAAACACTTTTATAAACTGAATTTATAATATATTCTATTTTTAAAACATTTGTTACTTATATAATTAATTAAGTAAAATCATTCATAATAATTGCTTTATTGGATAACTTTAATTAATTAATTAATTAATTCCCTGATATAGCCCAAAATTAGTTTATAGGAAATAAATAGGCTAAACGGGAAATTTTTGGCTACTCCATGGAAGGGGACATTATAGTTCTCCCTTCTTGAGATTGCTTGTCCTCCAACAACCGAAGATCCGGATGCTGTAAAATCTATTCACCTTCCCAAGTAGCATCCTCTAAAGGCAAGTTCTTCCATCTAATGAGATACTACTAAAGCATTTTGCTTCTCAATATCTTCTCTCGGACATCTAGGATAACATTAGGAATAGAAACCAATATACCCTCCTCATTCAATGGTGGAAGCTCTGGTGATGAAGTGATCTGCTGCTCGAGTGCCTTTTTGAGGCAAGAAATGTGCAACACATTATGAATTCTACTATTTTCAGGAAAGTTCAATTCATAAGCTACTTTACCAACACACCATGCAATCTTGTAAGGGCCATAGAAGTGAGGCTTTAGCGTCTTAGCACTATTCTTCAAAGAAGATTGTCTGTAAGGCTATAGACACAAGAAAAATAAATCTCCCACCTCAAAACTTCTCTCAACTCTGTGCCTATCCACAGATTTTTTGCTGATTCCGTGCATTTTGAAGATTATCCCTAAGTGACTTAAGGATTTCATGACTCTCATGTATCCAATTCTTCACCTTAGGAGCTTTGTTGTCCCCAAATGCCAAGTCTATGAAAGACATAGCATCATAACTGTGCAATGCTTTGAAGGGAGTCATCCCAATCGACATATAGTAGCTAGTATTGTAACAATGCTCATCCAAATGCAAACACCTAATCCAAGCCTTTTACGGCCCCACAACACAATTGCACAAGTATCCTTTGTAATGGACCCGTTTTTTGGGTCATCTTGCTTTGCAGTTGGAGATGTGTTGGCGTAAAATCTAACACCTCTGGAGTGCAGGTTTGTACGGACAGCTATGTACACTACGCAATGAGTGCTCTTCAAATTAGGAGGGGAAGCTCCCTCGTTGTGCTGGAATGCATGAAAAGAGAAGTAATCTAAGTCCTATCTTTTTGTTCTCAGCTGGAAGAGGCACAAGGTTAAGAAAACCAAGAACGTTGCAGCTAAGGATTTTCTGGTTTCGCAGATCATTAACTACAACTAAGCTAACTACTTTAAATCTATCCAGTTTCCTCAAGAAAACAGAGCATGAGGAAATGGAGCAGGGATTGACTATCGGACGATAAACGAGTTTAGACTCTCTACTTGAAGGCAAGGTGGCGCAACTATCATCTCAATCTAAACAAGCTTATTGGGCACAAAACAGATTTAAGAATTCACCAAGATGATCTTATGAAACCCTGTGTGGCATAACACTTGATCATAACAGTAAAAGACTTACTAAACGGCTTTTATCATCAAGATCTTTATGAAACCCTGTGTGGCATAACACTTGATCGTAATGACAAAAGAATTCACAAAACAGATTTATCTAAACTATGAGAAGATTTACCATGATAATCTTATGAAACCCTATGTGGCATAACACTTGATCAGCATAGTAAGGACTTCACAAAACGCTTTTATCATCACAATCTTACGAAACCCTATGTGGCATAACGCTTAATCATAACAATAAAAGATTCACAAGACAGAAAGAATTCACCATTACAATCTCTTGAAACCCTATGTGGCATAACAATTAATCGTAATAGCGAAGACACATGAACAAATACCAAAAGAGCAATATTGAGGGCAAGGTAGGCGCAGCATATATTTCTCTCTCAAGCAAAAGTTATTTACAAATGAGCAAAAGCTCTTATTTATATACATCAAGGTGTAGGCAACCCTAAAATCACCTTGAGTTCACTACAGTTCTTGCAATGCATGCAAGTCATGCGCCCTAACCCTAATGAAGTAAACTATACAGTTAACTGGGCAACTACCCTCAGTTTAACTGGTACAAATAACCTAATTGGACAATGTGCAAGCATGCACGTCCTTATTTAAAGCAAAGTTAACTGGCCACTACCTTCAGTTAACTGGAAACCCTAATCCTAACTCCTGTGTTGATAACTCCGAGGATGAGATAAGCATGTGTTAAGTCAGCAAGTGAACTGAAGACTGGAAGTCAAGTTAACTGCTGCTCAGGACTCAACCCTAGAAATTAACTGCACGCTCCAACTGGCAGATCACTCCATGTCATCTTAGTCTAACAGTTCGACCAAGAGCTCATCAATATCTTTGTCATCTGGCACTTTGACGCTGCTAAAAAAAATAATTTTTCTCTTCAATTCTTTGTTACTTTCTGTGATTGAAATGTTTACATTCTTTAACTTCTTCAGTCGCCTTCTTGAAATCAGCTGAAATTATTGAAATGTGATCTAAAATCTCCATCAAGATGTCACGAACAAGCTTCTGAAACTTAGTTTGTACAACCTTGAGATCAGTGTAGGTACCATTTTCACAAAGATAATGGCACAAGATTTGAGTGACTTTGGCGGCTCCGTAAATGAAGTGATCTCTGTTTCTTTTGCAACTTAACGCTTCATTGTCAGCTGCTCTGATGAAAACCTAAATTAAGACCGCTTTGGTCTTGAATTCAGTCTAGTTGAATCGCCTTTTGAAAAACTTGCCCGTTGACTGTGAACACGGCTATATTCTGAAAACTTTCTCCATAAAAGCTAAAATGGCTCCTGGTGAGGCTAAAAATAACCTGTCGGAGGATAATTTTCACCAAAAATTCTAAGACATGGGTTTTGTCTGGAAAATGATTCTAAGACAACCCATAACGTCAAAATTGTGAAAAAATGCCGTTTAGCCTGACATGCAAAGATTCTTCAGTCGAGAATTGCAGGTTTTTAAAGCTTCTCGGGGCAATTTTTCTTGAGAAAATTTGGAACATGGGTTTTATGCACAACGGAATTCTGAACAAACCCAAATGATGAGATTTTCAAAAAGATGTGATTTTAGCCCACATGCAAAAAAATTCTCGGAAAAAAGCACAGAGCTTCAGAATGAAGGCTACGGGGCAATTTTCTCGGAAAAATCTAAGACGTGGGTTTTGCTGTTGATGCTGAAATATGTGAACCCAGATGATCAAATTCTGAATATACGCTGGGTTGCTTTGACATGCGAAGAAAGTACCTAAGGTGAGAAATAGAAGAAATAAGACAGAAGATAGAAATTTTTGCTTGTCTGCTTCTGAAAAATCTGCAAATCTCTTCTTCGAATCTTGATACAACCTGCATGCAAAGTGGAAATAAAGTCTAGAATTGACTTCCTCTGAAGAATCTGAGCTCGTAGCTTCGAAGAACGCTGAAAACGAACACCTGAATCACCTTAAGCTTGCTGGTCGCTCAAAACAATGCAAGCTTTCAGAGCAAAAGATGATGCAATAATGGACGCCATTGCTGAAATGAATAGAATTTCATCATAGAAAATTCGTACTAAAGCAAGCATGCATTAAAATGGCGCTAGGCTTCTTATTGGTCTTCACAGTAGTTAACTAGAACTCAAACAAGCTCAATAAGTGGACGCATTAGGGTTTACCCTTTCAACACTTCAGTTAAACTCAGCATGCGATTTTAGCTTCAGTTAAGACTTGTCTTAAGTTTGCCATCTTCAAATTTACTTTGGATTCATCAATTTTGACCTAAGGCGTGCCCTTTAGATAGCTTCAGTTAACAACAAGAATAAGATGAAGGATTCGCCATCTTCATACAAAGAATAAGCTAAAAATAGCGACCCTTTTAGAAGTTCAGTTTGGCCTTCAACAAGTGCGCCAACCTCACATGCTTTAATCAATTAAAATCTAAAAATAGCAACCCTTTTGAAACAAAGTTGCCTTCCTTAAAAAGTGCATAGCTTCACACAAAAATGCTTCACTTTTCAACCTTAAATATGGCGACCCTTTTGAAACTCAAGTTGACATGCAAATTCGCCATACTTCACAAATCTTATGCTTCACGCTTCACAAACTAATGCTTCATCAAAATATGGCGTCCCTTTCCATGACTTCAGTTAACATGCAATGAAGCGCCATCTTCACAATCTTGACCAAATTCGCCATGCATGTAAACTTCAGTTGACTTTTAGTGATAATCTTCAGTTAAACTTAACATGCAATCAAGTTAACTGAACATGCAAGGTAGTTAACTGAACATGCAAACTGAAAGATCACTCCACATGCAAACATATGAACTGAAGATGACAACCCAGAAATCGTTCAGTCTAACTGCAGTCAGAACTCCAGTTAAGGCGTCCATTCAACTCACTTTCGAAAATTTCAAATTTGAACTCTTGGGCGAATTCCAGACTTAGCCAAATTTCATGAAAATTTAGGCTAAAACCTCTGTCGGGACCTCTGTTCATCCCTGACACTGGTTGACTGACTTCTCCGATTGGCTGGCTGACAGGTGCATTGCGGAGCTGAGTAAAAACTGATCAAATGATATCTGCAACCTTGCCGCCATAAAAGCGACGCTCCCGAGAGAGCTAAAACCAAGCCTTTTCAAAGTATTGCTGGCTTTTTCCTGACGATTAGGTACGGCTTACGCGTCTGAAGCGAAGAGGAAAACAAAATCCTCATAACCGGTTATCAACTTCGGGTTGGAACTTCGGGTTCAACTACTTGAAGGCTAAGCTAGATTACTTACGGCGACGCAGGCACATTTCCCCAAAAGAAGCATCATCGGGGTGAAAAACAAGGCTTCAAAGTTAACTCTTTCCATTTCGGACTTAGCCATTTAAGGAAGCGACAAAGAAATAATATAAAACGGTATGGTGATGAATGCCGATCTGGCCAGGAGGCGGTAGGAAAGTGAACATAACAGGACACGTGAATATCTGAAATCATGAAGAAGTTAAAGGCAGCTTGGGCGCCTTTCTCAAAATGTGCTCTTTTGCTCTTTCTTCTGATATTTTGACTAAGATTTGACCCTACGTTTGACCTCAGGTTCAGGCACTTCAGCAACTCAGATTCACCCTCTGACGAATGCGTCGCGAAGTTTGAACGAAAATGAGATAAACGTCTTGGGTGGCATTTAGTCAAAAACCTACATCTGGCACCTCAAAAAGATGGGCGCCTTTCTGAAAAGCTGCGCTCTTCTCCAGTGTTAGCCAATTCTCGCTTTCACCTTGATTTGCACTGTATTCTCCGTAACTCGAACAAAACAGGTCCATTTGACAGGCTTGATAGCTCACTGCGAAGCTGACGTGATGCCAGACAAATGTCTGCTGGAGGTGACAAACCCTAAAAACAGGATCTGTGCCCCTAAAAGATAGGGCGCCTATTTCAGAATGTGCTCCCTTCTCCAGAGAGAAAATTTTGACGATTTTCCTTCAAATTTTCACTTTTCTTGAATCTCTTCAGTAACCGACTGACATGACACTAACACCAACTCCATATTTAAAAACCCCAAAAATGACCTTCTGACATCACTTTAACAAGATTAAGACTCAATTAAGCAAAATGCCTTAGTGAAGCAAAAATTTTGGTTTTGGGTACAACAAGATGGTTTTTTGGGTTTTTCTCTACTTGATCAGAAGGGTAATTTGATGTTACCAGTGAGCTTAGATGGTTTAGAGGAGTCATTTGATGCTCTTAGATGTTTTTAGCTTCTAGTGTGCTTTCCAAGAATCTTGGAGAGGGTGTCTATTTATAGAAAGTCACCTAGTTAGCTCCATTTATCATTATTCTTCGTTAGGATCACTTCAGTGCAGTTAGTTTTTGATTCCGATGCATTCCCGCTATGTTTGCAAAATGAGGATATTAATGGCTTTATTTTAATTAATTTACTAAGGTTGTCAAATATTAATTAAGATATTTAAGAGGCCTCTTAGTGTTATAGCTTGTCAAAACTGGGATAAAATGTTTTAAATCATGGATGCATAAAACAAGGGCCTTGCATGTCAAATTATGATTATTTTAATTAAAAGGTCCTTTTCAGAGCTAAATGGAGTTTTAATTAAAAGTGAATTTTAAATAGAAGTTTCTAGAGAGTCTGGCGGGAAAAGTATAAAAGGAGGTTATGAGAGCTCATTTGGACATGTCAATTTTATTCTATTCCTCTTATTGAAACCCTTGTGGGTCGAGAGATTGAACCTGGTTCAACTCAACCTTTGGAGGACGAAAACCTTCTAGGGAAGATCAGTGTTGGTGGTGAAATGATTCCACCTTAGCTGGTTTGTGGGGAAAATCATTTAGCTTTTCTAGTTGTACAATTAAGGAAAATTTGTGGGTCTCTTGTGGACACAAACTTGGAGTGAAACGATTTATCTTCTTTGCTCAATGGAGGTCAGATTTACTAATCATTTTTGGAAAGCATTTGCTTATCAATATAATTTTGAAGTTGGGGTTTGTGAAGTGGTCGAACATCTTGGAGAAATTTTATTATTGCAAAAAGGGCGTATGGCTGTAGGGTTTACATTTGCAATCTAAGAGATGGGAAAATTTATGACAGTATGCTGGTTGGGACGATAACATACTTGTGTCTAAGGCTGCAAACATTTCCTACATGGGGATTTGTTGATGTGGTTTTTGTGATCGCACCAAACAGCAGAACAAAATAGTCCGAAGGCTATTCCATTCTCTCTTGATCAAAGTATTCCGTGCGCTAAGATTGCGAGAAAGTTCGCACACTCAACTCCAAGGTTCCGAATACTTAGAATACCCTCAGTTGGTTGATGTGTATTGCTGTGTTCTTACGAGGGGACTTACGCAATTGTTCAGATTTCTTGTAGTTAACAGTCAGTGTATGATTTGAAGGGGATTCTTACGTGTATGATTTGGCAATGTGGTTGGTTTCCTAAAACTAATCAGAAATGTGCTGAAAGTAAAAGAGTATAAGGCCTAAGAAACTTATGTTCTATTCTAAATGCAGGATATGTGGGGCTTCGTTTCAATAGACTTCAACCAGATTTCACCTAGCCTCGCGTCGGACAGCCTCAGTAAAATCGGTGCAATCTTCAAAGGGATAACAAAAGATGTTCAAATTATGATTCAACATGCATACACCATCACAACGACGCATATAAGCATACCAATCACAATTGAAGTTAAACTCAATATGATTTCCAGTCGACCACGCAAGGCAAGCTTATCATCAACAAGCTGCTAGTGGTATGGAGTAAAGTGAAGCTATCTCAATAAAACACCACACATCAAAGTAAACTACTTGCATGAGACGAAAATTATACTACTTGGATTCGAAAGGAAGAAGAGACCTTGCTAGCTATTCATGACAAGACGAATTCCATCATCAATGAAAAGATCTATTATCATGAAAAGTGTTACACAACAATCTCCACAAAAGTTTTCAAAGGGAAAACTTTCTTTCTCCTCCACACTAACAAATGTCTACAATGCTCTACTATGCAATCTCTCCAATCTCTAGCTCTAATGCTAATGCCCAATACTACTGTCTAATCTTCTAATGAATTACAAATGAGGGGGACTCCCCCTTTTATAGCTAGCCAAGTCCCAAAAGACGGCTAGGGTTACAATCAATAGAGTGGCCAGAATCATGCCACCTCAGCCCTAACCCTAAAAACTGCCAGAATAGGGAGTGGTACATTAAATGAATCAAAGATTCCCACTCACTCCCAAAAATAGTAAAGGTAATAAATGTCCACATTCAGTCTTCTAGAAGATCCTCGTCTAGTAGTGTGTTCCCATTTGCCTTCTCTCTGACTGCCAACTCCACGAATCTGCGAAGCACGGCCTCAACTTCCTGAACTGAAATCGGTGGAACACAATCTAGCTGAAACTCTAATACTGTGACTGAATGCTCATGCCTCGTACAAGATTTTCTCCAAGCCATCAAGGAGTTCTGCGTGTTCTGGATCAAAGTGGAGAAAGTAGAAGTATTCTCAAAATCATCTTGTACAAAGGTCCTGACATCTGAAAAGAAAGGCACCAGCAAACCGCTCAAATTATCAACACTTATCTCATCTGGATTCAGCCGCCTAGCAAATATGGCTTCAAAGGTATTCTGAACTCCATCAATAATGTTGGCCATGGCCTTATGTATCCTGGCTGAATCCGCCTATGCCGCATCGAAGAAACCACGCCCCGTGATAGCCGAAGAATACCACCTAGAGAAATCATATCTGTCATTCTCCTGAATGACACCTCCATCAATCAGCAATCGCAATGGAACATGCCTCAATGCCTCGAGACGCTGAATAACCCTGCTCTGGTAGATAGAAGCATCTCCCCAAGCATGATCCACTGCATCCATCCGTGTCAGAATACTAGAGGCCTGCTGAAAGGCAGAAGCAAGGTCCTCCATAAACTTCTCAGTCTCAACACGAACTCCTATGACCCATTTGTCTGCCTCCTGTGCCATCTTCCCCAACTCTACCAAGCCGCTGATCGACTCCCTAGGTATCTCCGCTGGAGGCTCTATCACTGGGATGTCCTGCCCTCGAGAACGAGACAACTGCTGTACATATCCAATTAAGGCCTTGTGTTCTCTTTTCAACTTCTTGTACTTCCCTTCTTTCTTGAATAATCTGTCTTTGAGGGCAAGGAAGGAGTTATCACACTCCTCTACAATTTGAGCACCAGTGGGGCATCCCAAATCCAAAGTGGTGACCACATAATTCTCAGGAATTGCTTCATTGCGGTCACACTCAACTCGTGGCACAGCTACATGAAGGGTGCGAGAGCCATCCTCTTCCGTGGAGATCTTCGAAAATTTCCTTGCTTTCTTCTTCTGTGGAGGTGCACTGATCTTGTTCAAGAACTCTTCCATCTCAACTGCTGGATCAAGCTCCTCACTGGGGCTTCTTCTCATTCTATCTTTAAGCCAATCAGGCACATCATACTGTATGTCAAAGGGCTGCTGCTCCTGTGCCTCGACCTCTCTAACCTGCTCAACCTCTACATCATTTTGGCGAGGCTCATCGTCCTCAAGTGGCTGAGTATCACCTGACACTATATCATCATCTTCGTTCATAGCCTCCTCTAACTCCTGCTGAAATTGAGGGTCAGTAATAGTCCCCTCCTCATCCTGCTGATCAACCCTAACAGGTGCGTTGACGCTCTGGCCAACTGACTCTCTCCGTGGAGGCTGAATATCGTCGTGTACTACTGGCACCTGATTCAGTGCAATCCTATGATTAGCAAATAAGGAAACCTCCTGTATACTTGGAGAACGCGTCTCCAATGGTGATGCAACTGTAACTCGTGGAGGCTCTGGCTGAGTAGGCTCCTGTCTAACTATTTCTTTCTTTTTGGACTCTGGGCCTCGTGTAATTTGTTTCTTTCTACCAGTGGTGGGCATCCTGTGATCTCCCATCAAGTTGTAAGTCAAAGCAATTGACCTACTCTTCAATCTGTTTACTCGTCTATCAACCCATGCTCTAGTAAATGTCATGATTGGGATAGAGAGAGTATCTAAATCTGCGACCTCGGGCTTTGACCAATCTGGAGGTGGAAGTGGAGTATCTCTAACAGCTGCATAGTCCAGATGTACTACATCCATATCCTCATTGACCTGGTCCGAAACCAGCACAACTTCACATTCCCTGATCAGAGTAATCGGCAACTGAGAAAACATCCTTTTCCTTACTTCAATCTCATCAGCTGCATCGGCCCAATAATCTTCTATGGTGGCCTTATGTTTAAACTCCTCTGACAACACCCATTTGATGTTATGATGTGGGTCATAGTGCTGTTGACTAGTGTGGTATGAAAAATGATAAAATTGAAGTTCACTTTCAGCCTCTCTAGCTGCCTGTATTGAAGGACACACTTCATCCGAGTTGCCCATTACAATTGGAAATTCTATTCCTCCCTTCTTCTTCTTCTTTTGAATTTTATCAAAGGCTAGCAACTGTCTAGATATCTCTAGCATTAAAACTCTATCTGTTGGCTATTTAGGCAGCCTATATGGGTGTGATGAGAAACCTTGCAACCTAATGTAAGAAAATCTCGGAAACTGTATGAACCAACACCCATACCTTTCAATTAGCTCCTGGGCTTCCCTCGAGATTCTGTGATGCAGCCGCTCCTAAAGCAGTCTCGTGATATACATGGTGAATGAATCGTTGACACGCTTGAAGTGAGTCGTGCTCGATAGGTGCAACTGTGGACACGCCTCATGAATCTTGAATTGGTGAGAGCCACAACCGACAGGCTCCTTGTAAGAGATCCCCCTGTACTTCGTCATCCGTGCCAACATATAGATAATGTAGGAGCTCATGTAAAATGTCTTCGTTCTCCTCAAGCTCAGGAGCTGCTCATGCAAGTTATCACTGATCATCTCGGCCCAATTGACATAGTCTTTCCCTTCTAGCACAAGGTTGATGTAGTAAAACATCCAAGGTTCGAAAATGAACGACTGCGCACAACCTCCGACCTTGCTCAGCATCATGATGAGATCACAATATTCCTGCTTTAAATCCTTTGCTATGATCTGTTTCGGAAACTTTGCTCGAGAAGGCTTAGGGGTGCTCATCCAGTGAGTGTTGATTATCTCCGTGCACCTTTCGAATGCGGAAGCATACATCCGTTCAGCTCGTTCCCTGGATTTGTAAACCATGTTCCTGTGCACCGGGACCCCGAAAGCTTCACCAATGGCTGCCGGAGTAAGATTGGCAAGCACTTGGCCATCTGGTGACATGATTGATCGGTGTTCCTTCTCGTAGCAATTAGCACACTCCATCATCAACTCCGAGCACTGAATGGCTGGCGGAAAACCAGCAACTGCATACAACCCACTTCGGACGATATTGTGTGAAGTAGTTGAAGGCCGATGACTTCCAATCCCCAACATTCTGCTTTTGAAGGCCTCGAGGTTGACGGAGCCCAAATTGGTGTCTGTCAACTTGCCCAGCTTTGAAATAAACTTTGACTCTGGCATGAACGTCTTACTCAGCTTTTTGATCACAGCTTGTCTGGATGCACCATTGTCCTTGCCAGTCGCCCTTGCCTCAGCCATCTCAGCTTCTTCTTCTGAACTTTAAGGCTTCTAAGTAAACTTCAGTGGCTTCACTACTCTTAATCAGCAATCAGCAATCAGCAATCGGCAATCAACCAATTTGCACTTTGAAAACTCTCAGCAACTTCACCTCAAGGCGTCCTCCTCAACTGGCAATTTCCACTTTAGCAATGAAACTTCAGCCACTAGCAAAGTTGTACCTTCTCCAACCAGCAAGTGCGCACTTCTAGACTTCAGTAAAGGCACCTCCCCAGCAACTCAAGGCGTCCCTTTCAACTGCAGATTTGAGCAATCTCAGCAAGCTCCAGACTTAGCCAAAACTTCGAACTCTTCAAGCAATTCACTGCAATGTTTCACTCAGAACAAATTCGAATTCTTCAGTTGTGAAAACAAGTGAGAAATCTCTTCATTTTATAGCTCAAAATCGAATTCTAGAAGAAGCCATTTTTAGCTAGTGCATTTAACTTCCACTACTCCATTTCAAATATTCGAATTCTCCCTCTCTGGTATTTCTGACACTTGTCTCTGGGCGTCAGGAATCTTGCTCTTCTAGAAACTTGACTTTGACTGGCATCTTTGAATTTGCTTTCGAAAATTTTAATTTAAGTTCATCTTCTTAACTCACCAGCCGTAGCTCTGTCACTTGAAATTCGATTTTTAACTCTTCATTACCTTTGGAAAATTCATCACTGAAGAATTCAATCAAAATTGTCTAGGCAACTCATCTGGAATTCATCATTTGAAGAAATTTATTCTGAAAACACATTTTATTCAAATTTGCCTTGGAGAATTTTAAAATTTCCCTTAGGAAACTTCACATTTTTGAGCACTGATTAAATTCTCCATTGAAAAAGTGTCGGCGAAGTTCGGAAGACTTGGAAATCCATCTATCGTCGCGAACGTCCAGTACCCAGAAGAAAATTTTCTTTAGAACACCTCAAATCCATGGGTACCCAATGAACGGGTTCATTTAATTTTTGAAATTTGAACCTTAGAAAAAATATTATTTTCACCATTTTAAATTCATTCTCCACCTGTGATCATCCTGTTGCTCCAGCTTCTTGAAGAACTTGAATCATCTTGCATTATCATCGTCTTTTGACTTCATCTCTGAGAAAATTTGCTCGTGCTTCGAAATATCTCACCACCTTGGGTTCTAGGCGTATTTCCTAAGGAGAAAATAATTTTCCTTAGAAAAATTTTAAGTCATTTTGCACTCTGAGAGTTTGCCTTGGAAATTTTGTTTCATTCGCCAGTGGGGAAAATTTTATCAACTTCATTTTAGAAAAAATTTCATTCACGCCTGGCACACTTTTATTTCCCACTTGCCACTTGCATTTCACTCCACACTTAGGAAAATATTTATTTTTTATTTTGTCATTCAAAGTTTTAGGCGCATTTTATATCTAAAGGAAGATATTCATCTTGAAAATTCTTCATTACCCAGCAAGTTACTTTACTTCACATTTTATTTCATCCCTCTAGGTCCATAACATACTTAGCATTTTATTTCCACGCCTTAGCAATATTTTCTAACACTTATACCACACATCAACCTTAACGCCTAGCATACTTGAGGAGGAAATTCAAAAATCACGCCCAATATTCATCTTCACCACCTCACATGCCTTAGGAAATTCTCCAACACCCACCACCTTGGGCTCATTTTGGACTTGAGGGAGGATAACACCTTGCATTTACCTTGTATTCATCACGCCATGAAGCATTTTCAACACTTTTCACCTTATTTACCAGCTTTAGTTACTTTTTACACCTCAACTTGGGCGCATTTCAGCTTGGCAAGAGGATGACCTTGCAAGTTGGGCGCATTTAGACATAGCTGGTGGATAAACTTTTTCCAACGCCTTTGGGTGACTCTTCACCTTCCATTTTTGTCCTTACATGCATGTATTTGGGCGCATTTTGCCCCTTGAGGAGGATGAAGAACTTTGACTTCGCTTTGACCACTCACAACTTGGGCACATTTTACCCCCTGAGAAGGATGAACTTGCAAGTTGGGCGCATTTTGAGGGTGATGGCGGATATCTACACTTAGAAAAAAATTTCAACCTCCTGAGCTCCCCTTGGGCGCATTTTGCTAGGCCTGCAGGATAAAAAGTGTTGACTTTCTTTGACTTTCTTCTCCTTGGGCGCATTTTGCCCCTGATGAAGGATAAATTTCATACTTAAAATTTTTTTGTGCTTGGCATATCTTGAAGGCGCATTTAGGCTTGGCTGAGGGATGAAAGGCGTTGACTTTGCTTGACTTTTCCAGTTTGGGCGCATTTTGCCCTGTGTGAAGGACAAGCTTCATGACTTTGAAATTTTCCATGCTTCCTTACTCACCTGGCGCATTTTGCCATGTCAACTGGATGAAGCTCCAGACTTAGACTTTTTCATTGTTTTTGCCAGTATTTTATGCCCTGCTATTTATAGTAAGTCTTCTCAATTTTGCACCTTTGAAGCTCGGAACGACTTGAAATTTTGCACACTGCATCCTCATAACCTTGTTGTTCTGTCGACACTGCCATTTTTAGTCACCCTGCTATTTTTAGCATGTTTCTGAGGGTGGTTTACTATAAATAGTAACCTCATGTTTCTGATAGCTCCATTGCTCAGATTGACTTGAAATTTTAATGAGGCGCTCCTCACCACGTGACCTGTCTGTCAACACTGATGCATGCACTCAATTTACTATTTTTAGCCTGTTTCCAATTACTTGACTTACTTGAAATTTCACCAACATAGCCCAAGAATGTCAGGGACGGTGGTTTACACCGCCAAAATTCTGACTTTGACCCTCTCTTTCAGGCCCGGGTTGAAACCCTAATTCGCCTCGACAGATCAAAATCTCTTCGCTTCTCTCGCGGCAATCATCAGCTCGCGGGTTCTCGAACCGAAGCTACGTCACACACTCGCTAAAAATAGCAAGTTCTCGAGTGGTTATCTTTGTTTTGCATGTCACACCATCGCGAAGCTCTCGAAAAACCATCAGAATCATCCGACATGCAAAAGAAACCTTGACATGCAAACCCTAAAAATAGCCTCGGAAGGCTGAATTCTGAAAGTATCGCCTCATTTTGCATGTTATATCATCGCGAAGGTCTCGAAAAACCCAGAAGGAATATGCCAACATGCAAAGAAAAACTCTGCATCTGAACCATGAAATTTGTGCCTGAAGCCGGACTGCTAAAAATAGTAAGTTGTCTATTTTCGCTCAAATTTTGCATGCGAGCAGCCTGATATGTTCTGAATGCCGTGTGACTGTCGGAATCTCGAAAATGCTGACAAATTGCCTGTAATTTCATACTTACTAAAAATAGTAAGTACCTCAGAATCTGACGAAATTTTGCTGAAAGCCTACTGGAAACACATTGACAACAATGTTAAGTTCAATTTTCAATATATTCACCTTACTTGACCTCAGACTGACCGGGAAAGATGAAACCCTAATTTTCAGGCTTGGTCAATTTCACGCTTAAATTCACTGACGGGCGCAACCCCTCGAAAAGCGGACATCAGAAAAGGGACAGAGCGGGAGAGAGAGAGAAAAACCCAAGCCAAAAGACCATAATGGAGCAAAAATTAGGGGGTCCCCATTTTGAATGGGGCGATGTGTGAAAAGGTCACAACAGGATTCTTACTTGCAAAGGGTGGCGTTTCTGACTAAAGAGTCCACATGAGCCACTGAGCTACTATTTTCAGAGTTGTGGGCCTCTTTCTCTAAATCGTGTGAGCAACAAGGAGGTCGTGAGGGTCAGTTCTCACCTACAACACCATTGTTAGGGTGTTAAATGCATGGAGTAGAGGACATATGAACTATTGTGTATTCCTGAGCAGTGTTGGTGACCTTTTTGGAGGTTGTGTGGCTGAGTGATAGGCCTAGTGTGCAATTCTGGGTGTGCTTCCAAGAAAGCACCTATATTAGAGGGTCTGCTGGGCAGTATTGTGATTGTTGGCGTGTCTTTATGAAGGGAAGCAGACCTTGAACCTACAATTCATCACTAAATCCTATCATGGAGTGCCTTTGTGGAGTCGGGGCGTTGAATTGTGCGAAAAATGGTATTTATATTGTAGTTTGCTATTTATTTCTGAAAGTTCTCATAGCTGTTTATGCTTAGAAAACTCTGTATATGACTGCTACAGTCAACTTGTAATTTCTTTGGCTAAATAGTGTTGTGAATGTGCCATAATCTGCAAGGGTTGTAATGTTGTTTGTTGGGTATTTGCATAGTCTAAGTAAATCAAATGTCTGCAGATTATTCATACTCATATTTGGTATTTTAGTATCATATTTTCTAAGAATAAGGAAGTCTTGATTGCTGCTTATATTTTCATTGCAATACCTTCATATAAACATTGTCAAAATTCCATGCATGGTTCCATGTATGTTTGATAAAATGTTTACATGTATCAAACTGGAAAAAAAAATTGAAAATTATCATACAAATTTGAGAGGGGATTTTATAGTGGTATCAAAGCCCAAAATCTTGCCAGCGTGTTGGGCAACCGATCCTTGTTGCAAGTAGTCAATTTCAGACTAGAGTTTTAGTTGGGCATCATGGCTTCTCTTAGTGATCAAATGAACTCTTTGCTTGAATCTGTGAGGCAAAATCAGGTTGATTTTGAAAAGAGATGGAATACATGGTGGAAAGAACAAGAGGCTACCAGAGTCTTTCAAGTGAAGTTGAAACTTATAGGTAAGAAGCTAGAACACTTACCTTAGTCAAAATAAATTCTTCTCAGTACATTGGAGGAAGCAGGAAATTGCCTATGCAAGATTGAAAAATTATTCTCTCAGTTGATGCGTCAAGCTATGAATCCATTAGTGCACTCTTTGGTTAAGCCAGTGCTTATGAGATATCATGATGAAGAGGTAAGACTTGCAGTTGTCACTTGCATTAGTGAATTCATAAGAATTACAACCCCTAAAGCACCCTAGGATGATGAGCTAATGAGGGAAATACTCCAATTGATTGTGGAGAGATTTCATGGGTTACATGATGTCAAAGGCCCTACCTTTGGAAAGAAAGCTAAAATTTTAGAAATTATGGAAAGGGTTAGGTCATGTATCTTTATGATTGATCTTAGGTGTGATGATTTGATTCTTTAGATGTTCCATTGCTTCTTAACTAGAATCAAAAGATGACATTCAGAAGATGTTAAAACAAGCATGCTAACTATTTTTTCCTTGATTTTAGATGAAGGTAATGATATTTGCAAATAGTTGCACTCAAATTTGTTGGTCATTTGGAGAAAGGAGCAACATGTCTCAACCACAGCTTATGATTTCTCAAAAAGATTGGTTGAGCAGAAAATTGAGAAGTTCAGGGAGTAGTTGATTGAAGAACTTATTTCATTTGGGATATAAGTCCCAAGATCACCCAAAAAGAGCAAAAACCAAATGAGAAGACAGCGGCGTTTTTTTTCATGTCAAGAGGATTGGACTCCTAATCACATACGTGGGTTTGTAATATCCCCCCTCCAAATGGATATTTGCTTACTGAAAATTGCTCGTGTGTTTGCTTGTGGTTTTATGGTTTTTGTTTTGTTTTGAGTTTTTGATGGAGAGTTTGCTAGTAAATGCAACATAAAAATATATAAAGAAATTGCAAAATTAAGAGATACACAAGCAAATAACTTATACAATCATTTCAGATTTTTATCCATTGCTTGGTAAATAAATTACAATTCATACCTGTGAACCAGTAGCAAATGTATAAGTCTAGAAATGATCCAAGCAGCAATTATGAAGATCTCTAAATTAGACGCCACCCTCAGATGATGAATTAATCCACCTTGAAAACATTGCA
The DNA here is from genome assembly GCA_007258455.2 of Sequoia sempervirens. Classification (NCBI taxonomy): domain Eukaryota; kingdom Viridiplantae; phylum Streptophyta; class Pinopsida; order Cupressales; family Cupressaceae; genus Sequoia; species Sequoia sempervirens. The sequence goes on from VDFB02322056.1 coordinate 26,251, forward strand.
TAAAGATGGCTATGACCAAGCCGCCAAAATGGTGATGAAACACTGCTGAAAACCTTGGCGTTTTAGCCTTGAGTTCACACTCCTAACTTAGGTAATGTATGGCCCACCAAAGAAGGACTGGTATGGCCTCATACAAACCCATGTGCTTGCTAATGTCTATGATCAGCAATAAAGATAACAACTAATATATGTAGATACTGATTTATGATAAAGAACCTCTAAAATCTTGAGTCTTTTGTCTCCTATAAGCACAATTGCAGCCTCTGAATGAAGCGACCTGAAAATGCAAACCTTGGGTGGTATTTCACAACTATAGAATGAACAATTTGAGAGAGCTACATTCTCCAAGATCAATTTGCAATTGAAAACCCTTGTTTTCTTCTCACAGCCAAAACTCTTCAAATTTGCTAAGTGTTGAATAATGAATGAAATGCTTTTTCAAATATTTTTATATCTCCCAAAAGCATGACTCCCAAGGCACTTTTTTAGTGATTAAATATATTTAAATATATTTTCCTTTTGTTGCCTTATAATATCTCTTCATGTGGGCATCCATATCAATGACCAAATGATTTGACTTTATGTTATTTAAAAGGCCTTTAATATTAAGTCAATAAAGTCATTAAATGATATCCACTTTTATAATTAATTATTATTAAAGTAGTCACTTCAATAATAATTAAAATATCATAACTCCATAAATAATCACCATTAATTAATTCTGTTAATGCTAAAAGGTAGCCCACTGATTCCTCTGCTCACCAGGGTGGCTTACTGTAAATAGTAAGACTGGACCCCAACATCTAAGTGATTTACTAAAAATAGTAAGTATGCATAAATGGAGCCCAAAACACCTCCAGAAGGAAAATCTTGAATATGACCAAGTACTGGAGAAGAAAACACCATAAACTGTCATCTGAAGAACCAGATAACTCCCCCACAAGGCCCTTTAATCACCACCATTAGCCTATAAGAACCTGATGATAGGCTAATCCACCAAACTTTGACATTGGCTAAAAAGGGTACATTACAATCCACCCTTCCCGAAATTGCTTGACCTCAAGCAATCTCAACTGAATGCCTTGGCCTGTTCTCTAAGTGTCGGGATCCCAAATCAATTTGTAGAATGCCCAATGATACTCAACACCATTGTAAACAACTAACCCGATGTCGAGCAATCTACCCAACATAGAAATCCCTAGATCCCATAACCAAAATGGAAGTCTACCATACACATTACCCGTTGACTTCCACTATGCTACTCTGACATAAGCTTCACCATGCCGAGAGTGGTGAAGCAACTCATTGGGATCTAACTGCACTAATGTGCCAAACCTGTCACCACCTGGATCCCAACACATTAGAACCTCACATCCATGAAACATGAGGAGATAAATGTATCTCGAAGTATCTGCATGACAACACCTCTCCATCCTCTACAAAGTTACAAACCTCCAATGGAAGTGATAACTACCCCTCATAGGTGTTGAAAGATGTGTAATTTCTCCTCTTAGATTGTTGATATGGAATGAAATAGCACTCTCAAGACTGCATACCAACCTACGGGGATGTAAAAGTGTAATGTCCCCATTTTTGGATTACCCTAAATCTGCCTTGATTTCTTGAAGATATCCTTTTATAATGGTCTAGTGTTCATATTGCATTCTTTTTCTCCTTTTCCTGATCAATCATAGGATAAAGACATTCATAAATTTATTCATTTTTCTATCAAATAATCACAATTACCTATAAGGTTCAATAATTGCTACAAGTATCTTTATTGTATAATCGTATTTTATATATATATATTGTTATCGCGGAATCTAGCAGCGCTCGTTCCACGAATAACCCCCCTACAAAACTTGTCTATTTCCTAGGTTCATAAAGTTGAAGCACGCAAAACGAGGTGATTTTTGAGCCACCTCGTAATTCCTTCCAAAGCCTCAAACAGTTAGTTTGAGCATCCCCCTATGTTCGCCTCACAAAGACCTTCGAAACGAGCTCCTTCGCGAAGTCTCACTGATCATACTTAGTTAAATTGTGAAAGATGCAGTTGTGTCAAAAAAGTGCACTCTAACTCATCCAAATTTAAAAAAAAAAAAAAAAAATTCATCCAAATTTTTGGCTAAGTGTTGAAAGTGCAGGGGCACCAAAAATCAGCGCCCCTGCATAAAAGTGATTTTTCAAAAATGTGTAGAAGCGCTAAAAAAGTGCGCTCTTACACATTGTTGCCAGACTTAGCCAATTTTTGGCTCAGGCACACTTCTTCATGTCATTTACATATTTCGCTTTTCGTGCCATCTTTTATGCCTCAATTTAATGTGCGACTTGAGTTAGGTTTTTGATGTTTCCCAATCACTTAAAAGTGACTTTATGTTTCATTTTCATCAAATGTGGTCTTCAACTTATTTTCTCTTTGCTAGGCACACATCCACTTCATCCAAAAACGCATTTTTATGTAGACCTCTTTCTTGGTCGAGCTAGGTTTCGAGTTTTGGTTCAGGTATGTCGCTCTTTTCTCCTTTCCTTTCTTTCCTTCACACTTATTGTTTGTTTGATAAATGTTTTGTGATCTGTAAATGCGTTTTTAAATAAACCCAAGCTTTTTCTTTCTTTCCTTTCTGTCTATATGCGTGGGCATTCCTTTCTTACCCTAATCGCATTCTTTCTTTTTCCCCCTTTGCTAAACATGCAAATGTTGTTCCATTGTTTGTGTTGGGCGTGGATTTCTTGGATATACGCATTTTCTTTCCTTTTGCTTTGGTTGATCTTACCTGCGCGTTTTAATCTCCTCACATGATTCTTTGTCAATACTTTGAAATGAACAATGAAAGAACCTCACATTTTGTGAGTAAGATTGCACTATACTTTTCATAAGAACCATGGCGGTAAAATGAAGATCTAATGCACTTCAATATGTGTTCTCAAGTGTTGATTTTAATCCTTTCAATACTTCCAAATTGCCAAAGTGTTGTTCTTAGAAATCATTATATTATGTTTTCAATGTTCTTCCCAAATGCTAAAGCGCTCAAATTCAGCACCGTATCAATTGCCAACTTCATAGTGAAAAGTGTCATGGCGCTGAAATTCAGCGCCCTGACATATTTCCTCAAGTTTCTAACTCTTAGGTGCAAGGGTGCTGTTTTTTAGTGCCTCTGCACCAAAGACAGCTCCCTCCAAGTGCAAAGGGTGCTGATTTTCAGCGCCCTTACACTTTTCCCAATTTTTCTTCCAAACACCTCGAAACTTGCCAATTTCATTCCAAACCTCTTTCCGTCCACTTTGTGCATCATTTTGTGTGCCTTGTCATCCGCTCCACACTTTCTCATCATCGTTTCTCGCCTCACGCATCCTCATGTTGTTTGCTTCACTTCTCAAACACTAAATATAGCGACCCTTTTCATGACTGAAGTTAACAACTTCAAATTCGCCATACTTCACTAAATATGCTTCATGCTTCACAAAATAATGCTTCATGCTTCAATTCTTCCCTTTTGAACTTCAGTTGACATTTGATGAAGCGCCATCTTCACTAAAATCTTCACAATTGCAACCAAAATTGCCATGCATGTAAACTTCAGTTGACATTCAGTAATAATCTTCAGTTAAGTCAACATGCAATCAAGTTAACTCAACATGCAAGGTAGTTAACTGAACATGCAAACTAGTTAACTCGACATGCAAACTGTAAGATTACTCCACATGCCAATATACGAACTGAAGATGACAACCCAGAAATCGTTCAGTCTAACTGCAGTCAGAACTCCAGTTAAGGCGTCCATTCAACTCACTTTCGAAAATTCAACTTTGAACTCTCAAGCGAATTCCAGACTTAGCCAAATTTTATGAAAATTTAAGCTAAAACCTCTGCCGGGACCTCTGTTCATCCTCTCCGACATCGTTGATCGATTTCTCCGACACACGACAAAGCATCGCAAAGCTTTGGTAAAATCACCGAAGATATCTTTGAGACTGCACGCTAAACCGACATCCAAGGCTCAAAAATCCAAGCGCTAAAAGCTGCTTTTCCCGACTTAGTCACCAACTTCTCAAGATTGCATTTAAGGAAAAACAAAATCCTTCATACTGCTTTATCAACTTAGGACCTGGATCTCGCTCACGGAGGCCGAGCTCGCTCTCAAGACCACAACCCAGTTAGCACATCGTAAACATCATCTCGAGGGTGAAAACAAGAGCCTTTCAAAGTTGTTTTTCATTCCAACTTAGTCATTTCTCGAAACGATAAAAATAACATAAAAATCCTCCCATCACAGTCAGACATCTTCATCTGGATTTTGAGACAAAGTAACCAGAAAGCTGGAACGTAATACTCGACAATATTGAATATCCTCAAATCATCAAAAAGAAGGCATTAAAGGCCCTAAAAGCTAGGGCGCCTTTTCTCAAAATGTGTTTTTGCTTTTTCCTCCGATATTTTGACTAAAGATTTGACCTACGCTTGACCTTCCGCCTGCCGCCAAAGAACCTTTAGACCACCCTCTCGACTATGTCATGGGTTCTAACAAAAATGTGAGATAAAAATCTGGGTGGCATTCAACAAAACCAACATCCGGGCACCTCAAAAAGATACGCTCAAAGTTGCGCTTTCTCCGTTGTTAGCCAATCCTTCGCCGCCTTTGATTTGCACCGCATTCTCCTAACTCGAACAAAACAGGTCCGTTTGACAAACTTGATAGCTCACTGCGAAGCTGACGTGATGCCGGACAAATGTCTGCTGGAGGTGACAAACCCTAAAAACAGGATCTGGGCCCCTAAAAGATAGGGCGCCTATTTGAGAATGTGCTCCCTTCTCCAGAGAGAATTTTGACGTTTTTCTTCAAATTTTCATTTTCTTAAATCTCTTCAGTAATAGACTGACATAGTACTGACACCAACTCCATATTTAAAACCCCAAAAATGACCATTTGACAACACTTTAACAAGAATAAGACTCAATTAAGCAAAATGCCTTAGTGAAGCAAAAATTTTGGTTTTGGGTACAACAGATAGGAATGAAACAAATTAAAATATTAGGTTATTTTATGTATTTTACTTTCGACAAAGTATATGTAAAAACAAATTTTGCAATTGTAAGAGTTCTTTCCTTGCAGTTTTGAAAAAAGTAATTACATATAAAATCTTACAAAACAAATCACAATTTGGATTGTAATTTTGAATAAGTCAATTGCAATTAGTTATTGGTTGAGAGATTTTCTCAAGTTTGTTGAGATCCTCCCACCTTTTTCTCCAGACCTTCCTCCTATAAATACTTGAGGGGTCTATTGTAATCTGATATCTTTTTAGCAAGCAAGAAAACTCTGCAGAATTTTATACTCATAAAGTTTTTGAGCTTTATAGTTGATAATTGTGAATTTTCAAGTAATATCAAGAAGTTGAAATTTCAGACTTTGAGCTGAATTCTCATTTTGCATCCTTTATATTCTTAGGTCATTTTGGAGCATCATTTTGTGACTACTTGAGAATTGTAGAATATTGCTGAAGAGAGATTCGATTTAAATATCTGCAGTCTTTGTGCTGTAAATGTGAAGATTGAATTCACAGTTAGTATTAGAAATTAAGAAAAATTGCAAGTCTTTGTGCTCATGACGATTCTCATTTAGAATAGTTAATAGATACTTCGTAATTACAGACTTTGTACTGTTTTATGTTGTATATTTTCATAAAGTAATCATTCTGAAAAGGGTTGATAGGATTTCATTCTTCAATACTTTGTGCTTATTGATTGATTTCCCGTCCCAGAGGAAATAATGGAAGTCTTTGCGCTTTCAGGAAACTTTATTTCCTCTTTCTTTATTCCACTACACAGTTGCTATATTAAGTTTTATCAACATATACTATTTCTTTTTTGTGAAGAGAAAAGAATATAATCTTTCCTGAAATAAGAGGAACGATTGTTGTCCTATCCATTTAGTTTTATTTAGTTAAAGGGGGAGCCTTCCCTTAATTAGTAGAGTTCAAACTCATGTGCTGTGGTTGAAATCACAATTTTGTACACTTTCACAAGAATACAAAATTTCCAACCAACACCAAGAATCTTGGAGAGGGTGTCTATTTATAAAAAGTCACTTGGTCGGCTTCGTTTATCATTATTTTTAATTAGGATCACTCCAATGTAGTTAGTTTTCGATTTTGATGCATTCCGGCCTTTTGCACAAAATGAGTATATTAATGGCTTTATTTTAATTAATTTACTAAGGTTGCCAAATATTAATTAAAATATTTAAAAGGCCCTTAGTGTTATAGCTCGTCGGAATTGGGATGAAATATTTTAAATCATGGATGCATAAAATAGGGGCCTTGCATGTCAAATTATGATTATTTTAATTAAAAGGTCCTTTTTAGAGCTAAATGGAGTTTTAATTAAAAGTTAATTTTAAATAGAAGCTTATGGAGAGTCTGACGAGAAAAGTATAAAAAGGAGGTTATGAGAGCTCATTTGAACATGTTGATTTTATTCTATTCCTCTTACTGAAACACTTGCGGGTCGAGAGATTGAACTTCGTTCATCTCAACCTTTGGAGAATGGAAACCCTCTAAGGAAGATCAATTTAGGTGGTGAAATGATTCCACTCTATCTTGTTCATGGGAAAAATCATTCAAGTTTTCCAATTGTGTGATTAAGGAAAAATTGTGGGTCTCTTCTAGAGACAAATTTGGAGTAAAATGATTTATCTTCTTTGCTCAATGGAGGTCAGATTTACTAATTAGTTTTGGAAAGCAAGAAGGTGCGAAGCCCATTATCACCACACCATACAGGCATCCCAAAAGATTCAAGGATGAAATAGAAAAGTGCATCAAGGAGCTACTTGAAATGGGCCATATAATACCTAGTTCTAGTCCATTCGCATCTTCCATAGTGCTAGTCAAAAAAAAGGGATGGAACCTTATGTAATGTCCCCATTTTGGCCATATGCTCTTCATTTGGATTTAGCCTATTTCCGAGAATCCGTAGGCTACTCAGTTGTGCTAAATCTAGGGTTTCCATTTTTAGTAAGTCCTGCTTCCAACTCAGTTTAGTTTTCTGTGAGTTTTGTTGTGGATTTACTATTTATAGCAGTTGGCTATTTTTAGTAAGTTATTTTGTGGCAGTGGCATTGGCATCAGTTCAGCTCAAGTCATCTTGTCCTTCTTTAGTTTGAGTTTGGTTTGGTTATCTCCATGGATTAAGTTTTATACTTAGTCATTTTTATGTTTCTCAGTTGTACCCCCACGCCTAGGAATGATCACTTCATGTTGTTTTTAAAAGGGGGTCATTAAGGGGTCAATGGTGCATTTAATGAATTATTAAATGCTTTATTGTTGCAAAGTGAAGTTGGAAGCCTAAAAAAGGTTAATTAATATTTTATTATTTCAAAAAAGTGAAATGCTTAAAGTGGAGTCCCTTTTGGAAGTTGAAGTGATTCAACTTCTTGGAATTTGAAGAGTCTCTTGTTGCTTCATTTGCCAACTGAAGCCTATATATTTATGTTTTATGATGAGTTGATGATGCATATTTTTGAAGAGCAAAGTTACACTGCTGGAATGAATCAAGAACTTGGCTAAGGGGAAGCTTAGCAAATTGACTCCATTCTTCGGGCTTGAAACTATGGTTCCTTAGATGGTGGATTGAGAGTGTGCTTCATTTAGAAGTGCACATTGAGCTTCACTGTTGAAGAATTTGATGTATTTTTCAGTTTGTGAGCTTGCTGGTTCGTTCATAGCTGAAGGTGATTTTCATATGCAGCTCTTTGAATGATTTTTAATTGCAAATGGGTATTGGTTCTTTTAGTTTGTATACTTGAGGCGTCCCTATTTGTGCAAGATCAGAATTTATAATAAAGTGGATGAATTTTAAAGAGAGGTTGACCCTCTCCTAGGGACATACCATTTCAAGAAGATAGCTTTGAAATTCGTGTCTTCTTTTTGGTGTTTGATATGGCATTAGAGTTTCATGTGAGTTGGTCGCCATGTTTCTTGTGATTAATTGCTTCTAATTTAAGATGATATGGTGAAGTATTGTGGAGGTTATGAACACTTGGGTGTTGCATAGTTGCTGGTTGAAAAATTACAGGCTGCTGGTTTTATATTAGACTTAGCTCTTTTCTTGATATGCAATACTTCTTGGGAATCTATGCTGCTAATTCCATGTGCATTCCATTTGGAGAAGATAGAAGCATTTGGAAGAAGATTTGAACACTTTAATGATCACCAGCTGCTGCCTCATCAAAGTTTGGTGAAGAGTGGTAAGAGATTTGAACATTCCTGATATGTTGCATTTGCTGGTTATGAAAATTCAGTTTGCTGGTTCATTATATCAGATTGAACAAAGTTCAGATTTTGGCTTGTAATTTTGTATTTGTGAAGATTAAAAGTTGGAAGAATCATCTTTCAAGTATTTGCATTGGTTATGTTATTATAACACTTATAAATTGCAGATTTATTTCATTGTAAGGTTGTGAATTAGTAGTACTAATCCAGTCATTATTATTGCTGCATTGACTTGTGAATTATAATGCAAAACATTAATTACCCTTGGATGGTTTACTGCCAGTGTGGAGAATAAACTTCGTAACTCTCATTGTACCCATTGAAAAGTGGATAATTTCCACTCAAGAGTGGATGCCCGCCGCAGCGGATGAATTAGTTGAATTGTTTGTAGTATTTCCCCCATTGTTTAAGTGGTTGAGCGGAAATCTTTATGGCCGGTTCACCGCCTAAGTTCTTTCAGTTTTGTAATACTTACTCTGCCATATGTTAGCACCTCGCCTTCAAAGGGATCTTGTGTGCACATTCTTAGCATTGATTCTTATCATTTACTTTCAGTTGTAAATCAATTTCAGTTGTTGAGTCATTTAGATCCTAGGGTTCCTTTGACCATATGCTCGCCCCTCTTCCTTCAATCGTTTTAGGGCCCATTCTTGGTTAGAGTTACCTTTCGCATTGTTTTCGTTTTGGAGCTAACCTTAACGGGTGCGTATTGCAATTGTAATTGATATGTAAAATCAAGAAAACATTTTAAGGGCATATTTCACCTTAAGAATGTGCATTGACTATAGGGCACTCAATAATAAGACAATCAATAATCGCTACCCCATAACCAAGATTGATGAGTTGATAGATGAGCTTCATGGTGTTGTATATATTTCTAAGATTGACTTGCGTTTGGGGTACCACCAAATAAGAGTGAGAGAGGAGGATGTGGATAAGACAGCTTTCCGCTGTCACTATGGTCACTATGAATTGTTGGTTATGCCTTTTGGCTTAACCAATGCACCTACCATTTTTCAATCTTGCATGAACCAGATATTCAGGAGGTAGTTACGAGAGTTCTTGCTAGTGGTCTATGATGATATACTCATTTATAGCAAAACATGGGAAGATCACTTGAAGAACTTCGACAAAGTCTTGGAGATCAAGGAATTAGAGTCATTATATGCCAAAGCCTCTAACTGTAAATTTGGTATGACCAAAATCCTATACTTAGGACACATTATTAGGGCCAAGGGAGTACAAGTAGATCAAGAAAGGATCTAGGCCATCCTAGACTGCCCCCACCAAGGACCCTCACCGAATTACATGGCTTCTATGCGCTATGTTGTTATTATAGAAGATTTGTATAAGGGTTTTCCCAACTTGGAGCTCCCTTAACAAGCCTCACGAAGAAATGGAGAATTCAAATGGTCTTAATGCACAACAAGTGTTCAATAAGTTGAAGGAGAGCATGAGTAGTTGCCTAGTCCTTTCCCTACCCAATTTTAACCAACCCTTTGTGCTACAATGTGATGCATCGGGAGAAGGGATTGATGCAGTCTTAATGCAAAATGGGCACCCTATCGCCTTCGAAAGTAGGAAGTTGAAAGATAATGAAAGACTATACTCTACATATGACAAAGAAATGCTTGCTATAATGCATGCATTAGCTAAATTCCAGCAATACTTGGTTGGTGGAAAATTTGTTGTGAGAATGGACCACAATAGCTTGAAGTTTTTCTTGGAGTGAAAGGATCTCAACGAACGGAAATGAAAATGGGTTAGCAAAATCCAAGCTTATGATTTTGATATTGAGTACATTAAGGGGAAAAGAAACATAGTGGTCGATGCTCTATCCCGAAAGCCTTCTATTTGCTCATTATCCGAAATCTCCATGGATTGGAAGCCACAATTACTAGTGGAGTATGTGAAGAATACTTTTACAAGAAAACCATTGGAGGGAGAGGTGCAGGATGATCAATATAAGGTAGTAGATAACATCAAATATTACAAGGATTGAGTCTACTTAGTACTAGAATCTAAACTAAAGGAGAAAATATTAAAGGCCATTCATGAGACCCATTAGCAGGACACTCGGTGTGCCTTAAGAATTACAAACAAGTCAGGGAAAGGTTCACTTGGAAAGTCCTTAAGGATGATGTCCTTCAATTTATGAGGGAATGCACCACATGTCAACAAAATAAGGAAAAACATACCTACCCTGCTAGTTTGTTACAACCCTTCCCCATTCTAGATCAAACATGGGAAAGCATTTCAATGGAATTTATCATGGGGCTTCCTAAATTCCATGGTAGAGATTGTATCTATGCGGTTGTAGACCAATTAACCAAGTATGCCCACTTTTTCAATATCTCTTTCAAGTATAAAGCACCCCAAATTGCCGATCTATTCTTCAAAGAAGTATTTAGACTCCATGGGCTTCCCAAAAACATAGTAAGTGACTGTGATAGTAGATTTTTGAGCATCTTTTGAAAAAAACTATTTAAGCTATTAGGCATAGAGTTGACCCCGAGTATTGTTGATGTGTTTTTTGTGACCGCACCAACGCAGAATAAAGTCGCCAACGGCTACCCTATTCTCTCTTGATCAAAGTATCCGGCACACTAAGATTGCGAGAGAGTTCGTGCATTCAACTCCAAGGTTCCTTCAGTGCAAATAGTCTCAGTTGGCTCGATGTGATTTGCTGGTATTTCAAGGGGACTTACGAAATTGTTCAACGGCAGAGAAAGGAAGTCGACTACTCGAAAGATTTGTCTATGAAGTTCTTGTTTCAGAAGGTACTGAATGTAAATAGTGCTGGGTTAAGAAGGCTCTAATCTACTCTAAGGTGTGGGACATGGCGATCAATTCTCACAAGCTTCAACTAGGCTCTGCTTTGCCTCGCCTCCGACAGCTTCCATGGAGTCGGTGCAATCTTTAGGGGAGATGATTAAAGATGTTCAAACCACCACTTGACATGAAGATAACATCATTCAAACTATGATTGAAGTTAGGCCCACAACGTTTCTAGTTGACCACACAAGGCGAACACACCATCAATGAGCCTGCTAGTGGTATGGATAAGCGAAGCTTGCTTAGATCAAACACCACATTCCATTATTACTATCTATTTGCATGAAATGAAAGCTACTATTCGAATCAAAAGGACGAAGAAACCTTGCTAGCTACTCACAACAAAAGACGAAATTCACCATCAATGAAAACTCTTTTATTGAGAGAGTGTTCACAACAATTTCTTACAAAGTTTTCAAAGGGAAAACTTTCCCTCTTCTTCAAACTATCCTATCAATCTATACTAAGCTACTTCTAAGTTGTCCCTCTATTGTATGTCTACTGTCTAACTCTAAGCTAATGTCTAATGAGATACAAATGATTGAAGTTAGGCCCACAACGTCACATACCATCATTCAAACTATGATTGAAGTTAGGCCCACAACGTTTCCAGTTGACCACACAAGGCGAACACACCATCAATGAGCCTGCTAGTGGTATGGATAAGCGAAGCTTGCTTAGATCAAACACCACATTCCATCATTACTATCTATTTGCATGAAATGAAAGCTACTATTCGAATCAAAAGGACGAAGAAACCTTGCTAGCTACTCACAACAAAAGACGAAATTCACCATCAATGAAAGCTCTTTTATTGAGAGAGTGTTCACAACAATTTCTTACAAAGTTTTCAAAGGGAAAACTTTCCCTCTTCTTCAAACTATCCTATCAATCTATACTAAGCTACTTCTAAGTTGTCCCTCTATTGTATGTCTACTGTCTAACTCTAAGCTAATGTCTAATGAGATACAAATGAGGGGGGATGCCCCTTTTATAGCTGGCCAAGTCCAACGGACGACTCAGATTACAATCGGCTGGATGGCCCAGATTGTGCCACCTCAGCCCTAAACAAGATTCACCCTAAAAACTGCCACCAAGAGGAGTGGGGTAATAAATGAGCAATTAATGTCCATCATCCTTCTAGAAGATTCCTGTTCATAGACGCGTTCGCACTTGTTCTTGCCTGACTGCGGACTTGATCAAACAACTTCAACTTCTGGCATGGTAGGCATGTCCTCGATCCGACTCCAAGGCTGTAACTTTTAAACTTGTTTGCATTGATTTTCCTCCTTGATGTTGTTCTTCAACTTTGAAGTACTAGCTTTGGGTTTCCATTTTCTCTCCATCTTGAGCTTTGAAAACATTTCTTCTCTGCCACTTGAGTAGGGCACATACTAGGCATCAACACTTAGCCATTTCTTGCAACTTTTCTTCTTTCATGCGAAGCTCATAACTTTATCTCCCTTCGAAGGTTGTAATATCATCGTGCTTCATCACCTCAAGTCATCGTGCTCTGGCCTCCACGTTCATCCTGCAAAACAAGCAAGGAGAAGAGCATCAGAACATTCCACAATAAAAATTCCTTACTTACCTAATCTCAATGTTCAAGTGATCTCTTCATCTGACAGAGTTCATCATTTTCTCTAGCACAAATTTTTCTTTCATGATTTGTAGGCTGGGCATATAACACTTGCACATTAAATTTCAATGCCTTAGACAAATTTCATCACCCTCAAGGACGTATCATCTTTTGAAAGTGTTAACTTCAACTGCACCTTCTTCAAGAAATTTCTTTCATCAGTTGAGGCGTTGACGACTTGATCTTATTCATCTCTGACTTGAGAAGATTCGACTTCGTGAAGAAAATTGAGCAAATTCACCTAGGCAATCACTTCAAATTCCTCATTCAAGGCATTTTATCTTCAACAAAACATTTTATTCCTTGCCTTAGAAAATTTTCAAATTTTCCTTAGGAAATTCATCAATCCTGTGCCCATCCAAAAATCTCCAACCTGAAGGCCTCGACAAAGTGTGGAAGATTTTAAAATCTATTCCCCATTGCAAACGTTCAGTACCCAGAAGAAAATTTTCTTCAGAACGTGTCAAATTCATGGGTATACAACGGACGGGTTCATTTAATTTTTCTTGAATTTTGAACCTTAGAAAATAATTTTCAACAAATTTATTCTTGTTCTTCGATCTTGAAGTATTTCTTTGCTCTGACTTGAAGATTTTGATCAACCTTGCGAAGCTGGCACCCTCTGACCTCTCCCCTGCCGATTTATCCATGCCTCTGAAAATTTCATCTCCTCCATCAGACTTAGGCATATTTTCATCTAGAGGTGGAATTTAAATATTTATACTTAGAAAAATATTCTATCATTTCATCACTAGCTTGGGCGCATTTGAGCTCTTGTCCTGCCATTTGCAAACACTTAGAAAATACTTCCTGGCTTCCTTCTCATCTTGGGTGCAATTCATGGGTAGTGCTTCCATTTTGTTACTTAGAAAATTCTTCAAGCACTTCTCTTCAAGGTAGGGCACATTTAGCATAGTGGGCTTTCAATTGTCCACACTTGGAATATTTCCAAAGCTCTCTCCAAGTTAGGGGCGCATTTCACCCCCTCTACTCCAAGTTTCAAGTACTTAGAAAATTTTCCTATCATCTCCTTCCTCAAGGGCGCATTTGAGCCTTCATACTTTGAGTTTACATTCCTTAGTAAAAATTCCCTCATCAAAATCCTCTTGGGCGCAAATAGGGGTGTCTACTCCAAGTTTTGAACACTTAAGCACTTTCCAATTCTTCCTACAAGTCAAGGGTGCATTTCAAGGTGTGCACTTTGAGTTTCAATGCCTTATAAATATTTTTGTGCCATTATGCAAGTTGGGCGCATTTAGGTGTTGATGCTTCAAATTTCCAATACTTAACCAAATTTCCACCCTTCTCTCTTCTCCAGGCGCATATGAGGGAGTCTACTTTCAATTTATTCATACTTAGAAACTTTCAGCCATCTTCCTCTTCTTGGGCGCAAATGATCCCTGCTAGTTTCATTTTTGAAGACTTAGAAAATTTCTACACCCCCTCTCAAGGTTAGGCGCATTTAGGTTAGTGAACTTTTAGTTGTGGACACTTAGGAAAATTTTATCAACTTTCCAAGTCAAGGTGCATCTAGGGGCTTGAGCTTCAAATTTAAGTGCCTTAGAATATTTTCCAACTCCTCCCTCTTGAGTTAAGGCGCACTTGGGAGTGCATGCTCCAAGTTTTGATGACTTAGAAAAATTTCATAGCTTTTTTCCTTGCTAAGGGCGCATTAAAGGGGGTGAACTTCCAATTTGTTTGCCTTAGAAACTTTTCACTTACCCTCTCCTCAAGACTAGGCGCATATCACACCTTGAGCTTCCAATTTTAAGTACTTAGGGAATTTTCACCTTCATCTTCTCCTCAAGGGTGCATATGTGATAGGGAGTTTCAAATTTGCAAGACTTAGAATATTTTCACTCCACCTCTCAAGCTAGGGCGCATTTAGGACCCCCTACTTCCTGTTATCATGGAATCTAGCAACGCCCGATTCACGGATAACCCCCCTACGAAACTTGTCTGTTTCCTAGGATTCATGAAGTTCAAGTACGCATAACGAAGTGATTTTCAAGCTACCTCGAAATGCGTTTCAAAGCCTCGAATAGTCAATTTGAGCATCCCCCTATGTTCGTCTTGCGAAGACCTTCGAAACGAGCTCTTTTGCGAAGTTTCACTATTCATACTTAGCGAATTGCAAAAAATGCAGTGGCACTGAAAAAGTGCGCTCTTGCTCTGAAGCCAAAATTTGGCTAAGTATGAAAAGTGTAGGGGCGCTAAAATTTAGCGCCCCTGCATGAAAGTGAAATTTCTAAAAAATGTAATAGCGCTAAATTTTAGCGCCATTACACTTTTTCCTGACACTTTAACTTTTTTTTTGGCCCTGGCACGTTTCTTCATGATTTTTGCGTTTTTCGTCAATCGTGCCACTTTTCGTGCCTAAATTTATTGCTCAACTTGAGTTAGGTTTTCGATTTTCTCTTTCACTTAAAGGTGTTTTAGTTTTCCATTTTCATTGTTATGATCTTTTGCTTTCTTTTCTTCTTGCTGAGTGAAGTGCTTTTAAAACTACAATCACGTGTTTTGGATTTCGCATTCTTCTCCAGCATTTGTCACGTTTCATCTTTGTAAGTTGTTACTCTTGCTTTCTCTTTATTCTCCAATTTCAATGGCAACTCCATGCAGACAAACAATTTGCAAACCCCAAACGCCGTTTTCATATACCGTTACATCTGTTTTACAAAATATGTCTGAGATGCAGAAGCGCCAAAATTTAGCGCCCTAACATGTTGCACATGTCAAAATATTTTCTAACTCTGAAAAGTGCAAGGGCGCTAAAATTTAGCACCCCTGCATCAAAGTCTGAATTTCCAAGATGTAAGGGTGCTGAATTTTAGCGCCCTTACACTTTTTACAATCTTTTTCCAGATGAACTTCAAACTCGCCTGATTTACTCTTGAACTTCTTTCCTTCCATTTTGTGCATTGTTTTCCGCGCATCATTCCCCATTTCATGCTTGCTCGACATTGTTGCTTGCTTCGTGCTTCCCAATGCTGCTTTTTCTGCTAATGCCTGTTGATTCACCATCCTTGCAGTTTCTCTCCAGATCTCGTCAGGTGATCCTGAAGGTGATGTCCTTTGATCTTAGTTCATCCAAATAAAAAGTTCATGCAGGAGACCAGGAAGAAGTATGAAGACTCCGCGCCCAAGCAAAGAAACATGAAGAAGCTTCCTGTTCTCCAGTGTTAGACATTTCCGGTGCATCCCTTTATGCATCTTGTAAATATTTCTTGACATTTTCGAATGTCTTTTTGTAAATTGTAATTACACCAAGTTCGAAGATGTAATCATTTGAAAAAAAAATTACACTTTGACTTTGGTCAAAGTTAGGTGAGATCTCCTAAAATCACTCACCTAACTTTCCTTAATTTCCTCAATTAGTTTCCTAATTTTGCTCATCCCTCTTTCTATATAATGTGAGGGATTTTCATTGTAAATTTATCCTTTAGTATTTTGCAACGAAGTGCTGCCCTTTTTGAAGCAAAATTGTGAAACTTTGCATTCATGCTTTGTGAATGAAATTTGATCAATAAAGAAGAGGATTGCAAACCAAACTTTGTGTTGGATTCGATACTTTTATGAATTGATCTCATTTGGTGGTGATTAGCTTGAAGAATCTGAAGGATTCTAAATAGTTTATGTAAACTTTGTGTTGCATCTATTATTTAGATTTGCATTTTGTGTTTTTGTTTATCATTCGGTTGAATGATCTACAAGACTTTGTGCTTGTAATCGTTCATGCTCTTGCATATTTTGGTTGGATGATCTATAAGACTTTGTGCTTGTAATCGTTCATGCTCGTTGATACTTTGGTTGGATGATCTACAAGACTTTGCACTTGTAATTGTTCATGCTGTTCTAAGAATTGCTGCATCTAAGAAGACTTTGTGCTTCTAACGTGACAAATGATATACTTTGCACAGATCCAACATTGATAAAGCTACGAAACGACTTTGTGCCTTCGTGAGCTTTCCCTTTTACTTTATTTTGTCTATTGTTAATTACATCTGGTATCTCTACGCTTCGCTTTGACGAGATAGAGGTATTGGTATTACTGCTAGTTGTTCATTTCAAGTTATTAAGAATTGTGAACTTCCAACAATGAAGCATTGTAAACATCTTCTCTAAAAAAAGAGAGAAGGATGAATGTAACACACCCCCCCAACTCCGTAAGTTTCGTGTACATTTTGTAATTATTTGTTTGTTTTACTATCGCTTCCATTAGCAGTAAGAAGGGCACCTCCCCTTTCCAAGAGGAGAGATTTACATCTTACATAGCTATGGCTGAAGTCCAAGTTGTGTAATCTATCGAAAAGCTGATTACATAATTTTCACCCAACACTTCCAATTTCTTCATACTTAGAAAATTTTGAAGTTCTACATGCAAGTTTAGGCACATTTTGGGGTTGGTACCTCAAGTTTCAATGCCTCAAGAGAATTTTTTTATGCACTCCCATGTCTTTGGGCGCATTTGGCAAGGCTCACTCCAAATTTCAACACTTAGAGAATTCTACATGGCTCTTCAAGCTCAACAAGGCGGATCTGAGGTGTCAAGCTTCCAATTTGAAGTGCTTAGAGGATTTTCACCAACCTTCAGCTTTAATGGCGTTTTTCATTGGCTGGACTTGAAAATTTATCAATTTTAGTGAATTTCATGCTCCTCGCCAGATTTGGGGTGGTTTGATCATGCTAACCCTGGGCTTGCCCTAATTTGCTATTTTTAGAAAGTTCTTCAAATTTTGCATTTTAAGCTGATTTTAGCTCCAGAAAGCTTGATTTTGCTTTGTTTCAAACCTTGAGATGTGGTTAAGCTGCTGGTGCTTGATGCCTTTCTATACTTGCTATTTTTAGCAACTTACTAAAAATAGTAATTGCTCAAAATGTCTTCAAATTTCATGTGTTGAATACCTGAAGTGTGGTGGTTGTGGCTAGATGCTGTCTTTGCATGATTTTCGTGTTTCGCCCTTGAATTTAGGAAACCCTAATTCCTTTGTACCAACCTGCTAAAAATAGTAAGTGATTGATTTTCCATCTTCTACAACTCCGTTTGACTTGAAATTCGTGCCATGGGGTCCTCATCACCTGCTTGACCTATTCATACTGAGGCTTTGCGCTGACCTGCTATTTCTGGCATGTTTCAGGAATGCCTTACTATAAATAGTAAGTGCTCCGATTGTCTCCAAATTTTACCGGTGGATAGCTTGAAAGATACTGATCGCAGTGGGATACACCGGTTTTCAAAAATTCTGGCATTATACCCCTCTTTTTGGGTCCCGAAGCTGGAAACCCTAATCTGACCTGCATGCATATCAAATGACCTTCGTTTGTCCTTGTTTCCGTTGCATTGTGATCAATTTGTGATTCTGAAGTGCTCGGAGGCGGCTGCCAGAATGCATCTGCTAAAAATAGTAAGTTCCTGAATAAGTGATTATCTCCGTTTGTATGTCATATCACTGCATAGCTCTCTGAAAACCCAGAAGGAATCCCTAGACATGCAAAGAAAACCCTGACATGCAAACCCTAAAAATAGCCTCGGAAGGCTGGTCTCTGAGAGTTGTTATCTCGTTTTGCATGTTACACCATCGTGAAGGTCTTAGAAAACCCAGAAGGAATCTCCAGACATGCGTTGAAAAATTCTTCATATAAACCCCGAAATTTGCTCTCGAAGTTGAACTGCTAAAAATAGTAAGTTGTCCGTTTCAGCTCGAATTTTGTAGATGAGTAGCTTGACATGTTCTGGATGCAGTGTGACTGTTGAAACTTTGAAAGTGTCAAGAAAATGCTGAATTGCACACTTACTAAAAATAGTAAGTAGCCAGAATCTGATGAAATTTTAGTGGAAATCTGCTAGAAGTGCACTGACACCAATGTTAATCTCTGTTTTCAATTTATTCACTTCATTTAACCCTAGATTAACCAGAAAAGTACAAACCCTGATTCTATAGACTTGGCCAAAATTTCACATTTAGCTCATAGACGGGCACATCCCCGAAAAGCGGACAGCAGAAAGAGACAGAAAGAGAGAGAGAGAACAGGAAAACTAACTAAAATCAAGCCAAAAGTTCGAAACAAAGCAAAAATTAGGTGGTCCCCATTTGCAATGGGGCGATGTGTTAAAAAAGTCACAACAAGTACCAGCTATCACCCACAAACAGATGGGCAAACTAAAATTGTGAATAAATGGGTTGAAGGATACTTGTGTAACTATGTAGCAGGATAGTAGAAGGCATGGATTGAATGGCTTCATTTGGAAGAATATTGCTACAATACCACTTACCACATGTCAATTGGTATGACACTGTTGAAAGCATTGTATGGGTATGAAGTAACATCCTTTATAGACTTGGCCTTAGAGAAAGTAAGGCACCCAAGGCCAAGGAGTGGGTACAAGAATTCCAAGATATCCTTAAACTCCTTAAGGAGAATTTACACCATGCCCAAAACCAACAGAAGATCTACACAGATAAGCACGGGGTTAAGCGAAATTTTGAGGTTGGCGATTTGGTCTACCTACACCTACAATCATACCAAGAATCATCCTTGAAAAGAAGCGGTGCCAAAAAGTTAAAACCCTAGTTCTATGGACCCTACAAGGTGCTCAAAAGAATAGGAGAGGTGGTATATGAATTGGAACTCCCAAAAAACAGTAGAATACATAACATATTTCATGTATCATGCCTTAAGAAGGCATTGGGACAGCAAATTACACCTTCCACTTAACTTCCACCTTTGAATGAAGAAGGAAAGTTGGATTTGATTCTTGATAAAGTGATAGACACTAGCGAAAGAAGGTTAAGGAATAGAGTCATCAAAGAATACCTCATCCAATGGAAAGGATTACCTTCGGAAGATGCTATGTGGGAGAATGATCAAGTCTTCCAACATCATAACCCATGAATGCTTGTGGGCAAGCATTTTCAAGGAGGGGAGACTGTCATAACCCCCACTTAATCACAATAAAATAAAATATAAAACACTTATTACATTTACAAGTAGAAGGGCAGCGATTGGTAGTGTATTATCTCCAAATGAAAATAAAGTATAAAATACTTGCTATATTTGCATGAAGAGGGGAAGCGACTTGCTAGCGTATTTATTCCCAATAAATAGCACCAATTCCTTAAGTCAAAATTAGTTTAAAGGAGGCATCAAATTAAAAGTTGCCACCCTTGACAAACAATTGCCTTGGAAAGTCATGACCATTGACCCAATCATGGTATATAGAAAGGAAAATGACAAGCAAACATCATTGATCAGGATTCATTCATTTATAAAGTTTGATTTCAGACTTCAAGCGCTCCTTGGGATCCTTCGTCATCACCGTCTAGGGGCTGCATAATCATAAGTATAAATCAGACACACAGCCAAGGTTGGATTGCATGAGTTGAAGGTTATAAATCTGAAACAGTGAGAAGGAGAGACATCATTTGGCTCCAAATCTATATGCATATAATTAAATAGAAATCAGAAATAGCATTCATATTGTGGTGTCCTTTCCGCTTCTTTCCAAGACAATTATAACTGCAGATTATATATTATCATATATTTGAATATTATGTACATATCTAAATCCAATAATCAAGTTCATCATTAGAATTTATATTCTATCATTAAAGTTATTGATTTTGGACTTATTTGGATATCTCAATTTAGAAGACTTAAAGGTAACTTTAAGATAAATTCATAAGGGGACATTACAACACCCTGACCTGTATTAGGTATATAATTAATTCTCACTTGCTGTCTTCCTAAAGAAACTATGAAAAAAACTTTTTTTTAGTATAGTGTCACTGTTTTCATCTGTTTTCAACAACTTAATAAAATAAGCATAAATTTGCAAAATAAACCAACCTGTTTGAATTGTATGTCTTCAACCTCTTCCTGGGTAATACCTGCATGTTAAGAAAAATGGATTCAACCATTTTGCATACATTTAAGATAAAATGTACATTTCAATATTTTCAGGCTATTTATGTTTCAAACCACACTGGTATTCAAATAGAAGCAGCTGTCTATTTAGTTTACCATGACACTCCTTAAACTTTGGAGTACTCACATATGGCCTTGTATCTGCAAACATTACCAATAGTAAAATTGATCTTAGAATGACAAAGTAATCAACTAAGAACAATAAATTTTTTGACATATTTAGCAGTGTGCAAATATTAAATTTTAAATCATAAGAGAATCTGTAAAACAACGTAGGAAGCAAGCTTGAAAGCTCAGAATTACCATAACATTAGTAATTGTATTTTCTTGGAATATTACCGTCCAATACCACCACATCGAAAATTAGGGAGTCCATCTTACTTCCAAAACTGAACAAAAAGGTTTCCAAGAGAAAGATACTGAAATCAAAGACCAAAAGCTTCAAGATACAAATACACACTATTTATGTAATTTTTCTGAGCTCATGCTGCAGTGCATCTAAAGTATATAATTTTGTAGCCTTTCTGATCCTCCAGAAGATGGATTTGTATCAAACAATAGCTCTCATTAACAAGTAAAATACAGTCCTATCTAAATAAGTTGCCTCCCATTTTCACCAACGTCTTGGCTATAACAATGGCATATCTGCATAATAGTTAAGAATTTTTAATATCAATTACTTTTCATATGTTTGATGGGTGTAATATGTATTTATAGGCTGTGATTTCATGGGGAGTTAGGACAAACAATAATAAAGCATTAAAAACAAACGAAATTAAAATTATGAAGATGGATGGTAAGGTTGTTTTCTATAAGCTAACTAATCATATACATATATTTTCTTTTCCTCACATAGAAATCATCATAGGAATGTAACCATTGCACTCCTCAGAGTATGTCAGTCTCTTCAAAGCCTACTACATAGACATCATTATGCACCTTGTGCCTTCCTAGACTGATGCCAATTTATTGTCTCCTCTTTGTGCATGGATTAGTGAATCCATCTACAACTATAACATTAAAATCTTCCAAGTCATCTATTTCCAATCCGTTAATTACTATCAATCCCTCATCTATAAAGTTTTCAATTGATTCACTCTCAATTAGAAATATAATCTTCTATCCTTGTAGAACTCTACAAACTCTGAAAGGATGATATCTAGAAACACCAAAAAGGGTAGCAAGAGTGCCTCCTAAAGGTTCCCTTTTTTCACTTCCCAACTCTAGTTCCTTCAATTTCATTTCAAGTTCAAATTCTTCTATTTTTAATTCTTCATCTGAAACACCTCTACGTAATTTACTTGTCCCATACTAAGACATCTATGTCTGGGTACCCATGTCTCCTTGCAAGAGAAGAACAATATCTTTCTTCTTAGTTCATTCTTGATTTCTGCCTCTTTTCTTGTTCTTTGAGGTATTTCTTTTTAATGAAATGGTTTATTCAGTTGTCCCACTAGTGTTTTAGAGTAGAATTTTATTTAGGCTATGTTGCCAGATCCATTGACTAAGTTGCTAGATCTAGGTCCAGTTCATACTGGATGTGGGATCAGGTCCAGGTGTAACAATGATTCATTTAAACTTGAACATATACTTATAATATTATATATTATTTTATTTATATTATTATATAAATATTTATTAAATTAATAATTTTATTATTATTATATTATATATTTACATGTTTTTTGCCCAAAATGAACCCAACCCCCAAAAAATTCTAGTCAAAACCATGAACCTGAACCATGATTTGTACCTGAATTGGAAACTAGTTTTTAGGTATAGATGTTTGCAAAATTAAACTCCTCTTAAAGGCTTCCTACAAAGATGGTAGGACAAAATTTTTCACCCATCCTATAAGATGATTGGTTAAACCATAGAATAATTTTTATTTTTTTTGGGGGTGAGGGGGCAGGGGCAGAGGGCGAAATCAACAAACAAAAAGTATAAGATTTTTTAACAAAATGGGATTTAAATGAGAAAAATTTGGATTTAAATTTTTCTTTTAAATGTAGAAAAAGGGGAAAAAACTTGTTTTTGAAATTTAAAGGCATTTTACATAGCATAGAGACACAAAGAGCAAATAAAAAAATTGAGTTTAGCCTATGAATTTTAGTATATAGATTTTTGTTGTTTATATTCATATCGGTGATAACATTCCATGGGAGATTTCTCCCCACCCACTATTCCCAAAACTTTTACACTAATGTCTAAGTCAACACACTCAATAGTTAGATCCCAATTCCTTGTTAGGTTCCCCCTCATTGTAATCAAGTTTCTTATGTAACAAGATATCCTAATCATAGTTACGGGACTCGCCCGGAGGTGCCCAGACGCAACGAGTCGCGCTCCGTGCACCCCTGGCCGTGTCTTGGGAGCGTTGGCGCGGACGCGGCCATGTCTAGATGCGTCCAAGCCGGACGCGCCAGATGCGCCGAACGCACAGTGTCCAAGAGAGTCCCGACCCCTAGACGCGGCCGGCGCAGCCAAGGCCAAAAAGGCCAAAAAAAACATAAGTTAAAGTTTTTTTATATATTTTTTTTTTAACTTATATTTGTAATGTCCCCTTCTCATCAGTGATTAGCCTTGCAATTCATCAGCCTATTCCGGAGACCCATAGGCTGGAATGAGGAGAAATTAGGGTTTCCTGGCTTGGAGTTTTGTGGCATTTCATGTTATTTACTATTTATAGTAAATACTATTTATGGCAGTGTGCAGTTGACTATCCTCAATCATCCTTCCAGTTGGAGCAGTTGTTTATGTTCAGACTTGGTCTTCAGAAAGCTTTATTTGGTGAAAATATTTGAATAAAGGCATTAACGTTTTAATTCTCTGTTGACCCCCTTGGCCTAAGGTGATAACTTAAAGTTGTTTTAAAAGTGAGCCATGAAGGGTACGCCCTCATTAAGAGTTTAATTTTTATTTAGTGAAATATTTCATCACCTTGAAAGTGGACGCCACCTTTTGAGGAATTTATATTTTGAATAAATGAAAAGAATTCCAAGAGGTGTCTTTTGGCGTACCTTCTGGGATTGTGAAGAGTTTCTCAACTTTCTATAAAATAAAGTCTTTTCTCCAGCATTTGACATCCATGAAATTATCATACTGTTATGCTGTCAAAATGACAATGGACATTTTGCTTCGAGGATGCTGCCTCCTAGCCTCTTACCAATTTCGTGTTTGAAATACAACACCTAGTTGGATTATTTTTGCTTCTCACATCAGACTAGCAGATTGAGCATCAAGATTGAAGAATTTTTGAAGTATTTTTACAGTTTTGGTTTAATGGTTTATCTATAGCTGAAGCAGGTTTTTGATTATATCTCTTGGAGTGATTTTAATTCTGTTATGGGTATTTTGGCAAATCAATTCTTGGTTCAAGGCGACCCCTTCCTCAAAAAATTGGAATTTATTTCCAAGTTTCTGATTTTATCTTGCAAAATCGATTTTTCAAGAAGGTCGTACCATTTGGGAAGAGCATTGGAATTCGTGCAAAATAATCTGGAGTTTCTGGTGATTGTTTATGGATTGCATCTTGGGCGCCAAACCTCTAGGAAGCATTTGCAACTGATATCTCGTCATTCGGAGGTAATTTGATCAAGTTATGAGAATTTAATGAATTCACAGATTGCTGCTCTGAACTTCCAGAATACAGATTTTTATATCAAAATTGTAATTGTTCACTGTTTTGGCCTCATACTTCAGTTTTGGAGTGTTATATGAATATTAGAACTCATACTTCTCTTTCTAGATTCATTCTTTATCATTGTAAATTGTAATTTGCAGCTTATTTCTTATTGTACAAACTGTAAACAGTAGTACTGTTCCAGTTTTATTTGCTGCAATTATCTTCTCTTCTTCTCACATAAGTACCCCTGGATGGTTTACTGCCAGTGTGGATAATTTGATTGTAATACTCTTATACCCACTTCATAGTGGTGAATCCCCACAGCTCTGTGGATGCCCGCCGCAGTGGATGAATTGTTTTAATTGTAATCTTTTCCCCCCACTGTTTGGTGGTAGTGTGGAAATGCTCTTCATGGCTGGTTATCCACTTGTTAATTTCTAGCTTTTAATTTTAAACACTCCGTCATATGTTAGCACCTCGCCCTCAGTGGGATCTTGTGTGCACATTCTTGACGTTGAGTAGTTTTCTTTCAAGTATTTTTCATTTAGCTCCTCCGCCATATGACAACACCTATCCCTCATTGGGATTGAGTGTGCATTCTTGGTGTGAGTTCATTTCAAGTTTAGTTTTCTAATTGGAGCTAACGCTAATCAAGTTGGTTAAGTGATGGTTATGTTGTGTTAAGTCATCGAAAAAATTGGTTAGCATATTTCAATATTATCTCCTTAGCCCTAAAAGCAACCTCATTTCATTCATTTGGAAAAATAGGAGAAGACAGAGTTGTAAAGAAAAATAGGAGGAGAAGAGAGGGCAACTAGCAAGCTGTTGAAGACAAATCCAAGGTCATATATCATTTGGGAAGTTTCATACCAGCAAGGAGGTGCATTGAGAACTCATTACCAGTGATTGGGAGGAGTTTGCATTGCATTCCAAGCCAAATCTAAGAGGTAAGTTTGATTTTAATTGAATTTTTTTGTGTTTTTTTAACAAATAATTCATTGTAATTTGTAAAATCATTGTTTTTTTGAGTTTGCATATTTTTTTTACAAAACCTACTTGCAACTTAAATAATTTTAGAAACCCTACTTTTGCAGCCACATTCATTTGCAAATCAAACCATATTATTATTTTCACAATGTCTCAAACCCCAGTCAGAAAAGACCTTGCTTGGAAACAAGCTGAAATCTTTACCAGAATGAAAAAAGGAGACGCAAAATGTAACTACTGCAAAACAATATATCATGGAGGCATAAATAGATTAAAATACCATCTTGCACGCATACCTACCCATGATGGAGTGGGTTGCACTAAAGCACCTCTTGAGGTTGTTCGTGAAGTGCAGGTGCAATTAGAAACTTTTGAAATGCAACAAGAAATGAAAAAGAAACAGAAGCAGGAGTTGGTGAGTGTTGGAGTTGGACAGGGACTTGGTACTGTTGGAGATGCTTCTTCTATGCCTCCATACCGTCCTAGTGCTAGTGCTTCTGTTTCTGCATCAGCTATGCCTATGCATACTCCTAGTGCTAGTGGCACTGCTATTGTCAGTGGTAGTGGCAGTATTAGCATTGGCCCTAGAGTTCATAAATATAGGGTGGACTCATATTTTGTACCATGCACTACTCCTGGTTCTCAACTGTCGCTTGAGAGCATGGGTTGGAACAAGGACACACATGATGCAGCAAAAAAGACAATTGCAGACTTTTGGTACTATTGCACCATTCCCTTCCATCTAGCCAGGTCCTTCCATGTAGCCAGGTAATTCTTTTTCGTTTAATTGTTTTAAAATTTATATTTAAATTTTAGAATCTAGATGTATCTCATTATCGAATTCAAATTTAAAGTTAAAAACTTAAAACTGTTCATTTTACAATACTTATGTAACTTATTAATTTATTTATGACATGTTTTAGGTCACCTTTTTTGGAAATGGTTGATGCCATAACCATATGTGGGGCGGGGTTCAAAGCCCCTAGTGAAGATGAATTAAAGGGTCCACTTTTGACTCAAAAGGTGGCAGATGTGAAAGCACAATTAGAGGAGCAGCGCAAGCAGTGGAGGATGATTGGTTGCACCATCATGACTGATGGTTGGACCGATAGGAGAAATAGGACGCTGCTTAATTTCCTAGTTTCCTCAAGAGGTAATTGTA
Organism: Sequoia sempervirens; assembly: GCA_007258455.2. NCBI lineage: Eukaryota > Viridiplantae > Streptophyta > Pinopsida > Cupressales > Cupressaceae > Sequoia > Sequoia sempervirens. Next base: position 52,693 of record VDFB02322056.1, read on the forward strand.
CTTCTCTCAATGCATTGAAATTTGAATTTGATTTAGTGATTAATATTTAATAATTTAATATGGTTGATTTATGTTTTTTAATTTATTGAATAATTGGTTTTGCTTATTTTTTTAGGTGACATTGTCTTCATGAAGTCCATTGATGCTTTTTTCCAATTCAAAAATGCCACATACCTGTGTGAGGCTATAGAGGAGGTGATAGCTGATGTGGGGGAAGTGAATGTAGTGCAAGTGGTGACAGATAATGCAACAAATTATGTTGCTGCTGGTAGATTATTGATGGAGAGGCACCCTACTATATTTTGGACTCCAAGTGCTGCGCATTGCATTGACCTCATGTTGGAGGATTTTGGCAAGCTCCCATGGATCAAAACATGTGTGGATGCAGCAAAAAACATATGAAAATTTGTATACAATCACACATGGGTGCTTAACCTTATGAGGCAATACATGGGGTTGAGGGAGTTGTCTCATACTGGCATCACTAGGTTTGCAACAAATTTTATCACGATGCAATCCTTGATTCGGTCAAGGGCATCTTTAAGCGCATGTTTACTAGTGAGGAGTGGTCTTCCTCATCCTTTTCCACAAGCACTACAAGGATTGCTATGGCTGATTGCATTTTTGATGAGCAAGGGTTTTGGACACCAATAGATGAGATTGTGAAGGTAAAATTTAATTCTTTATTATGTTTTAATTTTTAATCATATCTTAGTTTTATTTGTTTATTTTCGTTCACACTTATTTGTGAAACATGTTTGCACTTTGCAGTTTATTGAGCCCTTGCTAGTTCTCCTACGAGTTGCAGATGGGGAGGCGCCCGCAATGGGCTACATATATGAGTGCATGGATAGGGCCAAAGAGGCCATTAGATCAGTCTATGGTGGAGTTGAAAAGTATCGTCCCATTTGGGATATCATTGATAGGAGATGGAAAAACCAACTTCATAGGCCCATCCATGCAGCCGCATGTTTCCTAAATCCGGCCTTCCAATTCCGCCGTGATTTCCATGTAGATAGAGAAATTCTTAGTGGGCTCTACACGATGATAGAGCAGATGTTGCCCACTATTACTACACAGATGGTGCAAGAGATAGATGCCTTCACTAAGGCACATGGAGACTTCTTTGCACGCCAAATGTGCAAAGATAATAGGACAACATTACTACGAGGTAAAAATATATTTAAGGGCATAATTTTCATCTTTTTATACTATAATTTATTATTAAATGTTGAACTTGAACTTGAAACTTGAAATGAGATTGATTTTGTTTCTTTTTCTCATCTCAGATAGATGGTGGCATATGTTTGGTTCTGATACACCGATCCTACAAAATATTGCCATTCGTATATTGAGTCAACCATGCAGTTCATCTGGTTGTGAGCGCAATTGGAGTATGTTTGAGCACATACACTCCAAGAAGTGCAATAGATTGACAGTGGAGAGGATGAATGACTTGGTATATGTTCATTACAATCTTTGGCTCAGATACATGAAGCTTTTTGACCACGACAAAACCCCAATCAGTCTAGAGGAGGTTGATCCACAGTCTGAGTGGATCACTGAGGCTACAGATGCAGTCTTTAGTGACGAGGACCTTGATTGGGTGGAATAGGCACAGAGAGAGGCCAAGGTTGTAGCCATGGATGAGGAGGAGGCTAGAGCACGAGGAGACATAGTTGCTATTGGTGAGAGTGGCATGGAGAGTCAGGCATAGGCAAAGACTATGGCTGCAGCTACAACATCATCCAGGACCCTTAGACGCCTTTGGAGGAAGGATGCTGGCTCCACTATGCCATAGGGCATAGAGTCATAGACTTATAGGTATTGTTTTACTTTTGATATTTCATATTTGTATGGAACATTTGATGTCATGGATTTCATATTCCATGAGTTTTGTATGCATTTGACTAATTTTATATAAGTATGCTATTTCCTTCAGCAACACAACTACAATTTGTGTACTTTATACTTATGTGATCATTGTATACTTGTGCATGTGATCAAATTTGCTTTTATTTGTGTTGTATTCAATAAAGGGTGCTTCAAACAAGTTTTAAATCCTTAAAAATATCTAAATTTCTAGGGTTTTTTCAACTTTTTTTCATTTTGCCGAGTCTGCGCCGAGTCGCCGAGTCATCCTCACCGAGTCCGCACCGAGTCACCCTCGCCGAGTCGCCGAGTCATTCTCGCCGAGTCCGCATCGAGTCACCCTCGCCGAGTCACCCTCACCGAGTCCAAGTCTTGTTACTATGATCCTAATAACTAGTGGGAGTCTGGGAATGGAGACCCCAATGGGGTTGAGGGATAGCACCCTTCATGAAGGTTTTGAGGCAATTCCCCTAACAAGTTTGAGGGCTAGTGCTCCAAGTGGGGGTGTAGAGATGTTGCCCCTAGCGGGGTTGAGGGGTAGGGCCCCTAAAAATTCCCTTTCATGAAACAAAGCAGGGTTGAGGGGTAGAGCCCCTACGACCAAGCTCAAATTAAGTCCTTTGAAACCACAAAAAAATTCATGATGCATGCCATTTTCACAATTTTATAACTTAGGAATGCAATTAGGTATGAAGGAACTTTTTTTTGATAAAAATGCTTTTACATTTTTCTTTTTTCTATTTATCATTATATTAATATAAAAATTAATTAATTAAGAATCATTGAATAATGTTCCAAAGTAAAATAAAATAACTTTAATTAAAAATATATAATTAATATTAATTAAAAATTATAATGTATCTTAATTTATAGATATTAATAAATATTTTAAATTTAGTATATTTTAATACAATATAAATATAATTTTTTATATAAATATAAAATAAATATCTATGAAAAACAATTATTTCAAAGAGTTATAATTTAGTTCCTGAAAAAAAAAGTTGTCTTTGTTGAGTAACCCTACTTCGAATTTTGGTAGACAAATACTACTTTTCCATGAAATCCTACATTTTTTTTATGCAAATAAACCCTACTTTGTCATGGAAAAAAGTAAACTGAAATTCATAAAGAAGGCATTGAAATCTGTAAAAAATGTTAAACTCATTGTCGTGTAGTAAAGAACCTTCAAATCACACTTAATCAAGTTAAAATTGGTCAAAAATGCACATTTATTTGATCCATCATAAGATGGAATATGACCCCCTTTGAATTTGTGTCAACCCTGAAACACTTGCAAAAGGATTCCAAAAGAGACATCCTGCACCAAGGAATGGAATGAAATTGGCTTCAAACCCAACTCTTTGGCACAATTTGCTCTTGGACACTTGAGTGGTATGGCCTGCAAGGGCAAATAGTACGGACAACTACCAAAACTCTCAAAAATGAACACACTTAACAATAAGCAATTGAAAGGAAATCTTCAACAAGCATTTGCAATATTAGAACACGTCAAAAATGTCCATTACAAGAAAACCAAACAAGAAACTTCACAATCAGCTCCAATGGTGATGGTCTAGCTAGGGAATATCTTGCAATTCCGAAACTAGAAAAACCTGGAGGGGTTTTTTCCTCAAAGATTCAAAGAACCAAAGCCATTTCAATAGCAATTCATTATCAATTCTTCAGCATATGCATCAATGAGCCCCAATGCCTACTTTTATAGATTTTTGAGGGGAAAAACTCTAATTTAAATAATAAATTAATTCACTTTTCCCCAAAAATTCCTTTTAAATTAAAATAAAACCTTTTTTTCATGTGCAACACCCTTATTTCTCCTAGGCGTCCAACTTGGAGACCAATTTACCTTTTCGAAAAGTCATTAAATTAAAATATTGGACTATATTAAATATTTGGATATTGACATTAAATGCCTCCACCGACATAGTTAAAAATGGAAATGCTAGCAACTGAACTTGTCGGTGCCTGAAACTAACTTGCTAAAAAATAGTAAGTATAGAAGAAATCATCCAAAACCACCCCAAAATGTGGCGTTTCACACATCATAACCTCCAAAGCTCAAATAATTGCTTAATACTCAAAACCTGCTAGATCCAACTCACTCCAAGGATTCCCTAACCCTAACTCATTAGCCTATGAGAATTTGCTGAATAGGCTAATTGTCCACCATATTGAACTGATTAGGAAGTTGACATTACATTAAAGACACCATTCAGATTTAAAAACCCCTCCTTGTAGCTGGTCGTACCATTCCTAGGCAGGTCATACCTTCCTAAAGGGGCATGAGAGTTTGGAAGCCCAAGCATCTAGGTTTTGGGCTACTTTTTGGAGGAGTTTTGGGCACCTAGGGGTAAGGAAGACTCAAAAGCAAACTCAGGAGTGAACGTCAGAACTTTGAAGGAGTTAACAAGCTTTCATTGCATCTCAAGGTTGCTGGTCCAAGTTCAGTTTTCCAGATTTTTGCAACAACAGTTAATGGGTATGTCATAAATGCCACATAATAAGTGAGTTGTAATGAATTATGTGTTGTTAAAAACCAGTGTTCCACGGGCCTGGGGGACGGGGAAACGGGGGGACGGGGAAACGCGTTTCGGAGACGGGGGGACAAAGGGCCTTAGTTTGGGGACGGCAGGGAGACGGCGGGGGGACGGCGGCGGGGGGGTGGCGGGGGGGTGGCGCTGATATAGTTATACATATACTTATAGTACTTGAAAAACTAGTTTTGAAAAGATGTATAATAGTATAGCAGTATAAGAATTACATTTCAAATGAAACTATAGGAAATTAGTAAATTTATAACATGGCAAAATTTGAAATACTAAATCTAAATACGAAGATATTTGAATTGTCAAATTGGAGATTTCTATTATATCGCCAAAGGCCCAAATATGAATAACATTGATGATATGACAAAGTCTATAAAGATGATTAATTGATTACATGATTCATCATTAGTTCATTACAATAAGTAGCATTACAAAATGAAAACTGAAAAGACAAAATGCCAAAATGTCGAAACTCAAAATGTAGTGAATGGAGGCCTCTAATCATCTCCAAACTCCCCATCACTGGAACTGCTGGACTCCACATGGTCAAGATCCCTCAAGCTCACACCAACCAGCCCTGCATCTGAAGTGGTAGGATCATCCTCATCAATCTGTGAAGGCTCCTCTGGCTCCACATCCCATCGTGCCGCTGGACTCTCCTTGTACACAATTGTCTTGCGGTCCATGATACGCAAAGCACTGTGTACAGCCACAAGCTTCTCTGCTCTCTTAGAGGTAAGTCTGTTCCTCTTAAGAGAGTGGATGAAGCTATATGTAGACCAGTTCCTCTCAGCAGCTGAAGAACTGGAAACCTGGGATAGCAGACGAATAGCTAGAGTGGTGGTCAAAGATTTCGAACCATGACAATTCCACCACAAAAGTGGGTCCTCCTGTGCCATAGAAACTATATCCACCTTTGCTGCATCTGAATAGCCTCTAAGAGTGGCAAATCTGGTCCACTCAGTGCCCGAGAAACTCCCAGTCTCCCAGTCTCCCAAGAAACTCCTAGACGTTTCCCAGTCTCCCGAGAAACTCCTAGACGTCTCCCCAGGAGACTTGGAGACGACGTCTCCAAGGAAACTTGGAGACGTGGAGACGTCTCCCCGTCTCCGGCGGCGCTTTGGTGGCGGTGGCGGGACGGCGGGGGACGCCAAGTACCCGTCCCCCCGTCCCCGGGACGTCCCCGTTTCCGAAACGGGTCACATTTTGGGGGGAAACGCGTCCCCGTGGTTCACTGTTAAAAACCTACTGTATTGAATGTACTCCGACTGTAATAAATCTGGAAAGAACTTCAGTTTGTGTTTACTTCTAAAATAGTTGATTTACAGCTCTTGTATTGCAAACTTTTCTATTGGATGTTATTGTTGTTATCTATTTGTATTGCAACCCTGAAAATGCAAAAGACATCAAAAAACAAACATCAAAATAAACAAAAAAATTTATAGGGTGCATATTACATCTTGACCTCAAAAAGAGATTCAACATAAAATAAAAAGCTTTTTCATGCATATTATCTTTTAAAACAGTAAATTTTGTAGGCCAAAAACAATAAAAAACAGCAGCTTTGCAATTTTGAACAAGTTAAAATGACAAGGTTTGAACATGTTAAAATTTATAAGTTTGTAAGGTTTGGAGGTTTGAAAAACTAAAAGTTGAGGTATTTAATTTTGCAACAGCATCTTTGAAGCTTTGGAAACAAAAAAATAAGGCATTTGCAGCTATGGCCACATATTTGACATTTCAAAGAAAAACAAAATCAAACAAAAAATTAAAGAGCAAGAACATTTTATGATACATAATTTTTCCCTCCTTTTCCTCTTTTTCTTCTTCCTTCCTCCTTTCTCCTTCACCCTTATTCATTTTTCTCCGCCTCCCTTCAGTTTTTAATTTCTTGAATACTCTTCTTGATTAAAAAACCAAAATTATGAAAATGCAAATGAAAACAAGAAATGGTAGTGGGCTTGGAAAAAAACAATTATTTTATGTTTGGAGGCCTTATGGCCTCTCCTACAATGACACGGGGAATTTTTTCTTACTATGTGATATTTCTTGTAGATTTTAAGTGGGCCTCACAAGGGATGTCAGGCTGTCACTAAGATATTGTGGATGACTTGATGTCTCCTTAGGGTGGTTCCCTTTGTGTGGAATACCACAAGATATGTCCCCCACATTGATGGGGTATCCCTAGCTTTGAAAAAATGTGGATGAGGTGAAGACATTTTGTCCTCATCCTCCTATCTCCAAGATGTTTCCTGTCACCCAAACCCCTTGAAAACCTTGGGGATGCATTCCTACAGAACATTGGCATTGATTTATTTTAGAAGGAAATTAAATACAACTTTACTTGTTGTATCCAATAAAGGTGATTTACCAACCAAGAATATTAAACATGGAACATGGGAATATTTACTAATTGAAGGAATAGAACAATAGCATACATGTGAATTACATAGGATATAAATATACTGTACAAGAGACAACTAGCATAGAGAGGTTTCCTAAAAGGAGAATCTTAATAATTAATTAGGCTTACGACATGTCCATCCATGTTGAAAAGGGTTCCTCAATCAAGAATATGTAGAAGATTGGCAAGAAGACCTATATGGTTTTCTGTCATGTGCAAAAGCATCCATGCCTAGAAAATGTCATTTTTATCAAGCATGATCCTTATTTATTTTAGACAGATTTTCATATCCAATGAAATCATAATTTACAATAAAAAGAAGATCAATTATCTACCTAGGAAGGATTCATCCACAGGAACATGATTTGATTGTCGATGTTGGGCCATTGCCATGCCAATAGCATCTTCAACCTACAATTTTGATAAAAACATATATCACATATATAGGTTTTTGAGGATCTTCAACAATTGGATGAATTGGATTCTTAATCTATGCATAAAATTTTAACAAAAAATATCATGGTGATGAATTCTAATATGCATATGCATATCTCTATTTATAAAATATGAAAAATTCCATAAAAAGGACAGTATACATTCAATTACCATGCTAAAGAATAAATGAATAAACATATCAATAACATACACCTCAAAATAAATTCTTTGACAAAAGTCTTTCATAGCAAAATAAATCCTAGCATTGCCAAAATCATAAGAAAATACTTGTCATTTGAAATATGCAACAACATAAGGCACCTTTGTAGGAAATTTTTATGGGAACAAAAGTCTGCTACAAAAATCAAGTGTCTAGAAACTTCAATAATTTAGAATCAAAAGCAGGAGATATAATGCATAAAAACTTTCTTGCTGCAAAATAGATTTACCAATTATTGAGTGGTACTTAGTGTGGAAATTCCAATACATAATTTATAAAAGCAGTTTCTATAATTCTTCAACGTAAATTGATTGCATAAGTTGCTGTTGCACGTGCAGAAATATTGGAAGACAGTCTCTATATGTAGTCTAGAGTTTACAGGAGTAAGGAACAATGAAAAGAAACATGTATCCACAAGAAAAAAGCATAAAACAACAACAAAAATAAAGGATAATAGCAATATGACCTAGATAAACCCAAAATAGGGGAAAAATCCAGAAGAGTGAGAGTTTGTTCCTCCTCAAGTCACTCCTTCATGAACTGTTACAATAGTTTATTGCTTTGAAATAGGCCTTCAAGGACTTTTCTTGCACAAATAGCAATATTCCAACACATACAAAATCTCCAATGCTCTACCACTTCCCAAAATATTTGCCACAACTCCCTAAGATTCATAGGAGGAAGCAATATAAACCTTCAAAATCATCTTGCTATGAAAACACTACAAAATGGACACTTACAATGATTTCTCTTTTAGGGTATTAACAAGAATAAGTAACAAGAAGAGTCGAAGAGGAAGCCAAGAATCCTTGTAACTGAAAAGGAACCTTGTGACATGCACTAAAGCTTCGAGAACCCAGAAACTATGTCTCCCTCATATTCTAAGGGATGTTCAGCAATGATCATACCTATTCTACACATTCAATTTTGACAGAGATGAGTTTAGTAGCAACCTAACTAGTGACATGTGTTCAATCCCAATCAAACCCATCATTGCTGCCTCTCTTCTCTATCAGGTCTAGTCACTTTGATAAATCAGCTCCTTCAGTTCATCTTCATTTATTTCCCTTTGACAGTCACCTTTTGGAACACTATTTAGTTTTTAATTTGCATGAATGATCCTTCAAAGTTCTTTAGCATATGGATTAACTTCAATGAGAACATTTAAGTGGCTAATTTAACTAGGTTGGCTAACTTAACAGATCCAATTTCAGGTCACTTATGCTCTATGAAACAAAAAAATGAATGTTTAGAAGAAAAGGAAAGAACTAGGGAATGGATTAATCAAGCCTTTGGAAATGGATGCAAGAGAGGGAACTTTTGAGAGAAAATCTTCAAACATTTGAATGTTCTTTGGGACTGAGTGGCAAGTTGACCAAGGTAAGCAATAAGTTTCCTAAAGCACATTGGTTGATTGGTCTCCAACTTGGCCAATCTAAGGATTAACTCCATTTGATTGTGTAAATGATCATCTTTCCAATCTGAATTTTTCATGAATTTGATTTTATTGAGATATTAGCATTCAAATGCAGGTAATAGGACAATATTATTTATAACATAGAGGTATATTTGTGATGGGTTGTTGTGCTCCTATTTTATAGGATGCACATTTTAATAAACTTTATATTTAAGCTTCATATCCTTTCTTCTTCTCAGCTACAATCCTTGTATCAGTGACAGATCTAGTTCTAAACAATATTTATTTAAACCTATCGCTTACAAAAACCTTATTAATTTTAACTTATCACATCATAATGTTATGATGTAATGTGTATTCCTAAAAATCTCCCCTTATTAAATCACACTCAAAACAGGGATAGGAATACAAAATACTAGGACTGGGACAAAACACAACAGTCCTAAACAATTATAGTCACTTGAAGAACTAGGACATGTACCCATAAGAAAATTTTCATATTGAGTCTTTAACTAAATAACTTGCACAAGAGGAGAATAAAATAGGAAATATTCTGCAAATATTTAATAATACAGTAGAGTAGTATGACACTTTGAGGGGGGAAACCTCCAAATTCTCTAAGAAGAAAACAATTTTCAATATGATGTTAATAAACTAACCATTACCTCCTATATATACCATACTTAAGCCATGGATACCAACGACGCCAACTTAACTACCTATATAAGACTATATTAATGATCAAATAACTTAATCAAAAGTTATGGTAGCCACAAGATGACTAGTCATACCCCTATGCACACTATAGGATTAAAGGAATAGAATTCCCCCCTTTCACATAGGCGGCATCCTTGATGATGATGAATTGTGGTTGATTTCGCACAAAATCTTCAACTTCCAATGTAGCATTTTTGATAGGAAAATTATTTCATTAAATGAGATACTCAATGATAGTCATACTCCTCAACTTCTTTGTGCATATATGGAGACCTAAATTTCCACAATGATTCTTCCCTCTTCACCTAGCTTTGGTAATGCTATTTAGGAATCTGTTGACCAATCACCTTCTTTAAAAATAAGACATGAAAAACTAGATGTATCTTTGTTGTGGGAGGTAGCTCAAGCTTGTATGCTACACTACCAATTTTCTACAAAATCTAATTTGGACCATAATATTTCAATGACTTGTTATTCTTGATTTCTTTCTTTGAGCACTATTGTCAATTCAGATTGCACCCGAACGCTTGAATAGTTAAATTCAGCAATCTGTTGAAACATGGAATGATTCTCAAGCCTGTGGGTTGCCTAAAATTGAGAATCAATCTCTAGAGAGGGCTGGTTCCCTGATAAAAAACCCCTAAAATCTAATTGACTTGGCTGGGAAAAAGGTAGAAAGACTAAGTATGAATTCTAAACTATAAAACTTTTAATTTATGGTGATGCACCGAAGAATCCAACTTGTAGACTTAACTCACAGAACAATTACTCACTATTTTCATTCGCACAACTAGATCTGGAAGTTTAAACACTTAAATATTTTAAACAAAGGTTATTAAAGAAACAATCATAGAAGGGAAATATGATTTCCACAATTAGACTATTTGATTATTGGTTAACACAATGTTTAACCAGTGGATTTAAACTTGGATGCATACAGAATTCACTAAGGAGACAGAAATATTTAAAGGTTTCAAAAAACTGCAACACAATAATTGCTTCGATCAATCCCACATGACACAGATGCTTGAAACTTGAAGGCAAATTCTAAAATATTGAAACTTGAAGGAATTCTCTGCAATAACACGATCTGAACTTGTAAAAACACTGCTGTATTAATCTGTAAATAAATGCTGAGTTACAAGATAGTCTTCTTTGCTGAAGGCAAAGGTAGAAAACAAGAACTAGAAATGAAAAACAATTAAGTTTTTCAATATATACAAAAACCTTTCCAAAAGGCATGCAAAAATAACTGAAAGTCCAACTCCAAGAAAGGGTGATGATTCCAAAGCCAAATCCGAGCAGAAGAAAATATCTCTAAAAAGGAGGCCCAAAACCATGCAAAAATAAGTCCAATCAAGCTCAAACTCACTGCCAAGTCATAACTGATACATGCACTATTCCAACTGAACTGCAACTCCCTGAAAAAGTGGCTTAAAGCATGTAAAACTGCCTTGTTTTTACCAATCCGCCCATGCAACTCTAAAGTCCACCCTTTTCATTAAATTCTCAGTTGGGACTGATGTAAAACTGGAGTAAAATATGTTTAGCTTTATATAGTATTCTAATTTGCATTCTAGATAATAAATTAATTAAATGATTATCTTGTCATTCAATTAATTTATTACATTATTTATGCGAATAGGAATAATGAATAATAAAGCTAATTTATATATCTCAGATTATGATCTTCAAATTCAATAATGCATTTCGCAGTTTTCACTATTTGACAATACTTGGCATAATATATCAACAAATGATGTCAACCACCCTGCTAGGCACATTAACTTCAAAAATGTGACCATTTGACAATTAAAAACATAATGATTATTAAAAATCATCATAAAAAATGCAAGGTGGGATTAGGGCGAATAGTCAAAGCACACATTTGAACCCTAAAATCATTGTCACTCCTTTGCATTCGACTTAGAGAAGCTTGAGAAAAAACGGCCGCCACGACTCAAACCCTAGCCATGAACTTGCCTTGTTTCTGGTATTTTCTGCCATGAAGAAATTCGAATCTGCTTTTTGGGGCCGAATCTGGAACATGAGACATCTTTTATCAAAAAATGTTGAGCATTTGAGCGCAATTTTCTGTTCTAAGTGATGCATTTTCGTTTCTATGAGCTTTGCTTCGAATCTGGGCATGAAATCACGTTTTTCTGGCAACCATGAGCATCTAAACTGTGAACTTACTGAAGGGACCTTCTCAAATTCGAAAAAATGAAGCTTTTAATCAGGTACTTTGATATAAGTTCATTTTTTCTTCTTTTCATGCGAATCTGGCTGTAAACTTGCATTTTTTAGCCATGTTTTCCTTTTCTGGGTATTCTTCTCTCTTTGAATCTGCAACAACTTCATTTTCCAGCTGCGCCATGATTATTTGAAGCATTTTTTTCTAGAAATAAAGAAACACACTTGATGTAAAATCAAATCTGGTCTTTTCTTCTTTGGACTGGAAAATCTTCACTTTGCAAACTGCGCCATGATTATTTCTTTCAGATCTCTGCAAAAACATTGTATTTGATCTCACAACAGATGAAAAACTTCAATTTTTGTAGAAACACAGTCATGTTTTTTTTCTTTAAATCTGGGTATTCTGTGTCTGTTGATTTTTATGGCACTGCAACAAGGAATGCTCTTCATGCCTTTTATACTCAGGTAAGCTTCTAAAATCTTGTGAATGGCTTTTCCTGTGACTGAAAAGTTAATTTCCTCTGCTGTGAGGTTCAAAAACTCATATGAGCATCCTCTCCTATCGTATGAGCTCGAATAGAGCTTCCTTCTTGGCAAGACACGACTTCCATGGCTTTTATTATCCTTGCGTATATGTCTCCACTCTTTTGAGAATAACCATTGACATGAATGTTCTGGGTATTACTGACTTTAAATGATTATGGAATTTCTTTAACTCATAAGCTCAAATATCAAAATCTTTCTTGCTCTATATATAACTTGATAATCACCATCCGTCCTTTCTCCTTATAGACTGGAAACAACTTAAATGCCTCCTTAGCACTATCCTTAATTTTTTGGGAATTTTGTGCTCTTCTTTACCTCAAAGGTCTCATTATGTGCATGAATTTGTATTGCATTGACATCACTCTGCCCAGATTACCAATCCCAATTGTTGAAATGCTGTTTCACTCTCCTTGGTTTTCTTAGATTTTTTGGAAACCTTTACTTTCTTAGCATGAGATCCACCCTGTGGCTTCTACAATCTAGTGGCAGGCAGCGAGCTCTAGAATGGATCAGCTATAATGCTTTCTTCATTATATTCTTTTCCTTTCAGCAGATTATCTGTAATATAACGCTGAACATCACTGTTATACATTAAAAACACTAAATATCACAGATTAACTACAAGCTGATAAAATATGTTAATTTGAATGCCCTTGATGAAGTTCGAATCTGCAACTTGTCTTTCCGTTTGATAAAAGATAATGCTCTATTTAGCATAGCAAAAATCCCTTACATCTTGTAGAAACCCTAGTTTCCCCTGTTGCTGAATCTGATGTTTTTTTGTTTGTTTTGCGTTTTTGAATTTTTTTTGGGTTTTTGTGCAATGAAAGAAAATTGCGATTTTTGCAATGAATTGAATAATAAATTCAAATAAAATACTACAGTTGCTAACTGAAGCAAATAGCTTAATGAATTAGGTATTCAGTACGTTTATTGAGCTTTCCAAACATTACAATACTCGATCTTTAACATGCATAAGGAAAATACAATAGATTTGCAATATTCAGAAAAACCTGATTTCAGCCACCCTAGAGAAGAATGAGATCTGTACGGCTATCTGAGTGTATATTCTCCCTCCATTAGAAGTTGCCAAAAGACTCCAGATGCATAGGTGCCTTCAACTGTGAAGATGAATGATCAAAAAGAAAGGCGATTTTCAGACTGTGAAAAGTACGGCCTTTTAATGGTATGGCCTGTCAGCAGGTACGGCTGTGTACAACAGCAATTAATAAAAATGTACGACCCTCCTAAACCCTCCAAAATATCAATGAAAATAGGTGCCTTGAGGAATGTATGCTTTCCGGATGAAAAGACTATCTGAAACCCTGAAGATTAAATAACTCTGAAGCTCTGTAATTTCTTCTGGATGAAGAAATCTCTTATCTGGCAATAAATTAGGTGATATCTCACACCCTCTGAACTGCTTTCACTGGAGATGGCTTGTTCCCCAATGCATTCGAGACTGAAACCCTAAGTTTCTATGCTTAGACCAAACTTGATCAATTTTCAATAACTCAATATCACATAATGGCTTGATTTCCAATGCAAACTGTCTTATACTCTCAAAAGTGCGAATTCCTAAAAGATAGGGATTATTAAAAGAATTCGACTTTTATTATTTTAATTTTTCAATAGTCTCAGCTGCAATTTTCGATTATAAAATATAATCGTCAAATGGCCCCTTTCTGATGATGGGCAACCCCTTTACTGAAATCACTTAAGTTATAATAAAAGATTATAACTTTATATTATAAACTCCATTTAATTAATATTTAATTAATTCAATTAAATATTAATATCTCTCTCATTATTCATCCGATGCACGAGTCATCTGAAGCTGATGAACACTGAAGTGATTCCGAACGCTAACAATCCATACTGCTAAAAATAGTAGGGGTCCCACGCTGAGTGCTAAATAACTGCTAAAAATAGCAACTCGAGCTAGAAATGTTCGAATGAGCCCGAACGAAAGGCAACTGATCAAGTACTGCCAACTGAAGCTGAGCCAAGCTCCATCAAGACCCTCTATCCAAACTATCAGCCTACGAGGGTCGCATAATAGGCTAATCCTGTGCTCCGAGAGATGTCAACTAGTAGGGGACATGACAGTCCGCCCCTCCTGAAATTGCTTGTCCTCAAGCAATCTCAATGCCAGATGCTGCAGAATATCCTCGCTCTCCCATGTAGCATCCTCAACAGGGAAATCTCTCCATTTCACTAGATATTCCCTGATAGTCCTCCGACGCAACTGTCTCTCCCTGTACTCCAGGATGGACTCAGGTACTAAGATCAACTTTCCCTCATCATCTAAGGGAGGTAACACTACAGACAGTACCACACGATGTCCCAACGCCTTCTTGAGGCATGATACATGAAAAACGTTGTGTACCCTGCTCTCTGCTGGAAGCTCAAGCTCATACGCCACCTCTCCAACTCGCCTCAGGATCCTGAAAGGACCCTAATAACGTGGCTTAAGCTTCTTTGACCCACTCTTCCTAAGAGTGGACTGACGGTAGGGCTACAGCATGAGGTAAACCATGTCACCCACCTCGAAATGCCTCTCCGTCCTCTTCTGATCTGCGTACTGCTTTTGCTGATTCTGTGCCTTGGCCATATTCTCCTTGAGAGCCTTCATGGTATCCTGACTCTCCTGCAATAAGTCTCCAGCACTCGGCACTCTACTGTCGCTCAGCAGCAAATCTAGAAAACTCGGCGCCTCATACCCATACAACGCCATAAAAGGAGACATCTGAATAGTCATGTGGAATGTCGTGTTGTAGCAATACTCGCACAAATGAATCCACTTGACCCATGCCTTCTGCTGCCCTGCAATATAATTTTTGAGGTATCCTTCCACCCACTTATTTACTATCTCCGTCAGCCCACCTGTCTGAGGGTGGTAACTGGTGCTCGGTGTAAGCTCGGTTCCGCATAGTCTGAATACCTCCTGCCAGAAATGACTCAAGAATCGACTATCTCTGTCGCTCACAATGCTCTGAGGCAATCCATGTAGTCTGAACACCTCACAAAAGAATACCTCTGCCACCTGTATAGCTGTGTAGGTTGTGGTGATCGGAAAGAAGTGGGCATACTTCGTAAGCCGATCCACAACTACGTATATGCAATCTCGCCCTTGGGCTTTAGGCAAGCCCGTAATGAAGTCCATCGACAGGCATTCCCACTTCCTGTCAGGAATCGGAAGTGGCTGCAATAAACCTACTGGGTACGTGTTCTCTTGCTTGTTCTGCTGACAAACAGGGCACTCATGCACGTATTGAAGAACATCTGCCTTGAGTCCTTTCCATGTGAATCTCTCCCGAATCTGTCTGTAGGTCTTGAAGTACCCGGGATGTCCTGCTGTAGGCACGTCATGAAAGGCCCGCATGATTATGTTCTTCACCTCTGACCCTGGGATCAAATATATCCTGTTCTTGTAAATGATCAAGTCATACAAGTGTGTACCTGGTATCAATCACTGATCCCTCAACAAAGCTGGAAGCCCAAGTGTCCTTGGCATACTCTGCAACAATCATATGCCTCCAATCCTCCGTGATATGAACCATAGAGCTCAAGTATGGCCTACGTGAAAGAGCATCTGCTACTACGTTCTGTGTACCTTTGATATATGAGATATCAAAGTCGTATGCCTGTAATTTACTGACCCACTTCTGCTGTCGATCATTAAGATCTCGCTGCCCCAAGAAGTGTCTCAAACTATTATGGTCAGTTTTTATGCAAAATTTGCTGCCAACAAGATACTGCCTGAATTTTGCTAAGGCATGCATGATAGCAAGCATCTCCTTATCATATATGCTATAAAGTCTCTCTGGCCCTCTGAGCTTTCGGCTCTCATACACAATCGGGTGCTTGTTGTCATGTCCCCATCCTAGTCAGCACAGCTGGTGACAAGGTTAGCCTATCATTTCGATCCTCGTAGGCTGACAGGAGTGTGTAGAGGATCATCTGGGGCCGTTGCTCAGTGTTTGGTAGCTCCAGTTTGCAGTTGTATCAGGTTGGGCCTTCGCAAAATCTTCCAGTGAGCATTATCAGGAAACTTTCTATTTTTAGAAAGTTAGGTCAGACGGAAGCTGCTATTTCGGGCAGGGCACCTGGTTCAGCCTTTCAGCTCAGAATCGACCCAGTTCAGCAGTTGGTTGATTGGACGGAGAAATAAGGAGTATTTAATGGATTATTAAATATTTAATATTTTGACTTTATAATAGTCACTTTATTGAAATATTTAAATATTTAATTATTTGGCTTAATTATAAAGTATTTATTATACTTTATAATAAATTATTAAAATGTGACTTAATGAGTATTTTATATTCATTAAAAGTGGACGCCAATAATTAATGTCTTCTCCTAAGTCTAAAAGGCATATTAAATCATTTAATTTAAATGATTATTAAAAAAGGAGTTGGGTCGAATTTCTTCACAGGCAATATATACCTTCTCAAGGCAAAATCGAACTATGCTGATTATTATTCAATTTTGTCTTTTGTGATCTGAGCTTTGGAGTTTGCAAACCCTAGGGTTTCTGGCAGACAGACGTTTCTGGAGAACGAAAACTCTTCAGAGATCAGGCAGACTGAGGCTGTGAAATACCAGTTTAAGCTTGCATCTGGGTGACTTCATTCAGAAGTTACAGATTGGATTGATTGACAGATTCATCAGTGATTTGCAGAGAAAATCATCTCCCTTTTGAGGCGACTTCATCAGAAGATTTATTTTAGAGATCTGGCACATATTACAAGAGGCCGTACTTTTTCATCATTTGCTGTACCTGGCCGTACCAGCAAGGCCGTACCTTTATTCTTTCAGAGATTCGCCTTCTGCTTCCAGAGTTTGGCGATTGGATCTAAGGCGTTTGGATTACTGGAGGCTCTGGCATTCATTTTTGAGCTGGAGACTCATCTGTTTCATTGGGCCGTACCATCTTCATTCATTGCAGCCGCCATTAAGAGTAATCAGGTTTTTTCCAATAAATTTATTGTAACTCATTTATATCTCCGTATTTATCATTGTAATTGCTCTGGAAGTTAAATATATTGAAGCGCCTATCATACTTGAGCAAGATCTGAGCATAAATTGCATTCTAGAATTTATTTAGTTTTTTCCAAGCATTTTTTAGTTAAATCGCAGCTTTCAGCATTTTGTCAAAAAACCTCAAAAACACAAAAAACCGAAAATTTGCAAAAACATTACAAAAATAATTAGGGTTTCAATTTGAGAACCACCAGGGTTCTGACACTTGTCCTGCATAAGCACCGCACTAATGCCCTCTCCTGATGCATCACACTGAAGCTCGAAAGGCTTCGTAAAGCCAGGTAGTGCTAAAACAGGGCATGTAGTCATCAACTCCTTAAATCTCATAAAGCATTCTTGTGCCTCAGGAGTCCAAATAAATGCACCCTTCTTCAGTAAATCTGTCATAGGGGCTGCATGTCATGAATAACCATTCATGAATCTACGGTAGAATCCACACAATCCGAGAAACCCTCTCAACTGTGTCAGGTTTGCCGGTGTAGGCCAATCAATGATAGCGCGGATCTTTTCAGGATCCATCCGCACTCCATCTGCACTGATAATGTGACCTAGATATAGCAATTCGGTCATCCCCAAGTCACACTTGGATTCCTTGGCGTACAAGGACTCCCTCTCCAGAATACTCAACACGGTCTCCAGGTGAGCCAAGTGCTCCTGCCATGTCCTGCTGTATATAAGGATGTCATCGAAAAAGACCAACACAAACCTCCTCAGTAATGAATGAAAAACCCTATTCATCGTAGACTGAAAAGTAGCTGGTGCATTAGTGAGCCCAAATGGCATCACTACGAACTCGAAGTGCCCACAATGACATCGGAAGGCGGTCTTCCCTATGTCCTGCTCACGGACCCTGATCTGATGATACCCTGACCGCAAATCAATCTTGGTAAAGTAACAGGCACCATGGAGCTCATCAATAAGCTCGTCAATCCGTGGTATAGGATACCTGTTTTTAATTGTCCTCTTATTCAGGACCCTGTAATCAATGCACATGCGTAATGTTCCATCCTTCTTAACCAAGACAACCGAAGAAGCGAATGGTGACTTGCTAGGCTGAATGTGACCCATAGCAAGTAACTCCTTTATTGTCTTTTCTATATCATCCTTCAATCTCTTAGGATGCCTGTAAGGAGTTATCATAACGGGCTTAGCGCCCTCCTCGAGCTCTATAATGTGCTCTATGCCCCTGTCTGGAGGTCTACCTAGTGGAATATCACTGAACACCTTATCATGCTTAACTCTCAACTACTGTATGTCTGGATGGTATTCAATCTTCTGCTGTCCCTCCTGTATAGGTGCTAAAGTGCACTCGGCAGCCCACTCTACCATGTCGTGACGCATGAGCCTCTCCATCTGGCGAAAAGAAATTGTTTTGATGTTGCTATCCCGAATTGCTTTTAGTATGTGTGTCTTCCCGTCAACATCAAAATGGATCTCCATGTCCTTGAGACGAAGAGTGACTTCCTCCAATGAATGAAGCCACTTCATTCCCAAGACCAAATCAATATCTCCCATATTAACAACATAGTAATCTGCCTTGAACTCATAATTGTTCAAGCGTAAAGGGAGATCCTTTATCATGCGTTCACACCTCAAAGTGTATCCATCATCCACCTTGACCCTAATGCCCTCGAACTCTTCAGTGATGAGTCCGCGTTTCTCAACAAATCTAGCATCTATGAAATTATGTGTGGCTCCTGTATCAAGTAGGGTAATGACCCTCTGTCCTGCCAACACACCACGAATCCTGAAAGAGCCCTCCTGCTGTATGCTAGATAAACGTGCCTCCTGTATCTGAAGTTCTGACTCTGTCTCAGCCTCTGACTCTGAATCTCCAGAACTATCCTGTTGTTTGGAATTCTCTGACTCCGAATCCTCGTAATACGCCCACATCACTCGATTTGCCTTGCCCTTAGGTCTTAGAGGACAATCGTGATTGGCGTCATAGGGACCTTTGCAGTAGAAGCAAAGCTTCTTCCTGCGTAGATCGTTAAGGGCCTCACGATCCAAGGGTGGGGCTGCTGATTTACCCTTCGAATCGTTTTTAGAATATGATTTTTCTTTGTTAAAATCAGATTTCTCTCTGTTTCTGTTGAAACCCTTATTGTCCCTGAAAGATGAATTATTCTTGGAGTTGAATCTACTAGAAGGTGCTGCCAACTCCATTCTCCGTGCTTTCTTCATCGCTTCCTGTAATGAAGGAGGATCAAAGGCTTTGATCCAACCTCTCAGTGGCTCTGACAATCCCTCCATGAAGAGTACTACCAATCGCCTCTCGGAGATGTTCGGAACCATAACTGATAACTTTTGAAAGTCACCAATATACGACTCCAAGCTGGCACTTTGTCTCAACTGAGCCAAGTCTCTGAAGTAGGATTCAGGATCCTTCCTGTCAAAACGCTCAACCAATCTGTCCACAAACTCCTGGTATGACGTGATCCTGTCATGCTGTAATGTAACCATACCGTGGTGCCACCAATCGTAAGCTACTCCCTCCAGATGTAGTGTCGCATACCTGATTGCATCCCTCTCCACCATCGGACGCAATGTAAGAAAGGTGTCCAGCTTACTAATCCAAGCCTGAGCTGTCACTTTACCACTACCATCGAACATAGCTAGATTGAGTCGGTTTGTAGCATGTTTTAGGCCATTGTTCTGCTGTCTAGGTCTCCAATCCTGTCGACCTCTATGATGTTCTCTCCTCTGTGTAATAAAACGGTCAAAAGTGATCCATTCTCTGACCTCAGGTGGTACCAACTCTCACTCCTCGTTCGCTGCCATAAGCGTATCAGCGAATAATTCCTCATGCTCCTCACCTGCCAAGACCTCCTCAGCCTCCTGTCTCACAAAAGTTGGCCTGGTGGGCCTATCTGCAGTCCGTGAGGCTGTCCTAGGTGCCTTGCGAGATCCTGCTTCACTCCTCTCATCGTCACGATGTGGTGACGGTCTCCTAGGAGTACCCAATCTCTGAAGTGCTACTGTCAACTGCTGCAATACATCATTCGACTGCCGTTGACCTGCACGTAGATCTCTGAGTGCATGCAACACCTTTGCATCATCCTGATCTCTGTTGTTATGAGGAACCTCTGTTCTAAGATTATCTGTTCTGTCAGCGCTGTCATTTCTTGTCAGCCATGTTACCTGGCTGCCTGCTCAAACTCTATTGTCTTTCAATCAAAGCACGTCTGCGTGTGTAATACCTGTGAGACCCAATCTGTTCTGGCTGCATAAGACTGCTAAACCCTTAGGATGGCAGGATTTAGCTCTGATACCACTGTAGAAACCCTAGTTTCCCCTTGTTGTTGAATCTAATATTTTTTTGTTTGTTTTTCGTTTTTGAATGTTTTTTTGGGTTTTTGTACAATGAAAGAAAATTGCGATTTTTGCAATGAATTGAATAATAAATTCAAATAAAATACTACAGTTGCTAACTGAAGCAAATAGCTTAATGAATTAGGTATTCAGTACGTTTATTGAGCTTTAAAAACATTACAATATTGGATCTTTAACATGCATAAGGAAAATACAATAGATTTGCAATATTCAGAAAAACTTGATTTCAGCCACCCTAGAGAAGAATGAGATCTGTACGGCTATCTGAGTGTATATTCTCCCTCAGTCAGAAGTTGCCAAAAGACTCCAGATGCATAGGCGCCTTCAACTGTGAAGATGAATGATCAAAAAGAAAGGCGATTTTCAGACTGTGAAAAGTACGGCCTTTTAATGGTACGGCCTGTCAGCAGGTATGACTGTGTACAGCAGCAATTAATAAAAATGTACGGCCCTCCTAAACCCTCCAGAATATCAATGAAAATAGGCGCCTTGAGGAATGTATGCTTTCCGGATGAAAAGACTGTCTGAAACCCTGAAGATTAAATAACTCTGAAGCTCTGTAATTTCTTCTGGATGAAGAAATCTCTTATCTGGCAATAGATCAGGTGATATCTCACACCCTCTGAACTGCTTTCACTGGAGATGGCTCGTTCCCCAATGCATTCGAGACTGAAACCCTAAGTTTTTGTGCTCAGACCAAACTTGATCAATTTTCAATAACTCAATATCACATAATGGCTCGATTTCCAATGCAAACTGTCTTATACTCTCAAAAGTGCGAATTCCTAAAAGATAGGGATTATTAACAGAATTCGACTTTTATTATTTTAATTTTTCAATAGTTTCAGCTGCAATTTTTGATTATAAAATATAATCGTCAAATGGCCCCTTTCTGATGATGGGCGACCCCTTTACTGAAATCACTTAAGTTATAATAAAAGATTATAACTTTATATTATAAACTCCATTTAATTAATATTTAATTAATTCAATTAAATATTAATATCTCTCTCATTATTCATCTGATGCACGAGCCGTCTGAAGCTGATGAACACTGAAGTGATTCCAAACGCTAACAATCCATACTGCTAAAAATAGCAGGGGTCCCACACTGAGTGCTGAATAACTGCTAAAAATAGCAACTCGAGCTAGAAATATCTGAATGAGCCCGAACGAAACGCAACTGATCAAGTACTGCCAACTGAAGCTGAGCCAAGCTCCATCAAGACCCTCTATCCAAACTATCAGCCTACGAGGGTCGCATAATAGGCTAATCCTGTGCTCCGAGAGATGTCAACTAGTAGGGGACATGACACATCTCATATATATTTCCAATGACTGGTAATAGGCTGAACTATCATTTGTTATTAAATCCATGTCATGGATGTTAAATTTGAACCTTCTCTTAGCTCTATTAGTAGCATTATCCTTCTTCCTTACTATGAGCATATGAAAATTTGAAAAATCATGCATAAGGTTGTAATTTGAAAAATCATGCATAAGGTTGTCTTCAAAATCTGCAATCTCTCTTTTATCAGCAATAGAGTTCATTGAATTCTTGATTTCAAAACTGCCCTTTGCCATTGAAACTAGCTATCCTTCTAGATGATTGTCCTTTTATGATAGTGCTCTATTTCTCAAAGTCTTTTTTAGACTATGCAACGCTGTCCCAAAACTTTGATGCTGTTTCACACTATTTCAAGCTTCCATTTGGCCTTTTTTTTTATATTGTCAAGGATGCTTTTTCAGTCCTTCATGACTATCATAAATTTCTGTAATCATTTCTTCATCATTATGAATGCTTGTAACAGCATTCCTATTCACTTGATCAATTTTGTAGCAGCCTTCATTCTATATACTCTGTGAAATGTTCCCTGTAGCTGTTTACCTCAAACATATATTGATACACTTTGAAATTAATATTGCTGCTCATAATTGCTGTTCATAGTTGCTGTTACAAATCTGTTTCTTGATCATATCTTTATTTCTTTTGATCAGCTGAATTCTTGCTGATGATTTGCATTGATTATGGACTATGAGAATGCTATTTTTCATTTGTAAGAAACAATTATCTTACTGAACACTCTGCTTTCCCTTCAGTATAAAGGGCTCAATGCCTTATCAAAAAAAATGTGAACAAAAATGAAAGGCAGAGCAGAAACAAGAGATGATAAATGCAATTTATTTCTAATTGTTTCCTTTGAATGATGTTTTACCGTGCTGAGTTAGACTTATTGATAACAGTCTTGGATGATGATTGTTTCTTTCCTTGATCAAATAACTCTCAATATATGATACGAATGAGAAGTATCCTTATGATATGTCGGGCTCTACCCTTGTGGGAGCCCGTTTTACTCCACATATCTGATAAAATAAACTCGAACATGATAAACCTGTTCCTGCACATTGAAACAAACATGTCAGCAAAAAATAAGAAGCTGAAAGCTTCCATTGATTTACATTCCTTCTTCTCTGATTTTTTGCAATTATTTGATGAATGCTCGGTTTAATGCAAATTACATTTCTGTCTGTAGCATAGGCGTAAGACAGAAAGTAATTCACCATTGCTTAGAGTATAACTCTAATACCATTTCCCTAATAATTTTGCAGGTACACGGAGCGATGAAGCGAGGCTGCAACTGCTTGGAGGCATAATAGCTAGAAGCATCAACGAAGTAATTCGTTATTACAGGCAATGATGAATTGCTTCTCTTTTCTACGCTTATGTTATTTTCAGCAGTGTAGTCTGTCTATTTAGATTTAGTATTCATCTCTTGATTGTCACAGACAAATTCAGTTACTCTCGCGGCTTGTGAGAGATTCAGCATTTCACAAAATGAATAAAAGTATCATTATGCAAATTTTCTTAATTTTCTGTTTTAAACATTGGACAATAAGCTTATGACACATATGTAAGATGATCTCAATGATGATCAATGAACACTTTATCGGAAAAATTTGAAGATTTCCTGTACCTATAATAGCTGAGCTTCATTCAGCTCTACCTATTGAGCGTAGAGTGAAAAATAGGTAACAAATTGGCGACCTCTGCGGAGTGTTTGCCTGCTGAACACAATAGACCAGTTGCCTAGCATATTCATTGGGCATGGAGTCCTCTTGTTTTGTTTTATTTCAGAAAACTGTAACTCAACTTCAAAAACGCAAACTTGAAAGAAACTACTGCAATTCTGCTTATGACAGAATCTGAAAACCAGGTGCAGCAACTAGCACATTTGCTTATATGGTTGCAATCTCCAAAAAATCCAATCAATCACTTCAAAGTTACTTTCACTTAGTTTTGGTAAGTCTAATGTTTCATTCAATTTTTTGTTTTGGCCAAAATTCTCCTTAAGAGTTGAAAGTACCTATTGTTGATAGTTCATGTGATGTTCCATAGCTTGAAATCTTGGTGTAACCTTCAATGGTGATGTGATGGTTGAGGGATAGTGTTGTGACCTTTTCACACATCACCCCATTCAAAATGGGGACCCCCTAATTTTTGCTCCGTTCCTCATCTTTTGGCTTTGGTTTTGTCTCTCTCTCTCTCATTGTCTCTCTTTTTGCTGTCTGTCTTTCGGGGTGTGCCTGCCTTTGAGCTTAAACATGAAAATTTTGGCTAGGTCTGTAGAATTAGGGTTTTGAATTTTTTGGTTAACCTTGGCATTGCAGTCAGCATGCTCCTAGCAAGTCCCCAACAAAATTTCAATGAATTCCGACAACTTACTATTTTTAGTAAGTACCAGATTCAGGGCATTCTCTCAGCACTTTTGAAGTTTCGATGGTTACACTGCATCCAAAACATGTCAAGCTGCTCATTTGCAAATTTTGAGTTGAAACGGACAACTGTCTATTTTTAGCAAGTTCAACTTTGGGAGCAGATTTTAGGGTTCATATGCAAAGTTATTCAATGCATGTCTGGAGATTCCTTCTGGGTTTTCTAAGACCTATGCAGTAATATAACATGCAAAATGAGATGATGACTTTCAGTATTTAGTCTTCAGGGACTATTTTTAGGGTTGCATGTTGGGGTTTTTAGCACATGTTAGCATATTCTTTGTGGGTTTTTCGAAGGCTTTGCAGTGGTATAACATGCAAATCAAGATCAGGACATTTTTGCAAAGCTGTCTTCGGAGGCTATTTTTAGGGTTTGCATGCAAGACTTTCCAACTCATGTCAGGTTATTCTTTGTGGTTTTTTCAAGATCTATGCGGTGATGTGACATGTAGAGCGAGATGATTAGTTTTCAGAGACTTACTACTTTTAGTAGGTCCATTTTGAAAACTGCCCAGCGCATCAGGATCACAAATAGGGCAAAGTGCAACAGAAACAAGGTCAAACGGAGGTCGTTTGATAGACATGCAAGTCAAATTAGGGTTTCCAGCTTCGGGACCCAAAATGAGGGGTAAAATGCCAGAATTTTTGAAAACCGGTATATCCCACTGTGATCAGTATCTTTCAAGCTATCCACTAGTAAAATTTGAAGGCAAACGGAGCACTTACTATTTATAGTAAGGCGTTCTAGAAATAGGCTATAAATAGTAAGTCAGCAGCAGATGTGAGTGTGAATGGGCAATTCTATCGATGAGGACCACATCATTCAAATTTCAAGTCAAACGGAGTTATGGAGTTCATGAAATCAAGTAGTTGCTATAAATAGTAAACCACCTTCAAAAACATGCCATAAATAGCACATCATCCCGAGATGGTAGTATGAATAGATTAATTAGGTCATGAAGATCCTGTGGTTAAAATTTCAAATCAATCTGAGCTCTAGAAGAGGGAAAATCAAAGAGCTTACTAAATATAGTAAGGCATGAGCTGGCTGGTGAAGATAAGAAAATGTGTTAAGTGTTGAAAAATATCCACCTGACCCCCTCAAATGCGCCCTCGCTCAAGCTGGCAGGAAGATGAAAATTTTCTAACTGTTGGACTTAAGTCCACTGCCACCATCAAAATGCGCCCACTTCAAGTCAAGGTGGTGAAAAAATTCTAAGTGCTAAAAATATCCTTCACTACCCTCAAAATGCACCCTCTTGAGCAAGCAGGAAGATGAGAAAAAAAAATGCTAAGTCTGGATAATATCCTCCTCCACATGCAAAATGCACCCAAGAAGAAATGAGGTGAGAAAAAAAAAAGTTAAGTCTGGAGATAAGTCCATCACCCTCAAATGCGCCCTCATCATCAAGCTGGCAAGAAGTTAAAAAAAAATTCAAAGTCAAGAGATAAGTCCGCCTACCACCCCTAAATGTGCCCATGCAAAGTGAAGATGTTGAAAAAAATTCCAAGTTTGGACTTAAGTCCTCCTCAGCATGCCAAATGTGCCCAAGTCAAGTAGGGTCAAGACAAAATTTTGACTTTCTCCTCTCTCCTTTGAATGCGCCCATGCAAGGTGAGGAAAAATAAAAGGATTCCAAGGCGTGGTTGAATTCCTCCATGATATGTCAAATGCGCCTTGCTTTGCATGGAGAGTTGAGAGAATATTCTAAGTGGGCCACCCTCCTATGCGTCTTGACTTGCAAAAGAAATTGAAAGAAGAATCTAAGTATAGTAAATTTGAAGCATACCCTCCATATGCGCCTTGGCTGGAAGAAGAGGTTTAAAATTGTCTAAGTATAGAAAACTTGAAGTATGACCCTCTATTTGCACCTTGTCAACTAGGAGGTGATGAAAATATTCTAAGTGTTCAAAATTGAAGGCTAGACCCCTTGTGCGTGCCCAAGCAGTTTTGAAGGCAGGAAAATATGCTAGAGCATGCAAATTTGAAGTAAGGCCCCTTGTATGCGCCTTAGCTACTTGAGGTAGATTAAAAAGTTTCTAAGTCTTGAGGATTGAAGGAAGAGACCCCTATATGCCCCCTCAGCCATGAAGAAGCTAGAATTGGTGATGAAGTTCCAACTGAGTCATAAAATGGAAGTGTTACCCGATTTTCACCTATGGGCTCAATCAGGCAGGGTAACCTATGTTTTTTAGTGTTCATGAAGGCCAACTGGAGGAACCTTTCTATCCAGGTTACATATTTTCTAACTTGTTTGCTTCTTGTGCAGCTGCAGGGGAAAGTTATGCTTTTAAATTCGGCACGTGGATTAAATGTGGCTCCCACAAGCATTCAGCCCAGCGTGCAGGTATCCTGTTTTGGGTGGATCTTCATCTTGTTTTTGCTTTGTTTTTCCCCTTTCCGTTTTGTTTCCCTTGGCCCCTTTTTTCTTTTTGTTTTGTAGAAGGTAGAGTCAGACCGAAACCAAACATTGCAAATTTTCAAAAGTTCCAGTTTCCGTTTTTGTTCTGGTTCCGCACTGATGTGCATTTCGTTTTCTTCTTTGACCTTGCGTTTTACCATGGGGTGGGTTTTTCCCTTTGTTTCTTTCTTCTTGCCTTTTTCCCCGTTTTTTGTTGTGTTTTGGCGGACACGGGATCGGGACTGAAACCGAACTTGGAACTTCCAGTTCCTATTTCTTTTTCGGTTCCGCCCTTGCTGTGTTCCGCCCGGGATCGGCTTTCGTTCCAATCCCGTTTATGTTGACATCCTTTGGCCTTTATTTTTGTCTGCCTTGGGTTTTCTTTTCCTTAGGCACTTTCTTCGTTCTTCCAGACTCGGGAGCGGAACTGAAATCGAACTTGGAACTTTTCCAAAAGTTCCAGTTCCTGTTTCTGTTCCAGTTTCGATCCCGATTCCACCGGTCTTGTTTGTCTTGCCTTTGTTCTTTGTTCTATGGTCATGGGGTGTTTTCTCCCCTTCTTTTTCTTCCCTTTTTCATCCCTTTTTCGTCGTCTTTGTATGGTGTCGGAGGCGGGGTCAGCACAAAATCCGAACTTGAAACTTGATGAAAGTTTCAGTGTCGGATTTGTTTCCGCCTTTGCCCCCGCTGTGTTTTACCCAAGGTCGGTTTTGGTTCTGATCCCGCCTTTCTTTCTTTTTGTTTGGGTGTTTCCTTTGTTTTGTCGGACCCGAGATGCGGACTGAAACTGAGCAATGGAACTTTTCCAAAGTTCCAGTTCCCATTTCTGCCCCAGACTCGGCCTCGGTTCCACCCGTTCTTCTCTTCTTTTCTTCGTGGCCTGTGATCGAGGTATGTCTCCTCCTCTTTGATCTTTGTTGTGTTTTTCTTTCTGCCTTCTTGCTTTGTGTTGCCGGGAGCGGGATCAGAACGAAATCCAAACTTGAAACTTCGGAAAAGTTTCAAGTCCGGATTTGGTTCCAGTTCCGGTTCCGTGCGTTGTTTTGCTTTTTCCCCCGTTCCGACTCCGGTCCCGTTTTGGTTGTCATCCCAACTCTGACTCTGTCGAAGGGTCTAAGCTCGGGAAGCATTGAAGAGTTTGCTATGAAGTCTCTTCGATAGGGTGGTGTCTTTCCAATAGCGATGGATCTGTTATAGGCTTCGGTGAGTCCTCTGGCTGATATAGATTGTCTTACCGATGGTTTTTTGTGATATCGACTCTGGCCGCTCGCTATGAGGTCTCGCCGACGGTCCTAAGCTATGTCAATAACTGTTGAAGGGAATAAGTGCATTGGGGAGACATGGTTAGTGTCTCATCGACATGCAATTCTAAGGAAGCAACCTTTGACCCCCTGGAAATCTACATGGCACAAGTTCAACCAATTAGAAGCCACTAAGGCAAATCACGGGCAGTTTGATTGATTGACTTCCCCTATAAAGAAAGATCAACAGGATGTGCGCAACATGGATCGGCTCGGTGAAGCAATGACGTTTGAATCTGACAGGGTAAATTTGATGCTGCTTCTCAAAGGGGGCCAACTTGCGAAAGGATCTAGCGCAAGAGGAAGGTCGAAAAAGAGGCTGCGAGTCATGATAACAGCTAGGACATCGGCTGGTAAAGGTGGGTCGACATTAATGACCATGCCGCAGAGCATTCAAAGCAGCTCCAACGAAGTCTCGAGGGTGGACACGAGGGCTGCGAGTTAATGCGGTCGTTGTAAAAAATCTGAAGGCCATGCCTAGGAGCGAGTTTTCACCAACATGAGCAGGGTATGCGCATTTAATGCCTCATTAACTTCATTCCTAAATGCTTCTAGTGTCGACGTATCTAGGCACCGACTCATTTTGTAAACCCTAAGGAAGGGGCCGACCCTCTAGGTTTTTACTTGTATATATGGCATTTTTGCCTCTTTGTAAAGGAGTTCCTAGTGGAGAGACTGCCCAAGAAAGCATTATCTAGACTTTGTAACTCTTTTTTTGTATGAATACTACAGATCTGTAACACAGAGACTCCTTATTCTCTCAATAGAAAGTCATTTCCTTCACAGATTTTCTTTGTTGTTTTAGTGACTGGTTGTGAACTATATGATAAAATTATGTGTGATCCTTTATTTTATCAGATTCCTTCAGTACTGGATGCAAAGAATATTATGTCATAAATCTCGTTTATGTTAGTGATCTCTTTCTATTGCGTTTACATCTGTGAAAACATCTTTGTTTTCCTTGTGTTAAGCATTAGAACAGTCGAAACCTTACATAGACTCTAAACCAAATATTCAACCAACAATGTTTACATCACCATTTTGTCAAACCTACTAAGTTTACAAAATATTCAACCAACAATGTTTACAATGCTTCACTGTTGGAAGTTCTCAATTTTCAATTACTCTAAACTAACAATGAGCAATAATGCCAATACCTCTATCTTGTCAAACCAAAGCGTAGAGGTACCAGAAGTGATTAACAATAAACTAGTAAAAATAAAAGGGAAAGCTCATGAAGGCACAAAGTCATTCCGTAGCTTTATGAATGGTGGATCTGTGAAAAGTGTGTCATTTGTCACGTTAGAAGCACAAAGTCTTCTTAGATGCAGCAATTCCTCAAGTAGTATGAACAATTACAAGCACAAAGTCTTGTAGATTATCCAACCAAAGTATGCAAAGAGCATGAATAATTACAAGCACAAAGTCTTGTAGATCATTCAACCAAAGATAAACAAAACACAAATGAAAATCTAAATAAAGGATGTAACACAAAGTTTACATGAATTACTTAGAGTCCTTCAAATTCCATAAGCTAATCACCACCAAATGAGATCAATTCATAAAAGTATCGAATCCAATGCAAAGTCTGGTTTGCAATCCTCTTCTTTATTGATCAGATTTCATTCACAAAGTATGAACGCAAAGTTTCACAATTCTGCTTCAAAAAGGGCAGCACTTCATTGCAAAATACTAAAGGATAAATTTACAATAGAAATCCCTCACATTGTATAGAAAGAGGGATGAGCAAAATTAGGAATCTAATTGAGAAAATCAAGGAAAGTTAGGTGAGCGATTCAAGGAGATCTCACCTAACTTTGACCAAAGTCAAAGTGTAATTTGTTTTCAAAAGATTACATTTTGAACTTGGTGCAATTAAAATTTACAAACAGACATAAAATGTTAGGAAATATTTACAAGATGCATAATGGGAAGCATCAAAATGTTCAACATCGGAGATCAAGAATCTTCATGGTTCCTTGCTTTGGGCACGAAGTCTTCATACTTCCTCTTGGTCTCCTATATGAACGCATCATCTGGGCCGACTGTGTAATCTACAAGGGTGTTAGCTCTTGTGATCGACCTTCTGGCAAATGAATGGATTTTCTTGCACCCACGAATATGCGTCTTGAGATTATCAAGTACTAGCCGTATATCGCAAATGATATGTATTGAGGCTTTGGGAAAAACTGTCATCCTCAACTTGTTGCATAATGGCTTCTTTGTAGATCTGCGATAGTTCATTGGATCAGAAGATGTCACCTTTAGGATCACTTGATGAAATCTAGAGAGAAACTGCAAGGATGGTGAATCAATAGACGTTAGCAGAAAAAGTAGCATTGGGAAGTGTGAAGTGAGAAACGATGTTGAGCAAGCGTGAAATGAGCAACTAGGCACAGAAAACGATGCAGGAGCAAAGAAACGGGGTCCAGAATGGAAATAGAGAAAGTTTGAAGAGACTAAGATAAAAATTGCCAAAAGTGTAAAGGTGCTAAATTTAGCACCATTGCACAAAAAAATGACTAAGTCTGGAAAAAGTGCAAAGGTGCTAAAATTCAGCACCATTGCACAAAAAAATGACTAAGTCTGGAGAAAGTGCAGAGGTGCTAAAATTCAGCACCATTGCACAAAAAATGACTAATTCTGGAAAAAGTGCAAAGGTGCTAAAAATAATGCCATAGTCAAAAATTGGCTAAGTCTAGCAACAATGTGTAAGAGCGCACTTTTTTAGCGCTTCTATATATTTTTGGAAAATCACTTTTTTATGCAGGGTCGCTGATTTTTGGCGCCCCTGCACTTTCAACACTTAGCCAAAAATTTGGATGAGTTAGACAACGTGTAAGAGCGCACGTTTTTAGCGCTTCTACATATTTTTGGAAAATCACTTTTTATGCAGGGTCGCTGATTTTTGGTGCCCCTGCACTTTCAAAGCTTAGCTAAAAATTTGGATGAGTTAGAGCGCACTTTTTTGGCACAACTGCATCTTTCACAATTTAACTAAGTATGATCAGTGAGACTTCGCGAAGGAGCTCATTTCGAAGGTCTTCGTGAGGAAAACATAGGGTGATGCTCAAACTGACTGTTTGAGGCTTTGGAATGCACTTCAAGGTGGATTGAAAATCACCTCATTTTGCGCGCTTGAACTTCATGAACCTAGGAAACGGACAATTTTCTTAGGGGGGTTATCCGTGGAATGAGCGCTGCTAGATTCCATGATAACAGCTTCATGCTTTCCTTGGGCACATATAGGGGGTCCTCCTTCCAATTTCAAAACACTTAGAAATATTTTAACTCCTTCTCCAAGTTTGGGTGCATTTCACAAGGTGAACCTCCAATTTCAAGCACTTAGCAAAATCTCCAAGCATCTCTTTCTTAAAGGGCGCATATAGGGGTCTAAGCTTTCACTTTTCAACACTTAGATATTTTTCCATTGACCTCCAACTGCTAGGGCGCATATGAGATGGGCTACTCCCAATTTTGATGCCTTAGCCAAATTTCTGTCAACTCAAGTTGGGCGCATATGCGAGGCTGAGCTTTCATTCTTCCAGACTTAGACAATTCTTCAAGGCTAACTCTCCACTAGGGCACATTCAAGGGGTCCAACTTTCATTTTCTCAGACTTAGAATATTTAACTATGCCCCTTTTCAAGCTAGGCGCATTCAAGGGTAGCTACTTCAAGTTTTCTTGCCTTAGAAAATTTTCAACACTTCTTCAAGTTTGGGCGCATATGACTAGGCTTACTTCAAGTTTTCAAGACTTAGTCAATTCTTAAGCTTCCCCCTCAACTTGGGTGCATTTGGAGGTGCTTACTTACAATTTCCAAACACTTAGTAAAATTTCTACTTCATCTCCCATCCTAGGCGCATTTCAAGGGTCAACCTTCAAGTTTCAATGCCTTCAAAACTTTTCTTACCCCTTCTCAAGGTCAAGGTGCATCTCAAGGGCCCTAGTTCCAATTTCAGACACTTAGAAAAAATCTTCAAGCTCTCCATGCAAGTTGGGCGCATTCTACTAGGCTAGCTTCCAGTTTCAAGTACTTAGCCAAAGTTTCACCTCCTCCACTTTAGGATAGGACGCATTTGAGGGGCTGAGCAGGAACTTTCATACTTAGAAAATTCTTCATCCTACCTTCATCTTCTTGAGGGCACATTTGGCTAGGTGGGCATGAACTTTCATGCCTTAGAAAAATTTCTTTTATCCTCCTTGTGTGGTGGGCGCATTTGAATAGGGGAGGTGGAATTTTCCATGCCTTAGAAATATTTTCATCCTCCCTTACTGAGCATGGGTGCATTTGGAACGGTCAAGAGGAATTCTTCATACTTAGAAAATTCTTCATCCTACCTTCATCTTGTTGAGGGCGCATTTGGCTAGGTGGGCATGAACTTTCATGCCTTCGAAAAATTTCTTTTATCCTCCTTGTGTGGTGGGCTCATTTGAATAGGGGAGGTGGAATTTTCCATGCCTTAGAAATCTTTTCATCCTCCCTTATTGAGTATGGGTGCATTTGGAACGGTCAAGAGGAATTCTTCATGCTTAGAAAAATTTTCATCCTACCTTCATCTTCTTAAGGGTGCATTTGGCTAGGTGGGTAGGAAATTTCATGCCTTAGAAAAATTTCTTTTATCCTCCTTGTGTGGTGGGCACATTTGAACAGGGGGGTGGAATTTTCCATGCCTTAGAAATATTTTCATCCTCCCTTATTGAGCATGGGCGCATTTGGAAGGGTCAAGAGGAATTCTTCATGCTTACAAATTTTTATCAACCCCAACCTCTTGAGGGCGCATTTGGAGGGGTAGGGAGGAATTTCAAGACTTAGAAAATTTGAAGCCACCACCTCTACTTCCAACATGGGCACATTTAGGCTAGGTAACAAGAATTTTCAACACTTAGAATATTTTCTCACCACTATCTTCTTGAGGGCGCATTTCAAGCACTGAGCAAGAACTTCCAACACCTTAGTAACTCTCTCCAAGCCTTGTGAAGATAAGGCTCATTTTAGTGGGGTAGGAGGAATTTCTCTTGCCTTAGTCATTTTTTAGCTTGCTTGCCTTGCTTTCTATTTTTAGTAAGCCCCCAGATTCTCATACTTCTGCAACTTGGATTGATTTGGAATTCATGCCACAGGATCCTCATGGCTTAACTGACCTATTCATACTGCCATCTTATGTTGACCTGCTTTTTATAGCTTGTTTCTGGAGGAGACTTACTATTTTTAGTAAATGCTTGATTTGAGGACCTCTGCAACTTTGCTTGATGTGAAATTTGTTCCATGGGGTCCTTGTGTGTTGATTGACTTGTTCACACTGGTGCCTCGTGCTTATTTGCTATTTATAGCATGTTTGAGAAGTGACTTACTATAAATAGTAAGCGCTCAAATTGCCTTCAAATTTTACCAATGGATTCCCTGAAAGATACTAATCTTAATGGGATGCATTATTTTTTGGAGATTCTGGCGTTTGACCCTTCATTTTCGGTCTCAAAGCTAGAAACCCTAATCTGACTTGCATCTCAATCAAATGATCTCCGTTTGACCCCGTTTCTGTTGCATGTCATTCTCTTCGTGATGTTGAAGTGTTGGGCAGCTGTCAGAGTGATCCTGCTAAAAATAGTAAGTGTTTGAAAAAGTGACCAACTCTGGTTGCATGTTACCTTGTTGTGTAGCTGTTGAAAAGCCCATGAAGAATATGCTGACATGCACTAAAAAATCTTGCATGCAAACCCTAAAATTTTCTCTTGAAGAGAACTCTGTAGAAAGGTCTTGATCTTGGTTTGCATGTTATATCATTGCGAAGCTCCCAAAAAACCCACAAAGAATATCTAGACATGCGTTGAAGACTCCAACATGCAAACCCTAAAAATAGCTTCCAAAATCAAGACTGCAAAAAGTTATCACCTCATCTTACATGCCATATCATTGTGTAGGTCTCGAAAAACCTAGAAATATTCCCCAGAGATGCATCGAAAAACTTCACATGCAAACCCTAAAAATAGCCTTTGAAGCCTAAATTGTTGAAATTCAGCATCTCGGTTTGCATGTTATACCATCGCGAAAGTTTTGAAAACCCTAGAAATAATCTCCAGACATGCATTTGAAACTTCACATGCAAACCCTCGAAATAGCCTCTGAAGTCAGGACTTGCTAAAAATAACAAGTGGTTAGATTCAACTCAAAATTTGATGGCAAGCAGCTTAAGGTGCTCTGGAAGTAGTGTCAAGCTCATACTTCAATTTCCTTACTCGAATCAACTTCAAACTGGCATGAAGAGCGCAAACCCTAATTCTACAGACAGTCAAAATTTCAAATTTAAGCACAAAGACGGGAACATCCCCGGAAAGATAAGTAGCAAAGAGAGAGACAACAGGAAAACCAACCAAAATCAAGCCAAAATATCCGAACAAAGCAAAAATTAGGGGGCCCAATCTAGAATGGGGCGATGTGTGAAAAGGGCACAACAATACTCTAGGTCAAAGTAGGTTTCCTAGACAAGGCATCTGCGACTATATTCCTTTTTCCTTTAACACACTTTTGTTGTCTTTCATTTAAATCCTTCTGACCTAGGAAGATTTGAGGTTTTTATGATATGTTCTTACCACAAACTTACCTCCTACCAAGTATTCTCAAAATTTAGCCAATGCATGCATAATGGCTAACATTTTCTTGTCACAAATGGAAAACCTTTTCTCTACTTCCTTGAACATCCCACTTTTAAATGCAATAGAATATTTGTTTTGCATAAGGAAAGATTTAAAGTTGGTGGTGGCCTTTTACTTTAACTCCTTGCAACTTCCTTTCCTTTTTTGACTTCTACAACCAACCTATAAAGTCTCACAAACTTTTGAAATAAGTTGCATCTCCTTTATTTTTGGTATGATGCGTTAGTTCCACGTCAAACCCTTAGTAGCAATGATAGATTCTCCTAGGCATCAATTAATATATGTTATTGAATTGCTTCCTTTCCTCACAATGCTATTGGCTCATTGGAATCTGTGATTTTAAATAGACGGCAGCAATTTCTTCTGAGCATATAAGTTGCAGGAGTATTAATTATTGCATAGTAATTTAAGATTGCCACGACTCCTTAGTTGAGTTCACTTTTAAGCTGCAATGTGAATAATTATTGGCATGTCACCCCTCTTAGACTCCTAAACATGTATGGCTCCCTCAATCTTCAACGACTCCCAGAAAAGGTATGCGAATCCTACTTGGAGTTACACTGGGTAAAAGGAACTAATATTTGCATTACAAAATTCCATCGACCATTCTCCTCATAAAGATATTGTATGACACTTGAAACTGTGATTGGTATGGTTGGAATTAATGTGCAGCAATAAAATAATAAAATATCTATTGAAATCTTTACTATAAATTATCTGCAACTATTGGAATATAAAATTACTTGCCTCAGATAATTGGAATGTTTGGCTAGAATAGTGTATAATATAATATTATTTTCTTATCATTGTATTTCTACAATTTGGTTCAAATCCTAAAATTAGTCTCTGTAAGAGACTTCACAAATTTCCGAATCCTCAAACATTGAACCATTGAAGTTTTGGGATGGAGTGGAAGCAGCTGTAACCAACTTCCACTGGTTTGGCTCTTTCGTCAATATCAAATCTTCAATCTGGCATATTGTGTTTGTTAGACTGTTGCTAAGTTCTCCCTAGCCTTCCCCTTTGGCCAACTTTAATGGTATAAACCATTCTCCTACGGTTGGGTTCGTAGGTTCTTCCTCATCTTCCCTTTCACCCGGTGGTGAACCTCCTTCATCTGACGATGATGGTTTAGATGATTTTCTGGCAATATTTTTGGTTTCTCCTTCACTTTCCACTTCATCTGAAGTTAATGGTATGGACTGCTCTCCGTCTTGGTCAGCGAAGTCAGTGTATGCCTCGTCGAGAAGCAGTAGGTGTCGGGCTATTTCTACCAACTCTCCCTTTGTGCAATCCATTGTTGTGAAAGTTCTCTTTCTCCCCTGACTACAACTTCTACTTACATTTTGGCTTTTGCTCTTGGGTGGACTTGGGATTTCCCTCAAAAACCCTTCGCCTTCTTCAACTTCACCCCTCATTTGCTGTCGTCGTTCTCTCTATTCCTTTAATCTTAAGGATCTAATATTTTCGTCTATTGATTCATGATTGCTTTGTATTAGTTTCTTGTTTTTATTCAAAATTAAGGGCATTAATTCTTAGGGGTATGTCAATGGTTAGTATTACATTCTTCTTCCTCCCTTCTATTCCATGGCATGCAATGAGTCTTGGCAGTCTGCCAAGAAGACGATCAACCTCCTTGTTGATAATTGGGTTGTCCCAGATGGCAATTTGAGGGACCTCTCTCCTAAGAGCTTCCCTCAAAATGTGTTATTTTAATGAAACATGCCACAAAGTTACCAAGTCTTGAGAAAGCTCATCCTTCCTTTCTTCGTTGGCTTGCACACGTTTATCCATGGGCCGTCCCATTATATGACCATGTTTCCCATTTTGTATTTTATTTTACCAAGTTCTTTAAAGGAAGCAACACTAAATGCTTTTTGCTGAATCTACTGGGATGATTATAACAAGGAATTATATAGAGTAAACAGTAAAGAATAAAGAAGATAGTTCAGATCAGCAATCAGAAGATATTTCATTCATTCATGTGCAATTACAATATGTTCAGGATAGTAATGCCCTTGGTCCCTGATGAAGTATACAAACGTGATATTTATAGGAAAGCCAACGGTTGTTGAGAATTGGCAACCATTGACAACTGGAACTCCAACTGTTGAGAACTACTTTCCGATTACATCAACTTATAATTATTTAATTTTCTGATTACAATATTATTTACTTAGTGCATTTGGCTGACTACATTGATCAAGTAATTAGTTCTATAGGAAAACCTATTAAAAAACTATACATCGAAATGTGATCAATTCTGAATAATATATCTCTATTATCATTAATGTGCAATCATGGTATTAGCTAATTGGTTCCTATTCATTTACTATTTCAATAGCCTACACCTATCACTAATGTCTCCTTTTGGTCTAAACAATTTGTTCAACAAAACATTGACTACTCAAAAGTGGTGGATCAATTGTATCATATGTTTTGGACATTTTTGTGTTTTTCAACTTTTAAAATATAAATAAGTCCAGCCCATTTAGAATTATCAATTACATAGTTATTAAGAAAGCCAACTTATGTGCAGAGTTTTATCATCAACCCTGCCACCTTTCTAACTGCCTGCTACCGTAGGTTGTTTACAAATAATGTGATCAGCAATTGCTGCATATTCAAGTGCAGTATACTCAATAAAGAACTCTTTTATAATCTCAATTATTTTCCACGTGTGTGTGCTGGACAATTATTGGTTTGCATGCAAATTCAATGTCATTCACATAGTTGATGCTGTTCATGACTTTATTGATGAATGTGACAAGCCCACCATACATCTATTACCACTTCAAGTAAAAAATTTGTGTAGTCTTTTACAATGCTCTAATTAGTTCAAGTAACACCACAGAAATCTATATTCTCTTGAAAATCCCCTCTTTTTGGGAACCATTTTAATCTCTACTTTTATACAATTTTTGAACTATTCCAATTAAACTAAAAAGTTAAGGTTCCTTCTACCTTCATTCCTACCTTGAACATAAAAAATCATGCAGGGAAATTCTCATCCGTGAGGATTTTAAAAGCTCTCCCAATGTTATCCTCTTTACCAATAAACAATAATACAAGTTTCCATTTTGTGGGAAAGACTTTCCTTCAAAAAAGCTTAGTGTATAACTATAAATCATATTCCTCCAATATATTTTTGAAGGAAGTTTGAACCCAATTAATCCACACTTCAAGTTTTCTAATTGTGCATGAAGCTTCAAAAATTAAAAGAGAATGAAAAGACATCAAAAAATAGTGCAAATTAAGATATTTTATATACTTAAGATAGTTAACAAGTCTTCAAAATATAGCTTATAAGCCCGTGAATTTAAATATGGCTAATCTAGCAACACTTGAGCCAAAACAATAGGAGGAATCATAGTGAGTGCAGAGAAACTATTAAAACCAATTTATGTGAAAAGAAACAAATGAGTGTAGAGAAAATGTTAAAAAACGATTTATAAGGAGACACTCACCTTTAAAGAGGCTAGTTCATATAATCCTTTCTCAACAGAAAGCATATTCTCAATATTTCCATCTCCATTTAGATCACTTGGCATACAAGCAAATCTACCCTTTTCCTTGACTCCACTATTTCCTGCTTCACACATTAAGAATGTTTTAGATTTGTATCAAGCATAAGAAACATGCATTCATAAGAGTGGAGTGAAAAAAACTTTCGAAATTATAAGAGAAAATTAATAACTATTATATAAGAAAATACATGATATTGAAGTCATACCATTTTCTAAAGTATTGATGTCATTCATATGCTCTTCCTTTGCTTTGAATCCAGCTGACATAACTACCTCAAGCGGAAGAGGAGCTAGAGATGACCAATATTCATGCTTTTCACCAGCAATCTCAGAATAAATTCCTGTACCAAAAAAAAGTATTATCAATATGCACGGTAGCCTTTTCAAATCACAAGAGGTAACAAAATAGTCACTTTCAAGAACTAGACAATAGCTCATTATTCCAAATCAATTATTAACCAAGCATTTCACTTCATTTTGTAATTTTTTTAGTGGAACCAACTGCAAGAAGAAAGAATTGTAATTATATCTACTAGTGAGGAAAAATGGCTGTCATAAAAAGTCAAAGATAATTTATCGTCATATACTAAGGTGACATACAAAACTGTTTCCAATCAAGCAATTTTAATGTAGAACTCAAAGAATAAAACTTAAGAACAAACCCCAAATGTGAAAGACATATGTCTTTAATCAAGGACTGTTGAGGTCAAAGTAAGAAAATCAAATTAAAGAATAAAGCCCAAAGGTAATAGGACATTAAAAAGATACAAGAATATTACTAATATGAAAGAAAATAGACCTCATATGACCATTAAATGAACCTTATAGAAAATATAAACATGAAATGCAATTATTTATGTTCCATAACAAATACATCTTGTTGGTGTTTCAATTCGCACCTCTGGAATGTGGATTAGAAACAGACAACTATGCACAAATAAATTGGTCTTCAAATTAGGAGGGGAAGCTCCCTCTTCGCTGATGATGCTTAAAAAAGAATACTAAACTATTACCAATATTTTTTGTTCTCAGCTAAGAGCACAAGGTTATAAAACTCTTTGCGTCGTAGCTGAGGTTTTCTCTTTTCCAAAACTTCAACTACAACTAGGCTTAAACTAAAGATGCTTCTAACAACTGAAGGAAACTCAGAGCTTGAGAATCAAAAGTAAACAAGGAATGATTTGATAACAAAGATACTTGAATAAACTCACTTCCAAATCACACTTGAAGACTCATTATACTTATAAGATGTAAGCTGAAATAAAGATTATGCAAGCAAAAAATGCATAAGACAAAAATAATGAAAGAGATTGAGACAGTAGATCAAAGCAAAGTAGGCACAAAATTTCCTTCCTCAAATTTCCAACAGCAATTACACTTTTGGGACAGAAGATTTGTAGCAAAGACAAACTTACAATTTAGCTATCAAACCAGATTACACTTGACACAGATTGA
Organism: Sequoia sempervirens; assembly: GCA_007258455.2. Lineage (NCBI taxonomy): Eukaryota > Viridiplantae > Streptophyta > Pinopsida > Cupressales > Cupressaceae > Sequoia > Sequoia sempervirens. The sequence goes on from VDFB02322056.1 coordinate 92,563, forward strand.
ACATTAACTGCACAATAATTTGCAGCAAAGGTAGGCTTGCAAACTTTCTCTTACACAAAGTGAATAGGCACCGAATAACAAAGTTGCATCAAAAGTAAGCTCAACAATTTTTTATCACAATAATGGTTAAGAAAATAATGGGCAAGGCTGCCCTTAATTATACACAAGGAGTAGGTAACCCTAAAATCCCCTTGCTTTAAGCTGACTAGACTTGCCAACTTGCAAGATTTATTTCTAAAACTAACACAAGACAACTAACTAACCACTTGCTAAAATCAATTAACTGATTTAGAAGTAGGAAAAGTTCCGACTATACATATGATTTTTTTCTATTTCACAAAGAATAGATAAGCATGAAACAAGAATAGCAAGTTAAACTCGAAAAAGACATCAAGTTAACTATTGCTTTTAGTTCTATTCTTGGAAATCTTCGTTACCCCAAAAAGGTGACTCACTCATTGATAATTTGGGAAACTATATTTGCCAAAAAGCTAGCAACTGCCTCCTTGTCTTCTTCTATCTGCAAGGCACACAAATCAAGCACTGAAACCACATGATGCAAGTCAATTTCAAATGTTCTCAGGTAACTGTGGAGCAACACTGATTTGGTCCTGATTTCTATTGGAGAATACTTCATATTTAAAAACTTGAATTTGATTGTGAAGATGCCTATGTTTAGAAAATTTTTGCACTAACTATGTTTAAAATAGGTTGTTGATTTTTCTCCAAAAAGAGAATTCTTAGAAAGACTGAGGTTTGGGTTTTGTAGACAATCACGTTCTAAAGAGACCTAGTTCATTAGATTTTGAAAAAGCTAAGGGCTTCCCCAAAAAGATCCAAAAAAGTAGATTTTTGGAAATATTAAATTTCCCAATCTTCAAGAGGAGCAAAAAACAGATGGACCCAAATTGATGAAAACTGAAAAATCTGACCACCTGTTTTTGAAATGTGATGACCTAGAAGATTGGACCATGAAAAAGTGTGCCTCTATGCTTCCAAATCATGAATCAACGAAGAACACTGAAAAAGCACTTTGTTTGAGCCTCAAAATCTTGATGTGAAGAAAATTCTATCTTTTCTTCCTCTGGATGCCAACCTGCAAAATGTGAAAAATGAATGCCAAAAGCCTTCTTAAATAGAGTTTGGAGATGAAAATGTGCTTTCTTCACAAAGCCCTAAAATCTTGAAGTCTATCCATGAAGATAAAAACTTTGTATGTGAAAAATTTGAGACCATTTGCACGTGCAACGATGAATTCCTCCTTTATAGGGAAAAAAAGCATGGATGTGAGGATGCATTCTTGAGCAATGAACAACAGAAGTTGAAAAATGACAAAGGCATGAGATGCTAGGAGCCTTGACTGGACAAGGGCACCTAGCATTTCCAGAGTTAGCCATTTTTTCTTCATTTTCAAAATTTTGCTTGCTTCCACTTCCAACGAGACCTGCCTCCAATTTTGATGAGCTAACAATCTATCGTTGCCAATTGATCAAACTTGTTTGACGAGGGTAATCTCATGTTTGACCACTATTGAAGTGGTCTATAGCTTCATACTGACATCCGACATCATTTGATCATGATTGCGAACTCTCGAAACTACCAATGGAGGCTCAATTGGAAAGAAGGCAACTTGGAAGAAAAATTATTCTAAGGCAAGAAGACTTGGGCACCTCTGGCTAACAAGGGCGCCTAGCATTGCTATCCTTAGCCATTTTTTCATGATTTTCAAATTTATCTTTGTATGTTTCTATCAAGAGCCAGTGACCCTAGTTCATGCATCGTTTTCTACCAGCCGAAGAATAAGAGGGATTGAAAGGTAGTTAATTAGGCAAGCTTGATCATATCTGAGATGAATTGTACCCTCTGCCAATCCTCAACATTGCATTTGACTGATTTTCTAAGAACTTGAACCAGGCTGACGGATGAGTTTGATAAATTTCCAAATGAGGTGAAAAATATTCTAAGTGTTGAGAAGCTAGGTGCCTCTCCTTGATAGGGGCACCTAGACATCCCAAAATTAGTCATTTTTTGATGATTTTCAAATTTTCTTTCATTTTTTTCACTTTTCCTCAAAACGCCACTATTCGATCTCCATTTTTTGTTGTCTGACGGACCCTCGGCGCTAGATGAAGAGTCAATTAAGGAGCCTGAACATAACTAAGGTCATCTCTTGCTTTTCCCAGCCCTAAAAATTACTTTTGACTATTTCTTTGTGCAACTGAATTGAATTGATGAGGAAATTGCACATTTTCCTAAAAAGAGCAAAGTTTGACTAAGGCATTAAATCTTAGGTGCCCCTCTTGGACAGGGGTGCCTGGCATTGCCAGACTTAGAAATTTTTTAACAAATTTAAACTTTTTTCCTTTGCCTTCTTCGTTCACCATTCTGTGTGCATCGTTCATCGTTTGTCATTGTCTGTGCAACATTTGAGACCTTGAATCTAACACCTAGTAGCTAACCTTCCTCCATTGATGACCTCAGACTCATGCTTCGTCTACTGAAAAGGAAAAATTGACCCACTAGAGAAATACTAATTATTTGACGATTGTGATCGGACCACATTGATTGGGAAGTATTTTCGACCAATAAAATCAATTAGAGCTCTCCATGCAAAGATTCTATTTTTAGAAAGTTTTTCTAGCATCCATTTGACAAAAAACCCTGAAAACCCTGAATTAAGTCTATTTTTAGAAACTTTCTATTTTTAGAAATTTTGACTTTTGATGAAAAATTTTACAAGACTTCGACCACTCATTACAAAATGCCTTCATGAAGAAAATTTTTGGATTGGGCACAACAATTGGCTCTGTTTGAGGACCATGTCGAATGCTTACAGCATAGGAGAACCAAGGATCTCTACACTTTTAAGCATAAACCAGTGTCTTATCAGTTGGGCATCAGGGTCAAGATCATTTCCTAATCACCTATCACAAGACTTTTCCCTAAATCACCTAAAAAAAGACCTTAAAACATTTAGAACATGACAAAAACTTCATGGAAAGGGGAAATACATCATGAAATAACACACACAATATGGAAAGGGGAAACACATCATGAAAATAGAAAGGAAATTTACTCCATCCCCGAAGGAATAAAGTGTTTCAGATATTACCCCATTGTATGGCAGCGGGAATGTATTACAACAATGCTGCTTCTACTTGAAAGGCTTCACTTCCCTTCTGATGGGTATTGTAGGAGACAAATCCTCTGGGATGAACATTCTCAAATCTTCATACGCCCAAGCAAATGCACCCTGACAAAAGTCAGAATATGATGCAAAGAGGGAAGTAGATACCATTGAAGCATTAGTTTTGTTGTCATCCATCCTCAAGATGTCTCTGATGTCAAATGCTTGAAACTAGTCAATCGTGTTCCAAACTCGATTTCTATAATGCCATAGGTTATCCTTTCTAACCTAGAAATATCCTTTGATTGGCTCATCGATCAATTCTACATCCCCTTTAACACATATGAGTTTGATTCCCATGTCTTTGGCATTTTTTAGGCCTAACAAAAGCGCCTCTTTTTCAACTTTAGTGAATTCTGATTGCAGGCAATATGAAAATGGGTACAACTGTCCTTTAGGGGAGATGATTATTTCCCCTACTCCTAAACCTACAGTTGAACAACCCCCATCGAACTGCACTGTCCATAACTTTGTATCCTCTGTCAATCTCTTTTCAAGACAAGAAATGTTCTGGTCTTCAGTTTCTGTCACATAAGTTCCAGGACCCGTTTCTTGATATAGCACTTGTGCTAGGGGGTTTGGAGATTTCACCACTATTGGAGATTTGGGCTCAAGTTCTATCTTTATTTTTCTCTACTTTACAGGAATGGTCGCGGATGACCAATCTAACTATATCTCACCACCAAGATCTCTGCAGAAGCTTTGGCTTAACAACATCTCGTAGCTGGCTGGAATGTTAGCCACTAGGATATAGTCATCATGAATTTCTTCTCCATACAAGCCGCCAATCTTACTTGAGTGTCCTTCAATTGTCTGACCAATGACACCGACTTAGACTCAAGTGAATAACACTTCTTCTGTGTCTTAGTGCATGAAAGTCCCAATGCATTCATCACTTGTAGAGGCATGATGTTGTCTGAGGCTCTTGAATCTATGATGCAAGTGCTCAATTTGAATCCTCCTATATACAAAGATATATAGAAGGGTTTAGGATTTTCTTCCACTAGAAGCCTGGAACAAATGACTCGAGCAATGTAGGCTGAATTGAAGCCTCTTTCTTTACATATTGTATTATTTTGTCTAGCTGCTCAAGGTGATCATGAAGATACTCCAATTGTGAAATCTTAACCTTGGTCTTCATCATAGAATCTAGTACATCAAAATTCGCAAAAGATGAATCTTGAGAAACCTTGACATTCTCATGTGAATTTTTAAAAGTAGAAGTTGCAACCACTTCCCTAACTTGTCCTTTAGCTTTCTGCCCCTCTTCTTCTTCCTTCTGCACTTTCAAGTGCTGAGCATTTGAAAACATAGGCATCAAATATCTTCTGTGATTTATTGCAAGAGAGTAGTGATGGAGGTCTTCTTCTTCAATAATGGGTTCACTTTTAAAGTAGCTTGTAGTAGAGTCGCCATCGAAGTTGTCCGTTTGTGGTAAGAAAACATTCGAACTTGGTGTAGGGACAATACCTAAACTGAGTGCAACATCAGTATATACCATAATCTAGTTCATTCTTAAATTCTTAGGACATGTACTGGTATGTGCATTGATCTCATGGAAAGCACAAGATACTGCATTTTGTGCAACTTTGTCATGTCCCCTTCTCAGTGATATCTCTCGGAGCACAGGATTGGCCTATCATACGACCCTCGTAGGCTAATGGACTGGATAGAGGGTCATTTTGGGAGCTTGGCTCAGCTTCAGTTGGCGAAGTTTGATCAGTAGGCTTTCGTTTGGGCTCGATCGGAGACTTCTTGCAGAAGTTGCTATTTTTAGCAGTTCCTGGCAGGCAGCGTGGGACCCCTGCTATTTTTAGCAGTATGGCTTTGGCAGCGTTCAGAATCACTTCAGTGTTCGTCAGCTTCAGACGGATCAGTCATCGGATGAGTAACGAGAGAAATATTAATATTTAATTGTATTAATTAAATATTAATTAATGAAGATTATAATATAAAGTTATAATATTAAATTATAACTTAAGTGATTCTGCTTGAGGGGTCGCCCATCATTAGGAAAGGGGGCCAATTTGGCAATTAATTTATTATAAAATATTTGAGCTGAGACTATTGAATAATTAAAAGGAAAAGTTCGAAATATTTTAATGAAACCCTATCTTTGTGGAAATCGCACTTTTCAAGAGATAAAGGGTTTTGCATTGGGTTTTGTGCCATGATGATTATTGATTTTGAGATTGATCAACTTTGATCTGAGCAAGAAGCTTTAGGGTTTCAAGTTCAAATTCCTTGGGGAACGAGCCATCTCCATCGGAAGCAATTCAGAGGGTGTGAAATAACACTTGATTTATTGCAACAGAGGTTTCTTCATCCAGAGGAAATCATTGATCTTCAGAGAATATTTGTTTACCAGAGTTTCAGAGTAGTTTTGCATCCAGAAAACATTCATTCATTAGGCGCACCTTTTAGAGAGATTTGGAGAAACTTGAAGAAGCCGTACAAACTTAATATTTGCTGCTGACAGCCGTACTGTCCTTCACCAGGCCGTACTTTCCAGAAAAGTGGCGTATTTTCTTCTAAGGTCAAAACGCCTATCTTGTGTTCAGTCTGCCATTACCTTTTGAGGCGCCTACATACCTAGCACTGTTCTGGACCAACAGAAGGAGGGAAAAGGTGGATTTGCTGCAGCCGTACCAGATCTGAATGCTTTCAGCCTGCTGCATTTACCAGGTTCATTTATATTAAAAAAATATTATTTCTCCTATTGCATGTTATTGGATCTCAGTGTAACAAGTCCAGAAGTTTTAAATAATAGACTGGCATTGATAGTTGCAATATATTTTGCTATTCTTGGAGCTATTAGTTTGTATTTAGATTTTCAATCAGTTCTTTGCAAAAATCGCATTCTTCATTTATTGTTCAAAACCTCAAAAACGTCAAAAAAATCAAAAAATTGCAAAAACAAACCAAAACTCAGTCAGAATCAGAATCAGGGGAAACTAGGGTTTCTACAGTGGTATCAGAGCTAAATCCTGCCATCCTGAGGGTTTAGCCATCATATGCAGCCAAAGGAGTTTGATACATACAGGTACTATACTCGCAGACGTGCCTTGATTGAAAGGCAACGCAGTTTGAGCAGGCAGCCAGAAAACATGGCTGACAGGAATGACAGGGCTGACAGAATAGACATACCTAGGACAGAGATCCCACAGAATAACAGAGATCAGGATGATGCAGAGGTCTTGCATGCACTCAGAGATCTTTGTGCAGGACAACGGAGGTCCGATGATGTATTAAAACAGGTGGCAGTGGCACTGCAGAGATTAGGTACTTCGAGGAGACCGTCACCACATCGTGACGATGACAGGAGTGATGCAGGGTCACGGAGAGCTCCTAGGACAGTGTCCCGGACAGCAGATAGGCCTACTAGGCCTACTTTCACGAGACAGGAGCCCGATGAGGCTATACCAGGTGAGGAGCACGAGGATTTGTTTGCTAATAATCTTATGGCAGCGAACGAGGAATGGGAGTTGGTACCGCCTGCGGTCAGAGAGAGGATTACCTTTGACCGTTTTATCACTCAGAGGAGAGAACACAACAGGGCTCGACAGGATTGGAGACCTAGACACCAGAACAGTGATTTGAAACATGCAACAAACAGGCTTAATCTAGTGATGTTCGATGGTAGTGGTAAGATGACAGCCCAAGCTTGGATTAGCAAGCTTGATACATTCCTCACTTTGCGTCTGATGGCTGAGAGAGACGCTATTAGATACGCTACACTACACCTCGAGGGAGTGGCTTACGACTGGTGGCACCACGGTATGGTGACTTTACAGCATGACAGGATCACTACATACTAGGAGTTCGTGGATAGATTGGTTGAGAGGTTTGACAGGAAGGATCCGGAAAACTACTTCAGAGACTTAGCTCAGTTGAGGCAGAGTGGCAGTCTAGAGACCTATATTGGTGACTTTCAGAAGCTATCAGTCATGGTCCCGAATATATCAGAGAGGAGATTGGTAGTACTCTTCATGGAGGGTTTGACAGAGCCACTGAGAGGCTGGATCAAAGCCTTTGATCCTCTGTCATTACAGGAGGCGATGAAGAAAGCACGGAACATGGAGTTAGCAGCCCCGTCGAATAGATTCAACTCCAGAGGTTCTTCATCATTCAGGGATAACAAGGGTTTTAACAGAAATAAGAATAAATCTGATTTTAATAAAGAAAAATCAGACTTTAGAAACGATTCAAAGGGTAAAACAGCAGCCCCACCTTTGGATCGTGAAGCCCTTAATGACCTTCGTAGGAAGAAGCTTTGCTTCTACTGCAAGGGACCATATGACGCCAATCACGATTGTCCTCTAAGACCTAAGGGCAAGGCAAATCGTGTGATGTGGGCGTATTATGAGGACTCCGAATCAGAAAATTCCGAACAGCAAGAGCATTCCGATGATTTAGAGTCAGAGGCTCCAGAGCCTAGAGTAGAGACAGAGCCCGAGCTTCAGATACAGGAGGCCCGCTTATCTAGCATCCAGCAGGAGGGTTCTTTCCGGATTCGTGGTGTGTTAACAGGACAGAGGGTCATTACCCTATTGGATACAGGAGCCACGCATAATTTCATAGATGCTAGGTTCGTTGAGAAACGTGGACTCATCACTGAAGAGTTCGAGGGCATTAGAGTCAAAGTGGCAGATGGATACACTTTGAGATGCGAACACATGATAAAGGATCTCCCTTTACGCTTGAACAATTATGAGTTCAAGGCAGATTATTACGTTGTTAATATGGGGGACATTGATTTGGTCTTGGGAATGAAGTGGTTACATTCATTGGAGGAGGTCACACTTCGTCTCAAGGACATGGAGATCCATTTTGAGGTCGACGGGAAGAATCACATACTTAAAGCAATTCGGGACAGCGACCTTAAAACAATTTCTTTTCGCCGAATGGAGCGGCTCATGCGTCATGACATGGTAGAGTGGGCTGCCGAGTGTCATTTAGTACCTATACAGGAGGGACATAAAAAGACAGAATATCATCCGGACATTCAGAAGTTGAGGATCAAGCATGACAAAGTGTTCAGTGATATTCCGCCAGGTAGACCTCCAGACAGAGGCATAGAGCATATTATTGAGCTCAAGGAGGGTGCGAAGCCCGTTATGATAACTCCTTATAGGCATCCTAAAAGATTAAAGGATGAGATAGAGAAGACCATAAAGGAGTTACTTGCTATGGGTCACATTTGACCAAGCAAATCACCGTTTGCTTCTTCGGTTGTATTGGTGAAGAAAAAGGATGGAACGTTACATATGTGCATTGATTACAGGGTCCTGAATAAGAGGACAATCAAGAACAGATACCCGATACCGAGGATTGACGAGCTTATTGATGAGCTCCATGGGCCATGTTACTTTACTAAGATTGATTTACGGTCGGGATATCATCAGATCAGAGTTCGAGAGCAGGACATAGAGAAGACTGCCTTCAGATGTCATTGTGGGCATTTCGAGTTCGTAGTGATGCCATTTGGGCTCACTAACGTGCCAGCCACCTTTCAGTCTACGATGAACAGGGTTTTTCATTCATTGCTGAGGAGGTTTGTGTTGGTTTTCTTCGATGACATCCTTGTATACAGCAGGACATGGCAGGAGCACTTAGCTCATTTGGAGACAGTATTGAGTATCTTGGAGAGGGAGTCCTTGTACGCCAAGGAATCCAAGTGTGACTTGGGAATGACCGAATTGCTTTATCTAGGTCATATTATCAGTGCAGATGGAGTGTGCATGGATCCTGAAAAGATCCGCGCCATTATTGATTGGCCTACACCGGCAAACCTGACACAGTTGAGAGGGTTTCTCGGTTTATGTGGATTCTACTGCAGATTCGTGAATGGTTATTCACGACATGCAGCCCCGATGACAGATTTAATGAAGAAGGGGGCATTTGTTTGGACTTCTGAGGCACAGGAGTGTTTTATGAAGTTCAAGGAGTTGATGACCACATGCCCTGTTTTGGCACTACCCGACTTTACGAAGCCGTTTGAGCTTCATGTGATGCATCAGGTGAGGGCATTGGTGCGGTGCTTATGCAGGACAAGCACCCGATTGTGTATGAGAGCCGCAAGCTCAGAGGACCGAGAGATTGTATAGCATATATGATAAGGAGATGCTCGCGATTATGCATGCCTTAGCAAAATTTTGACAGTATCTTGTTGGCAGCAAATTTTGCATAAAAACTGATCATAACAGTTTGAGACACTTTTTAGGGCAGCGAGATCTTAATGACAGGCAGCAGAAATGGGTCAGTAAGTTGCAGGCTTATGACTTTGATATTTCATATATCAAAGGTACACAGAACGTAGTGGCTGATGCACTTTCACGTAGACCGTACTTGAGCACTATGGTTCATATCTCGGAGGATTGGAGGCATATGATAGTGGCATAATATGCCAAGGATAGTTGGGCCTCCAGCATTGTTGAGGGATCAGCAGTTGATACCAGGTATACGCTTGTAAATGACTTGATCATTTACAAGAACAGGATATTTTTGATCCCAGGTTCTGAGGTGAAGAACATCGTTATGTGGGCCTTTCATGACATGCCTACAGCAGGACATCCCGGATACTTCAAAACTTACAGGCAGATACGGGAGAAGTTCACATGGAAAGGACTCAAGGGAGATGTTCTTCGATACGTGCGTGAGTGCCCTGTTTGTCAGCAGAACAAGCAAGAGAACACGTACCCGACAGGTTTACTACAGCCACTTCCGATTCCTGACAGGAAGTGGGAATGCCTGTCGATGGACTTTATCACGGGCTTGCCTAAAGCCCAAGGGCGTGATTGCATTTATGTAGTGTGGATGGCTTACAGTATGCCCACTTCTTTCCGATCACCACGACTTACACAGCTCACAGTGCAGAGGTATTCTTTCGCGAGGTGTTCAGACTTCATGGGTTGCCTCGACATTGTGAGCGAAGAGATAGTCGGTTCCTGAGTAACTTTTGGCAGAGGTATTCAGGCTTTGTGGGACCGAGCTCCTCCGAGCACTAGTTACCACCCCATGACTGATGGGCGACGGAGATTGTGAAAAGTGGGTGGAAGGTTACCTCAGGAAACTATATAGCAGGGTAGCAAGGCATGGGTCAAATGGATACATTTGTGTGAGTATTGCTATAACTCGACATTCCATATGACCATTCAGATGTCACCCTTCATGGCGTTGTACGGGTATGAGGCGCCGAGTTTCCTTGATTTGCTATTGAGTGACAGTAGAGTGCCGAGTGCAGGAGGTTGGTTGCAGGAGAGTCAGGACACTATGAGGGCTCTCAAGGAAAACATCGCCAAGGCACAAAATCAGCATAAACAGTATGCGGATCAGAAGAGGACGGAGAGACATTTCGAGGTTGGTGACATGGTTTACCTCATGTTGCAGCCCTACCGTCAGTCCACTCTTAGGAAGAGTGGGTCAGAGAAGCTTAAGCCATGTTATTACGGTCCTTTCAGGATCCTGAGGAGAGTTGGCGAGGTGGCATACGAGCTTGAGCTTCCAGCAGAGAGCAGGGTACACAACGTTTCTCAAGTATCACGCCTCAAGAAGGCGTTGGGTCATCGTGTGGTACCCTCTGCAGTTCTACCTCCCTTAGATGATGAGGGAAAGTTGATCTTAGTACCTGAGTCCATCCTGGAGTACAGGGAGAGACAGTTGCGTAGGAGGACTATCAGGGAATATCTGGTGAAATGGAGAGATTTGCCTGTTGAGGATGTGACATGGGAGAGCGAGGATATTCTGCAGCATCCGGCATTGAGATTTCTTGAGGACAAGCAATTTCAGGAGGGGCGGACTGTCATGTCCCCTTCTCAGTGACATCTCTCGGAGCACAGGATTGGCCTATCATACGACCCTCGTAGGCTAATGGACTGGATAGAGGGTCATTTTGGGAGCTTGGTTCAGCTTCAGTTGGCGAAGTTTGATCAATAGGCTTTCGTTTGGGCTCGATCGGAGACTTCTTGCAGAAGTTGCTATTTTTAGTAGTTCTTGGCAGGCAGCGTGGGACCCCTGCTATTTTTAGCAGTATGGCTTTGGCAGCGTTCAGAATCACTTCAGTGTTCGTCAGCTTCAGACGGATCAGTCATCGGATGAGTAACGAGAGAAATATTAATATTTAATTGTATTAATTAAATATTAATTAATGAAGATTATAATATAAAGTTATAATATTAAATTATAACTTAAGTGATTCTGCTTGAGGGGTCGCCCATCATTAGGAAAGGGGGCCAATTTGGCAATTAATTTATTATAAAATATTTGAGCTGAGACTATAGAATAATTAAAAGGAAAAGTTCGAAATATTTTAATGAAACCCTATCTTTGTGGAAATCGCACTTTTCAAGAGATAAAGGGTTTTGCATTAGGTTTTGTGCCATGATGATGATTATTGATTTTGAGATTGATCAACTTTGATCTGAGCAAGAAGCTTTAGGGTTTTGTTGATGCGATTTTTGTGACCTCACCAATCAGCCGAAGAACAAAATAGTTTGGGGCTACTCCGTTCTCTCTTGATCAAAGTATTCCATGCGCTAAGATTGCGAGAAAGTTCGCATGTTCAACTCCAAGGTTCCTTAAGTGCGAATAGACCCAGTTTGGTTGATGTGTATTGCTGTGTTCTTACGAGGGGACTTACACAATTGTTCAGACTTCTTGCAGTTAGCAGCGGGTAAATGTGATTTGAAGGGGATTCTTGCGTATGATTTGGCAATATCGCTTGTTTTCCTAAAACTAATCAGAAATGTACGGAAAAGTAAAGGGTATAAGGCCTAAGAAACTTATATTCTATTCTAAATGCAGGATATGTGGAGCTTCATTTCAATAGACTTCAACCAGATTTCACCTAGCCTCACGTCGGACAGCCTCGGTAAAATCGGTGCAATCTTCAAAGGGGATAGCAAAAGGTGTTCAAGTTATAGTTTAACATACATACACCATCAAAACGACGTATATAAGCATGTAAACCACAACCGAAGTTAAACTCAAGATAATGTCCAGTTGACCACGCAATGCAGACTTATTATCAACAAGCCGCTAGTGGTATGGAATAAAGCGAAGCTATCTCAATAAAACACCACACACCAAAGTAAGCTATTTGCATGAAATTAAGCTACTTGGATACGAAAGGAAGAAGAGACCTTGCTAGCAATTCATGATAAGACGAACTCCATCATCAATGAAAAGATCTATTATCATAAAATGTGTTACACAACAATCTCCTCAAAAGTTTTCAAAGGGAAAACTTTCTCTCTTCTCCAAATTATGCAAAAATGCTCTACAATGCTACACTATCTAGCTCTAATGCTAATGCTCTCTCAACTTCTACTGTCTACTATTCCAATGTCTAATCTAATGTCTTACAAATGAGGGGGACTCCCCCTTTTATAGCTAGCCAAGTCCCAAAAGACAGCTAGGGTTACAATCAATAGAGTGGCCAGAATCGCGCCACCTCAACCCTAACCCTAAAAACTGCCAGAATAGGGAGTGGTACATTAAATGAATCAAAGATTCCCACTCACTCCCAAAATAGCAATGGTATTAAATGCTCCATCCAAATTTAGAAGATCATCGCCCAAAGAGTGCAAGTTCCCATTTGCCTTCTCTCCGCCAATCGCCAACTCCAAATCCTCGCTAAGCACGGCCTCAACCTCATGAACTCAAATCGGTGGAACACAATCTAACCGGAACTCTAACACCGCGGACGGAATGCTCGCGGCCTTGTACGCGATCGCTGCCTAAGGAGTCCCGATGTTCGGATCAAAGTGGAGAATGTAGCAAGATTCTCGAAATCGGCCCCCGTATCGGTCTTAACATCCGCTGGCGAAGGAACCAACAAACCCCAAATTATCAAAATTATCTTCATCCGATCTCGCATCGCGCCCCCAAAGGTATTCTCAACTCCATCTATAATGTTACTATAGCCTTGTGTGTATTTTGGTCAATCACTGCGTCGCGATCGGTAGCCACTGCGGATAGCCAAGAATGTACCGAGAAATCATATCGGTCATTCGCCTGAATGATAGCTCCATCAATCAGCAACTGCAATGGTACATGCCTCAATACCTCAAGGCGCTGGATGACCTTACTCTGATAGATAGAGGCATCGCCCCAGGCATGATCCACCGCATCTATCCATGCCAAAATAGAGGCTCATTAAAGGCAGGAAAGTGGTCCTCCATAAATTTCTCTGTCTCAGCACGAACTCCTGTGACCCATTTATCTGCCTCCTGTGCCATCCTCCCCAACTCTACTAAGCCGCTGATTGACTCTCTAGGAATATCTGCTGGAGGCTCTATCACTGGTACATCCTGCCCTCGAGAACGAGACAACTGCTGAACATATCCAATTAACGCCTTGTGTTCTCGTTTCAACTTCTTATATTTCCCTTCCTTCTTGAATAATCTATCCTTGAGGGCAAGGAAGGAGTTATCACACTCCTCAACAATCTGAGCACCAGTGGGGCGTCCCAAGTCCAAAGTCGTGACCACATAATTCTCAGGAACTGCTTCATTCCGGTCACACTCAACTCGTGGGACAGCTACGTGAAGAGTACGAAAGCCATCCTCATCAGTGGATATCTTCAAAAAATTTCTTGCCTTCTTCTTTGGTGGAGGTGCACTGATCCGGTTCAAGAACTCTTCCATTTCAACCACTGGATCAATTTCCTCACTAGGGCTTCTTCTCATTCTATCTTTGAGCCAATCGGGTACCTCAAATTGTATATCGAAGGGCTGTTGCTCCTGTGCCTCGACTTCTCTAACTTGTTCAACTTCTTCTTCATTCTGGCGAGGCTCATCGTCCTCAAGTGGCTGAGTGTCACCTGACACTATATCATCATCATCGCCATCGTTCATGGCCTCCTCTAACTCCTGCTGAAACTGAGGGTCGGTGACAGTCCCCATCATCAAGCTGGATCGGGATCCCGACAGTACATTGGCACTCGCCAACCGGGATTCGGGAGGTCAATATCATCCTCAGATCTCCTGTGACTGATCGCGAATCCTCCGATCAGCAAACAAAGACACCTCCCTCAGATACTTGGAGAACGTGGTTCCAAAGGTACCGCCAATCGCGGACTCGTGGAGGCTCCTGTCGAACTATTTCTTTCTTTCTGGACTCTAGACCTCATGTAATTTGTTTCTTTCTTCCTGTGGTGGGCGTCCTGTGATCTCCCATCATATTGTAAGTCAAGGCAATTGACCTACTCTTCAATCTGTTCACTCTCCTGTCAACCCATGCCCTGGTGAATGTCATAACTGGGATGGAAAGAGTATCCAAATCTGCAACCTCGGGCTCTGACCAATCTATAGGTGGAAGTGGAGTATCTCGAACAGCTGCATAATCTGGATGCACAACATCCATATCCTCATTGACCTGGTCCGGAACTGGAACAACCTCACACTCCCTGATCAGAGTAATCGGCAACTGAGAAAACATTCTCTTCCTTACTTCAATCTCATCAACTGCATCGGCCCAATAATCTTCTATGGTGGCCTTATGTTTGAACTCCTCTGACAACACCCACTTGATGTTATGATGCGGGTCATAGTGTTGTCTACTTGTATGATATGAGAAGTGATAAAATTGAAGCTCACTTTCAGCTTCTCTAGCTGCCTGTATCGAAGGACACACCTCATCCGAGTTGCCCATCACAATCGGAAACTCTATCCCCCCTTTCTTCTTCTTCTTTTGGATTTTGTCAAAGGCTAGCAACTGTCTAGATATCTCTAGCATTAATATCTTATCTGTTGGGTACTTAGGCGTACCTCTATAAGGGCACGGGTAAAACCCCGTACCAATATAAGGAAAAATCTCTCGAATTGAATAAACCAAAGACTCCATACCTCTCGACAACTCGAAAGCATCTCTTAGAGATTCCGCGGATGTAACTTCCCCGCTGCTCTTGATATACATGGTGAATGAATCGCTAATATGCTTGTAGTAGGTTGTGCTTGACAGGTGCAACTGTGTACACGCCTCATGAATCTTGAATTGATGGGAGCCACAACCGACGGGTTCCTTGTAAGAAATCCCTCTGTACCTCGTCATTCGTGCCAACATGTAAACAAGATAGGAGCTCATGTAAAACGCTTTAGTCCTCCTCAGGCTCAGGAGCTGCTCATGTATATTATCCGCTGATCATCTCAGCCCAATTGACATAATCCTTGCCCTCTAGCACCAGGTTGATGTAATAAAACATCCAAGGCTCAAAAATGTAGGACTGTGGGCAACCACCAACCCTGCTCAACATCATGATAAGATCACAGTATTCTTGTTTCAGGTCCTCCGCTATGATCTGTTTTGGCAACTTCGCACGAGATGGCTTTGGAGTGCTCATCCAGTGAGTGTTAATTGTATCCATGCATCTCGAAGCAGAGCGTGAGATCCGCCGCCCCGATTTGTAAATCATATTCTGTGCACCGGGATCCCGAAAGCTTCACCAATGGCTGCCGGAGTAAGATTGGCAAACACTTGGCCATCTGGTGACATGATCGACTGGTGTTCCTTCTCGTAGCTAGCGCACTCCATTATCGCTCCGAACACTGAATGGCTGGCAGAAAACCAGCAGCTGCATATAGCCCACTTCGGACGATGTTGTGCGAAGTGACCGAAGCCCGATGACTACCAATCCCAAACAGCCTGTTCTAGAAGGTCTCCAGGTTGACAGAGCCCAGGTTAGTATCCGTCAACTTGCCCAGCTTTGAAATGAACTTTGACTCTGGCATGAATGTTTTCTGAGCTTCTTGATCACAGCTTGCTTGAGGCACCATTGTCCTTTCCAGTTGTCCTCGCTTCAGCCATCTGCAAACAACAACATTCATCAGCAATTTAATTTATAAAAATGATACATGATATAGGGGCTGCAGTCGAATTCTAGAAGCTGCAATAACTCTCGTGTTTGCAAACCTCAGCTTCTTCTCTTGAATAAGTTCGAATTCCAACACTTAGAACAGATTTCTAAGTGGACTTTGATGACTTTACTTCACTATCAGCAATCAGCAATTTCAACTTCTATGACTTCGTATCAGCAATCAGCAAACTTTGAAAACTTTCAGCAACTTACTTTACTTCTAGGCGTCTTCCTTCAACTGGCACTTAGCTTCAGCAACAAATTAAACTGGCAAAGTCGTACCTTTCAAGCTTTCAACAACTTCTTTAATCAGCAAGGGCGTACCTCTTTAGCAACATTCAGACTTCAAACAACTCAAGGCGTACCCCTCTCAGCAACATCAAGGCGTCCTTTCAGCTGCAAATTTGAGCTTCAACAAAATTCAAACTTCAGCAACTCACTCAGACTTAGCAAAATTCGAATTCCCTCAAGCCTCAGCAACTTGCTGGAATGCTTCACTCTCAGAGCAAGTTCGACTTCCTCAGCTGTGAAAACAAGTGAAAAACTTGCTCATTTTATAGCTAAAACTGGAATTCTAGAAGAAGTTAATTTTAGCCAGTGCCATTAAACTCCACTACTCCACTTCAAGAATTCGAATTTTCCCTCTCTGGTGTTTCTGACACTTGTCTCCAGTCGTCGGGAATCTTATTCTTCTAGAAACTTGACTTTGACTGGCGTTTTTGGATTTTGCTTTCGAAAATTTAATTTAATTCATTCTTTTGAATCCACCAGCCGGAGCTCTGTCACTTAAATTCGAATTTTAACTCTCTTCTGCTCTGGAAAATTCATCCTTGAAGAATTTGATCAAAATTATCTAGGCAACTTCTCTTGAACTCATCATTCGAAGAAAATTCATCTTGAAAGCTCATCTTATTCGTTTTTGCCTTAGAAAATTTAAAATTCTCCCTTAGGAAAATTCACAATTTGAGCACTGATTAAATTCTTCACTGAAAGAGTGTCGGCGAAGCTTGAAAGACTTGGAAATCCATTCATCATCACAAATGTTCAGTACCCAGAAGCAAATTTTCTTCAGAATGTCTCGAATCCATGGGTACCCAACGAACGGGTTCATTTAATTTTTCAATTTTGAACCTTAGAAAAATATTATTTTCATCATTTAAATTCGTTCTTCGCCTGTGATCACTCTGTGTTGCTCTGACTTCTTGAAAAAGTTTGAATCATCTTGCATTATCATCGTCTCTGACTGCATCTCTGAGGAAAGTTGCTTGTGCTCCACGGAGAAATTTCAACATCTCCTGAGCTCTAGGCGTATTTTCCAAGGGAAAATAATTTGCCTTAGAAATATTTTAATCATCTTGCATTTTGAGAACTTGCCTTAGAAATTTTTTTTTTTTGTTTGCCAATGGAGAGGAATTTTTTTATCAACTTCGTTTGGAAGAATTTACTCATTCCTGGCACGCCTTATTTCTCACTTCATACTTCACACTTGAAAGGCAATTTTATTAAAATTTCTAACGCCTTAGAGGAGTTCTCCAACACTTAGAAAATATTTCACTTTCTACTTGAGGCGCCTAGCACACTTCATTTTATTCCACCACCTTAGGCGTATCACACTTGAAGAAAATTACGCCTAGCATATGCCTTAGAAAATATTTTTAACACCTTATGACTCCCATCTCCCTAGGCGCATATAGCATTTTACTTCCACCACCCTCAAATATATCACTTCACCACGCCTTAGGAAATTCCAACGCCTTCAAGATATTTAAAATCACCTTAGGCGCCCAACACTCTTGGAGAAAATCACGCCTAACTCACCTTGGGCGCATTCTTAGTGTGGAGGAGGATAACGCCTATTTTTCACCATGTCTAGGTAACACTTTCATCTAAATTACCACCCTCATTCACTTTTCACATCCAAACATGGGCGCATTTCTATGTAGGAGGAGGATGACCTTTCAGCTTCCCGTTTTTTGTCCTCATGTGAGCTCATTTGGGCGCATTTAGGAGGGTGAGGAGGACGAGTTTGCAAGCTGGGCGCATTTTGCATGTGATGAAGGATAAAAACTTTGACTTTTGTTGACTCCTTGCAACCTTGGGCGCATTTTACCCCTGCTGGTGGATGAACTCTCCAACGTCCTTGGGTGACTCTTCGCCTTCCAAATTTTCGTCTTGACATGCACAAGTTTGGGCGCATTTTGACCTTGGAGAAGGATGAAAACGTTTGACCTTGTTGACTTTTCCTGCCTTGGGCGCATTTTAATGCCTGAGAAGGATAAACTTCAAGCTGGGCGCATTTGGAGGGGTGAGGCGGATTTCTCATGCCTTAGAAACTTTTTTCAACCTTCTGAGCTTTCCTTTTGGGCGCATTTCCTCATGCCTGCAGGACGAACAATGTTGACTTTCTTTGACTTCTTCATCTTGGGCGCATTTTGCCCCCTGAGCAGGATGAACTTGTATCTTGGAATTTTTTATGCCTCTTCATCAATCTGGGCGCATTTTGCCAGGCCTGCTGGAGGAAACTCCAGACTTAGACAAATTTTCATCATCCTCCGCCAGTATCGTGCCCTGCTATTTATAGTAATTCTTCTCAATTTTGCACTTCTGAAGCTCGGATCAACTTGAAATTTCAAACATAGCTTCTTCATGACCCTATCAACCTGTCGACATTGCCACTTCTAGTCATCCTGCTATTTATAGCCTGTTTCTGAAGGTGGCTTACTATAAATAGTAAGCTCCGATTGAGTTGAAATTTTGATGAGGCGCTCCTCACCACGTGACTTGTTGGCTGACACTGACGCATGCAACTGATTTACTATTTTTAGCACGTTTCCAATTACTATAAATAGTAAGTGCTCCGTTTGACTTGAAATTTCACCAGCAGATAGCCTGAAGAACGCTGATCGCGGTGGTTTACACCGGATTTCGAAGATTTTGACTTTTGATGCCTATTTTTAGGCTCCGAAGCTGGAAACCATAATTTGCATTGCATGCGTATCAAAAGATCTCCGTTTGTCTCTGTTTCTGCGGCACTGCGATCGGCTCGAGAATCTGAACTGCTGGGAAGTGGTTGTCGGGACACACTTGCTAAAAATAGCAAGTTCCTTACTGAGTGAGAATCTCCACTTGCATGTCACACCATCGCGAAGGTCTCGAAAAACCCATCAGGAATCACCCGACATGCAAAAGAAACTCTGACATGCAAACCTTAAAAATAGCCTCGGAAGGCTGAATCCTGAAAGTAGTCTCGTCTTGCATGTTATACCATCGCGAAGGTCTCGAAAAACCCAGAAGGAATATCCCTACATGCAAAGAAAATCTCTGCATCTGGACCCTGAAATTCGTGCCGGAAGCCAGATTGCTAAAAAATAGTAAGTCGTCTGTTTTCGCTCAAATTTGGCATGCAAGCAGTCTGATACACTCTGAATGCCGTGTGATGATCGGAATCTCAAAATAGTTGACAAATTGCCCTGAATTTCACACTTACTAAAAATAGTAAGTACCTTGGAATTCGATGAAAACTGGCTGGAAGCCTGCTAGATGCCTGCTGACAACATCGTTAAGTTCAATTTTCAATTTACTGACTCTATTTGCCCCTGAATTGGCTGAAAAGTTCAAAACCCTAATTTTAGACTTGGCCAACATTTTCGCGTTTAAGCTCAATGACGGACACAACCCCCCGAAAGACGGACACCAGAAAAGAGACAGAGCGAGAGAGAGAGAAGAAAACCCAAGCCAAAAGACCGGAACGGAGCAAAAATTTAGGGGGTCCCCATCTTGAATGGGGCGATGTGTGAAAAGGTCACAACATCTGGCGACTCCATGGGAAGTGTTGAAAAACACTTTAAGAATTTAACTCAGATTAGTCTTCCTCAAACCATCATACGGAAAGGACACTTACTCAAAAGGGGAGAATAATCCGATATTGGATCCAAACACTTTCATCTAAAACCCTGTGAGTGTGTGCAGTCGTTCCATCTCTAAACCATATCGACTTCTGGGATCGGCCGTGGCAGGTTATATAAATATCTTCACTTCAAAAGCATCCTGGACATTGCCTCGCTGCCAGTCAGAAGTCCATAGCCCCGACGAGGTTGTCGCTACAAATTCTCACGAATATTGCTCCATTGCTGGCCGGGCGTCTATAGCCCCGGTGGAGTTACTCGTATGTTTCCAAAACCAATATTTTATAATATTTCTTTCATTTTTCATTTCCTCATTTTTTTTGTTTTCAGATATTTCTTTTAAGCAGATTTTCTTTTCTTCATTTGATTTCTCCGTCAATTCCTTGATTGGCTGGCAGGCAATGAAGCCTCCAATGGGTTTGAGAATTGTAGTGGCGCTGAAGCAAGATGTAAGATTTTCACCTGCTGGAACCTTTCCCAAGAAACCAAAATGACTCAGAATGGAGATAGGTAGGATTCTCAAGGTCTTTAGACTTGTGTGTTAAGATACAATAACGGGTTAACCTCCCGAGACGAGTTCGATCTCTAACTGGATTATAACAAGAGGAAAACAGCCTTAGTCCCTTTCAAAAATTTATGCAAATTCCAGTGGAAAGAACCATGTTGTGAAAGTTAAAACACCATCACCCCATCGCAACGGGAAAACCCTAAATCCTTGCCCATTCCCAAACCAAAACCACTTGAGCGGACAACTCAAGGGACGGAAACGCCAAACCAAAAACCCAAAGGGCAACAAACCAAAACCAAAATAAAGGAAAACCGGAAAGCAAACAAACGAGAAAGCAAACGAACAAGAAAGCAAACCCTAATCTAACTATTTTACAAAGTAGGCTCTTGGAGATAACCTAGGACTGGAAATAATGCTTGAGGAACTGTCCGTTGACGGGCAACGGGACATCCTCCCCTGTCAAAGTACGCAATCTGAATGCATTATCCCCAAGGATTTCAGAAATCTGATACGGGCCCAACCACAACTTATCAAACTTGTCATGATCACCTTTCTTCTCGTGGGCCTTGTCCCAATATAAAACCAAGTCAGAAATCCTGAATGACTTGATCTTTGCCTGTTTATCGAACCATCTCTTCACTATAGCCTGGTGTTTTGTTAGATTCTCAAGTGCCTCATCTCTCTTCTCTTCTAGATGCATTAATTGAGACAATCTTGTCTGAACTTGATCCTCTCCTTCGAGGTATTCTTGAATGAACTGGAGAGTAGGGATCCTTAACTGGACTGGGAAAACTGGATCCCGTCCATAAACCAAATGGTAGGGTGACGTCCCTAAAGAACTCTTTGTTCTTATTTTGTCTGCCCAAAGAGCAAACCTCAACTGTGTGTGCCAATCTTTCGGATTCTTGTCCAGTAACTTCTTAATGGCATTCAATAAGTTCTTGTTCGTGGACTCTGCTAGTCCATTCCCCTGCAGATAGTAATTGGAGGAAAACTTCAATGTAATTCTGTACTCAAAAGCCCAATTGGAAAACTTCAGCGACGAGAAAGGTGAACCGTTATCGCTGACTAGGACATGGGGGCACCCAAACCTTGTGACAATATTTTCTTCAAGAAACCTGATAACCACATCTGAAGTGCACTGCTTCAGGGCCTGAGCTTCTGTCCATTTGGTGCAGTAGTCTGTCGCTGTCAAAATATATCTGTGTTGTCCTGATGATGGTGGATTGATCACACCAATAAAATCTAAACCCCACTTTGCAAAAGGTCTCACTTCAATCACTGGTTGCAAAGGCATAGCGGGATGCCTTCCTCTATTAGCCGCTGTCTGGCATACGTGACAAGCCTTCACATGTTCATAAGTGTCTTTGAAAAGCGTGGGCCAATAATATCCAGCTCTCAGGATTTGATGAGCTGTGGCTAGACTTCCTCCATGTCCGGTTCCAAACTTTTCATGGAAGTGCTCCATTAACTGCTTTGCTTCTTGTTTTCCTACACATCTCAAATAGATCCCTTCATAATTCTTCCTGTAGAGAACTGATCCCTGAAGCATAAATCTTTGGCTTCTCATTCTTAATGCTCGCCGCTGGACTGGATTCAAATGGCGGGGGCATCTGTGATTCAGCAAGTAATAAACTGTGTCATCGTACCATTCTCCGGGAGACACTTCCTCCAATACATAACCCTGTTGAACCAATTCTGGACCGACCATTGCGATCGTCTGGGCCAAAGCCTGTCCTCTGACCAACTTCATAGGCTGTATTTCTATATCATATTCTTGCAAAGTGGCTACCCACTTTCCTCTTCTTTCACCTAACTCATTTTGCATTAACAAAATCTTCACTGTGGCGTCTGGAACAATCGCGTGGATCTTGCTCCTCAAGATGTAATGTCTGAATTTCTTGACGGCCTTCACTAAAGCATACGCCTGTTTTTCAATGCTTGGATACCTTAATTCCGCCTCTTTCAAGGGTGAGCTCATAAAAGCAATTGGATGCTCATCCTTCTCTTCAGTTCTTTGGGTCAGTACTGCTGCACAAGTGTGCTCCGAGGCAAATGAATACAAATAGAAAGGTTTTGTATAGTCTGGACTGACCAATACTGGGGCGTCCACTATAGCTTGCTTAATCTCATCAAAAGCCTTTCTAGTCTGTGGAGTCCACTCAACCTTTGCATCTTTCTTCAACATTGCATTCAGTGGCCTCACTATCTCAGCAAACCCGGTTATAAACTTCCTGACAAAATTAATCTTGCCGAAGAATGACCTTAATTCTTTCTGAGTGCCTGGCAAACCAATCCTTGAGATGGCTCCAATACGTTCAGGGTCAATTGATATGCCCTTCTCTGAGATGACGTGACCCAACAGTTTGCCTTCGGTGACGCCAAATATACATTTCTTAGCATTTAGGGAGACACCAAACCTTCTGCATCTCTGAAATATTTTTCTTAAATCTTCAACGTGGTCTCCTCTTTTCTTTGAGAATACAGTCAAGTCATCCATGTAAATTATGATGCACTTTCCAACAAGGTCTCGAAAAGCGATGTCCATTGCCCGCTGGAAAGTGGCCCCTGCGTTGATTAGGCCGAAAGGCATTCTTCTGTAGGCAAATGTTCCCCATTTCGTGGTGAACGCAGTCTTCAATCTATCTTCATGTTCAACCATCACTTGATTATAGCCCGAATATCCGTCCAAGAAGGACATCATTTGTGAGCCATTCACTATTTGCAACACCTCGTCTAATGAAGGCAAGGGATAATTATCTTTCTCAGAGGCCCTGTTCAAATTGCGGAAGTCGACGCATAACCTTATCTCTCCATTCTTCTTTCTGACTGGTACTAGATTGGCGACCCACGTGGAGTGCCTTACTGGAAAGATAATCCTGGCTGAAAGGAGCTTCTTGACTTCCTGATAAATCAACGGTTCTAGCAATGGATTTACTGGCCTCTGCCTTTGTCTGAATGGCTTACTGCTTGGTTTTAATGGAATTGTATGTGTAATCAGTGATGTATCATATGTCTTGAGATCTTCATATCCCCAGGCTATCACCTCTGGAAATTCTTTCATGACCTTTAAGATACCTTCTTTCTCTTCAGGTGTGCAAACCTTTCCAATGAAAACGTTCTTCACTTGTTCATTTGTTCCTAGATTGACAGGTTCACAATCATTGCCTTGCGTGCTTTGATTTCTACTCAGCCTGTCAGTATCAAATAGCCTTTCCAATTCAACCATCCCTCTTGGGATTACATTAGTCTTCAAATTCAAAATACCCTCTGTGTCATATTCTGCTTCTTTCGTGTCTTCCTCATCAATGATTTGTGCTTCAAACACTCCTGAGTTTGTGAGAAAGTCCAGAATTTGCTTGTCGTCCTCGAACACTTGGAAATTCTTTATGTTATCAGGGATTGCCGGGGTTGAAACCAACTCCACTGTGAACTTCTTCAATCCTTCCATTGCCAATGGCTCCAAAGAACTGGCAGCTTGTGCCAAAGAGTTTGCAACGGTATTTTTTAGATCTGTAGACTTGCTTTATGTTGAATGCATCGAAACTTTCTATCAGGTCCCAGACTCTATTCCGATAGCGGCTCAGTCTCTTGTCATGGCAGGCGAATTGCTTCCTTACTTGTCGGACCACTATGTCAGAATCTCCAATAGCATGTACAATCTTAGCCCCCTTCTGAATTGCAAGGAGTAATCCGTGGATCAGGGACTCATATTCAGCAACGTTGTTGGTGCATGAAAACTGGAGCCTATAGGAACCCAGATAAGCTCCTCCTGTCGGGCTAACCAATTCAAACCCTGCTCCATTTCCCTTCTTCGACTTTGATCCATCAAACCTCAAAGTCCACACTTGATTCTCTGTAGGAGTGCTGGGAGACTGAACAGGCGTTTCTTCTTGATTGCATATCTCTGGAACCTTTTCTTCAACTTTTGACTGAGTTGTATCATCTTTCATAACTTCCTCTATTAAAGCACTACTTTCTTCATTCATCTCCTGATGTTCTTTTATTAAAATCTCCTTTTCTTCATTCATCTTTTGATGTTCTTCTGGCAGGGAAGTATGGGGAACGAGCTTAGCAACTTGTTCTAGTGCCACTTTGCACATGGCACAAGTGATTTCCGAATGGAATGCTTCGTGTATTCTGCACCAGTTGGGAAGTAGCAAATCCTTGATGGAAGCATCTTTTCCTAACTCTGTTTCTTGTTTCACGCTGTTCAGGACAAAGTCCCTAAAATTCTCAAAAGTTCCTCCACCTTCACTATCGCTTGAGTCACTTTCAATCAACACTTCGGTGGAAGTGGCATTTTCAAAACATTTTCCCTCATTTGCACTTTGCAGCATCAATATTTCTTGCTTGACGGGCCTATATGAGCCTAGGTCTGTCTCTACGAACATAATTTCATTATCTTCTCCATATTCCATGATCATCAGCTTCAGTCTCAGTGTACTATCAATCTTGATCTGATTTGGGACTCCTTTCCACGGAAGCCACATGTGGGAGAAATTTGTTGCAATGTATCCATTTAACTTTCTTGCCCAATCTCGGCTCAGCAACATGCCATACCCATCTGGTATATCAACTACGGATATGTCGATACAGCTCTGGATTCGGGGATCAGCTGACAACTGCATATGAATATTATTCAGCTCTCCAACTACAGGTACTTCAGTCTTGTCAAGCTGAGTTACCTTCTTCGTGGTATGCAACGGGACTATGCCCAGCCTTTGACACACCTTCAATGGCATGACGTTGCTAGAAGCACCGGAATCAATCAAATAGTTGTGCAATAACTTTCCAAAGATTCTAACTGATACCAAGAATGGGGCTGGTTCATCTTTCCCCTGATAGAATACTACTGGTTTCTTCCTCTCTTCGGGTACAATGCTCTTTCTTTCATTCTTTTCATCCCATTGTGGAACTTGATTATCACGGGTGACCTTCTGTGTCTGTCCTTGCCTTTGTTCTGTGGGAAAATTGAATCTAACTCTTCTCTTATCCTCAGTCCTTGGCTTTTCAGGCTCACTTGAAGACCCTTGTACCATCCCCACAAAACCTTGGGACTGTTGTGGAGTTTCCCAAGCGTTGAATGGCGCGTAAGACAACTCTTCTACCATGTTTGCATTCTGCACGGGACGGGATTGTGTGTTGACCGGAGGATTTCTAGATGATCCGGGTGTTTCTTGAGGTGTGCTCTTTGCAGAAGGCGTTTCATATAGGCTTCCCAAAATTGTGTCTCTAACTTCTGAGATCTTCATCAACTCATACAAGGGAAGGCTGACTTTTATCTTCTTAACTTCTTCTAGCACATAGGAACTTAATCTTTTCATGTCATCTCTTGGAAGATTGTCCTTCTGAGGACGCTGCATCATATGGACTGGCTGTTGGACAATTTGCTGTCCATTTCTATTCTGCATCACATTCTGTTGTCTATACTCCGGTGAATCCCTAGGCAAATTTGGATTGTTGCTGGCATTTGGATTCGGCGGGGTTGCAAAGTTATTCGGAGGAATTGAGGACGTTAAAGGATCTTTCTGATGATAGGTCCTCTGGTACACCTTGGGTGCTGCTCCTCCGGAAGTCTGAAATGCTTGCACCTCTCTACTTCCTCCTACCAAAACACTATTATCGAGAGGTGGGAAAACGTAGTTACCCTGCTCATATGGCTCCTCTGAGTAGCTATCTTGAACCTCTGAATACGTTTGAGCCTCTGAATAGACTTGAGCTTCTTCATAAACTGGAGCATCTGGCGCCTCCACGGGACCATTAGCCGAAGCTGGTGGAAATCTGTAGTTAACTTCTGGTGGCGCGTAGCTTTGATATTCGGACACAAAATTGACATTTTCTATGATTAGTGCCTGGTCATATCTTTGCACTGGGACAATCTCATACCCAGTGGTTGGAGGATTCTCAGTACCCTCTGTGCTTTTTACTTCTCCTTTGAAGATATTAGCAGCGACTTGAAATTCATGGCATTGTAATTCTGAGTGCTGACTTGTATTGTGAAGCCGACACCATCCTGACATAGCTGCTTCTGCCAAAAATACTTTGTCCGTGGGACTATTTTCTGGAGGCGGCGGGTTATCTAGCGGTGATGGAACTCCTCCATTGTTAGGTCCAGTATTCCAGGACCTCTTCTGATATCCTTGATTGTTACTTCGATACCCATGGCTGTTATCGTGTCCATGTCCTTGATGGGCATCTTGATGGTGTTGAGGATTATTGTGATATCCTCGATTGGCACCTGGGTGTGCCTGATAATTCTTCAACATTGATTGCATTTGGTTATTTTGATTTCTGAGGTGAGTTACCTCAGATGACAGCCTTTTCATTTGTTCTACTAATTCCTTCATTTCATCTTTCTCCTCTTGTGTCCTTGTTGCAGGTACCGTGTTCTGGAGATAGACAGGCTGCGTGGCTGGAGTCTGGGATAGGGGTACCCCAGGATGGAGAACCAATTGATCCGATGGTGGTGTAACATGATAAGCAGGTTGCGGAACTAGATTCAACGCCGGAACCTGCTGATTCCATGCCGGAGTAAGAGTCTGCATCTGATTGTTCGTGGTGACCAAGCCAGTGTACAAAGAAGGCCCAGTTATGTTTTGGCCCATATTCTGACTTACTTCAACCGCCTTAGCATATGCTTGGTTCATATCCGCTGGAATGGGATGAGCTTGTCTTACAAACATTGCGGTCAATGGGTCCAAGGCTGCATAATAATTTTCCCTTGCATCGGGAACAATGTATGGAGTACGTAGCCTTGTGAGAGCCTTCTGGAATCTATTGTTAAAGGCATGAATAGGCTCTTTGTCCTGTCTTCTTACTTCCGTGAACTGGCGGAAGAGTTCCACTGGGGTGATAGGAATACCAAACTTCCCAATGAAAGCCTCTTTCATTTGCTCCCATGTTCTGATGGACCCAACTGGTAAGTGTATGAACCAGAAATGTGCTTCTTCTCCCAAGGAATACGGGAACAATCTGCACGCCACATCCGCGTATGCAATTTCTCTATTTCGCAAATGATCCTCGAACATCTTGATGTGATCCTCAGCAGAACGGTTCGGATCATGGACTTGATACTTTGTACAGAAGTGCTCCGGATTCTTCGGCATATCATGGTAGTCCGCAAACTCAAGAGGTGAAGGATTAGTGACTAGCCACGTAGCACCGTTAGGAGCTGGTTGGCCTCCTGGTTGACCTCCTGGTTGAGCCATTGCTTGATTTGGATACCTCCTCTGATATACAATTACTGGGGTTGTGGTAGCCTGAACTGGTTGCTGAACGAACACAGGTGTGGTAACTTGAACAGTTCTAGGTTGAGCAAACCTTGAGACACTTGGTGGAGTTCGGAACAAACTTGTAATCTCTTCTCCGCTTTCTTCACTAGACTGAGCTTCTTTGTTTGAGAACACTTCTTCACTTGAACGGCTCTCCTTCTTCTTTCTTGCTCGAGTAGGCAATTCTAACTCCACAAAATCTTTGGATGAACTTGGCGTGGACCTCAGAATTCTTTTCAACTTATCGGGCGAGAATGAGCTAATGCGATCCAGGATGTAGTTGATTATTGTCGGCGGGGAAGGGGAGCAAGTGGTAGTCTTTGATCAAGCAAATTCCTTTCAATTGCAACTTGAATTTCAATGGCCTTTTCTTCTTCTTCCTCCAACACGAAGCAAGTTCTCATGTACTGGGCGTAGCTCTCCTTTGTCTTCCAAGCAAGATTGTTCAACCCTGAAAGAATATCTTCTTGGTCGTCGTTGAATCCCAAGTTAGGCTGCAACACTGGGAATATCTCTCTATGCGGTAGCACCATCTTTACTCATGATAATTTCTTTCTCCAATGAATTTCCTTTTGAATGAAAATCCCTTCTTATTTGAAAATGACTGCTTCACTGCGAAGAATCCTTGAAGGCCCTCCTTCTAGCGCCAGTTTTTCTCTGTTGATGCGATTTTTGTGACCTCACCAATCAGCCGAAGAACAAAATAGTTTGGGGCTACTCCGTTCTCTCTTGATCAAAGTATTCCATGCGCTAAGATTGCGAGAAAGTAAGCATGTTAAACTCCAAGGTTCCTTAAGTGCGAATAGACCCAGTTTGGTTGATGTGTATTGCTATGTTCTTACGAGGGGACTTACACAATTGTTCAAACTTCTTGCAGTTAGCAGCGGGTGAATGTGATTTGAAGGGGATTCTTGCGTATGATTTGGCAATATAGCTTGTTTTCCTAAAACTAATCAGAAATGTACGGAAAAGTAAAGGGTATAAGGCCTAAGAAACTTATATTCTATTCTAAATGCAGGATATGTGGAGCTTCATTTCAATAGACTTCAACCAGATTTCACCTAGCCTCATGTCGGACAGCCTCGGTAAAATCGGTGCAATCTTCAAAGGGGATAGCAAAAGGTGTTCAAGTTATAGTTTAACATACATACACCATCAAAACGACGCATATAAGCATGTAAACCACAACCAAAGTTAAACTCAAGATAATGTCCAGTTGACCACGCAAGGCAGACTTATCATCAACAAGCCGCTAGTGGTATGGAATAAAGCGAAGCTATCTCAATAAAACACCACACCAAAGTAAGCTATTTGCATGAAATTAAGCTACTTGGATACGAAAGGAAGAAGAGACCTTGCTAGCAATTCATGATAAGACGAATTCCATCATCAATGAAAAGATCTATTATCATAAAATGTGTTACACAACAATCTCCTCAAAAGTTTTCAAAGGGAAAACTTTCTCTCTTCTCCAAATTATGCAAAAATGCTCTACAATGCTACACTATCTAGCTCTAATGCTAATGCTCTCTCAATGTCTACTGTCTAATCTAATTCTAATGAATTACAAATGAGGGGGACTCCCCCTTTTATAGCTAGCCAAGTCCCAAAAGACGGCTAGGGTTACAATCAATAGAGTGGCCAGAATCGTGCCACCTCAGCCCTAACCCTAAAAACTGCCAGAATAGGGAGTGGTACATTAAATGAATCAAAGATTCCCACTCACTCCCAAAAATAGCAAATGGTAATAAATGCTCCATATTCAGTCTTCTAGAAGATCCTCGTCCAGTAGTGTGTTCCCATTTGCCTTCTCTCTGACTGCCAACTCAACAAATCTGCTAAGTACGGCCTCAACCTCATGAACTCAAATCGGTGGAACACAATCTAATTGAAACTCTAACACCGTGACTGAATGCTCGTGCCTTGTACAAGATTTCCTCCAAGCAGCTAAGGAGTCCTGCGTGTTCTGGATCAAAGTGGAGAATGTAGCAGTATTCTCGAAATCGTCCTGTACGAAGGTCTTAACATCTGCGAAGAAGGGAACCAGCAAACCCCTCAAATTATCAAAATTAACTTCATCTGGATTCAGCCGCCTAGCAAATATGGCCTCAAAGGTATTCTGAACTCCATCTATAATGTTGGCCATAGCCTTGTGTATCTTGGCTGAATCCGCCTGTGTCGCATCGAAGAAGCCACGCCCTGTGATAGCCGAAGAATACCACCGAGAGAAATCATATCGGTCATTCGCTGAATGACACCTCCATCAATCAACAACTGCAATGGCACATGCCTCAATACCTCAAGGCGCTGGATGACCTTACTCTGATAGATAGAGGCACCGCCCCAGGCATGATCCACCGCATCTATCCGTGCCAAAATAGTAGAGGCCTGCTGAAAGGCAGAGGCAAGGTCCTCCATAAATTTCTCTGTCTCAGCACGAACTCCTGTGACCCATTTATCTGCCTCCTGTGCCATCCTCCCCAACTCTACTAAGCCGCTGATTGACTCTCTAGGAATATCTGCTGGAGGCTCTATCACTGGTACATCCTGCCCTCGAGAACGAGACAACTGCTGAACATATCCAATTAACGCCTTGTGTTCTCGTTTCAACTTCTTATATTTCCCTTCCTTCTTGAATAATCTATCCTTGAGGGCAAGGAAGGAGTTATCACACTCCTCAACAATCTGAGCACCAGTGGGGCGTCCCAAGTCCAAAGTCGTGACCACATAATTCTCAGGAACTGCTTCATTCCGGTCACACTCAACTCGTGGGATAGCTACGTGAAGAGTACGAGAGCCATCCTCATCAGTGGATATCTTCGAAAATTTTCTTTCCTTCTTCTTTGGTGGAGGTGCACTGATCCGGTTCAAGAACTCTTCCATTTCAACCGCTGGATCAATTTCCTCACTAGGGCTTCTTCTCATTCTATCTTTGAGCCAATCGGGCACCTCAAATTGTATATCGAAGGGCTGCTGCTCCTGTGCCTCGACTTCTCTAACCTGTTCAACTTCTTCTTCATTCTGGTGAGGCTCATCGTCCTCAAGTGGCTGAGTGTCACCTAACACTATATCATCATCATCGCCATCGTTCATGGCCTCCTCTAACTCCTGTTGAAACTGAGGGTCAGTAATAGTCCCCTCATCATCAAGCTGATCGATCCTGACAGGTACATTGGCACTCTGGCCAACCGACTCCCTCCGTGGAGGTTGAATATCATCCTGTATCTCCGATACCTGATTCACTGCAATCCTCTGATCAGCAAACAAAGACACCTCCTGTATACTTGGAGAACGTGTCTCCAAAGGTACTGCCACTGTGACTCGTGGAGGCTCTGGCTGAACTATTTCTTTCTTTCTGGACTCTGGACCCCGTGTAATCTGTTTCTTTCTTCCTGTGGTGGGCGTCCTGTGATCTCCCATCATATTGTAAGTCAAGGCAATTGACCTACTCTTCAATCTGTTCACTCTCCTGTCAACCCATGCCCTGGTGAATGTCATGACTGGGATGGAAAGAGTATCCAAATCTGCAACCTCGGGCTCTGACCAATCTATAGGTGGAAGTGGAGTATCTCGAACAGCTGCATAATCTGGATGCACAACATCCATATCCTCATTCACCTGGTCCGGAACTGGAACTACCTCACACTCCCTGATCAGAGTAATCGGCAACCGAGAAAACATTCTCTTCCTTACTTCAATTTCATCAACTGCATCAGCCCAATAATCTTCTATGGTGGCCTTATGTTTGAACTCCTCCGACAGAACCCAATTGATGTTATGGTGCGGGTCATAGTGTTGTCTACTTGTATGATATGAGAAGTGATAAAACTGAAGCTCACTTTCAGCTTCTCTAGCTGCCTGTATTGAAGGACACACCTCATCCGAGTTGCCCATCACAATTGGAAACTCTATCCCCCCTTTCTTCTTCTTCTTTTGGATTTTGTCAAAGGCTAGCAACTGTCTAGATATCTCTAGCATTAATATCTTATCTGTTGGGTACTTAGGCAGCCTATAAGGGTACGAGGAAAAACCTTGCAGCCTAATATATGAAAATCTCGGAAATTGAATAAACCAGCACCCATACCTCTCGATCAACTCCTGAGCATCTCTAGAGATTCTGTGATGTAACCTCTCCTGAAGCAGCCTCGTGATATACATGGTGAATGAATCGTTGACATGTTTGTAGTAGGTTGTGCTTGACAGGTGCAACTGTGTACACGCCTCATGGATTTTGAACTGGTGGGAGCCACAACCGATGGGTTCCTTGTAAGAAATCCCCCTGTACCTTGTCATCCGTGCCAACATATAAATAAGGTAGGAGCTCATGTAAAACGTTTTAGTCCTCCTCAAGCTCAGGAGCTGCTCATGTATATTATCGCTGATCATCTCAGCCCAATTGACATAATCCTTGCCCTCTAGCACCAGGTTGATGTAATAAAACATCCAAGGCTCAAAAATGTAGGACTGTGGGCAACCACCAACCCTGCTCAACATCATGATAAGATCACAGTATTCTTGTTTCAGGTCCTCCGCTATGATCTGTTTTGGCAACTTCGCACGAGATGGCTTTGGAGTGCTCATCCAGTGAGTGTTAATTGTATCCATGCATCTCTCGAAAGCAGAAGCGTACATCCGCTCCGCTCGCTCCCTGGATTTGTATATCATATTCTTGTGCACCGGGATCCCGAAAGCTTCACCAATGGCTGCCGGAGTAAGATTGGCAAGCACTTGGCCATCTAGTGACATGATCGACCGGTGTTCCTTCTCGTAGCAATTAGCGCACTCCATTATCAGCTCCGAACACTGAATGGCTGGCGGAAAACCAGCAGCTGCATATAGCCCACTTCGGACGATGTTGTGCGAAGTGACCGAAGCCCGATGACTACCAATCCCAAACAGCCTGTTCTTGAAGGTCTCCAGGTTGACAGAGCCCAGGTTAGTATCCGTCAACTTGCCCAGCTTTGAAATGAACTTTGACTCTGGCATGAATGTTTTGCTGAGCTTCTTGATCACAGCTTGTCTTGAGGCACCATTGTCCTTTCCAGTTGTCCTCGCTTTAGCCATCTGCAAACAACAACATTCATCAGCAATTTAATTTATAAAAATGATACATGATATAGGGGCTGCAGTCAAATTCTAGAAGCTGCAATAACTCTCGTGTTTGCAAACCTCAGCTTCTTCTCTTGAATAAGTTCGAATTCCAACACTTAGAACAGATTTCTAAGTGGACTTTGATGACTTTACTTCACTATCAGCAATCAGCAATTTCAACTTCTATGACTTCGTATCAGCAATCAGCAAACTTTGAAAACTTTCAGCAACTTACTTTACTTCTAGGCGTCTTCCTTCAACTGGCACTTAGCTTCAGCAACAAATTAAACTGGCAAAGTCGTACCTTTCAAGCTTTCAACAACTTCTTTAATCAGCAAGGGCGTACCTCTTTAGCAACATTCAGACTTCAAACAACTCAAGGCGTACCCCTCTCAGCAACATCAAGGCGTCCTTTCAGCTGCAAATTTGAGCTTCAACAAAATTCAAACTTCAGCAACTCACTCAGACTTAGCAAAATTCGAATTCCCTCAAGCCTCAGCAACTCGCTGCAATGCTTCACTCTCAGAGCAAGTTCGACTTCCTCAGCTGTGAAAACAAGTGAAAAACTTGCTCATTTTATAGCTAAAACTCGAATTCTAGAAGAAGTTAATTTTAGCCAGTGCCATTAAACTCCACTACTCCACTTCAAGAATTCGAATTTTCCCTCTTTGGTGTTTCTGACACTTGTCTCCAGTCGTCGGGAATCTTATTCTTCTAGAAACTTGACTTTGACTGGCGTTTTTGGATTTTGCTTTCGAAAATTTAATTTAATTCATTCTTTTGAATCCACCAGCCGGAGCTCTGTCACTTAAATTCGAATTTTAACTCTCTTCTGCTCTGGAAAATTCATCCTTGAAGAATTTGATCAAAATTATCTAGGCAACTTCTCTTGAAATCATCATTCGAAGAAAATTCATCTTGAAAGCTCATCTTATTCGTTTTTGCCTTAGAAAATTTAAAATTCTCCCTTAGGAAAATTCACAATTTGAGCACTGATTAAATTCTTCACTGAAAGAGTGTCGGTGAGAAGCTTGAAGAGACGGAAATCATTCATCATCACAAATGTTGGTACCGGGCTTGTTTTCTTGAGAATGTCACCAATTTATGGGTACCCAGCGAGCGGAGTTCATTTAATTTTTCAATTTTGAACCTTAGAAAATATTATTTTCATCATTTAAATTAAGTTCTTAGCACGTGATCCGCTCTGTGATTGCTCGACTTCTTAGAAAAGTTTGAATCATCTTGCATTATCATAGATACCATTTGCATCTACGAGGAAAGTTGCTCGTGCTCCGCGAAGGAGAATTTCATCACTCACGAAGGCTCTAGGCGTATTTTCCAAGGGAAAATAATTTGCCTTAGAAATATTTTAATCATCTTGCATTTTGAGAACTTGCCTTAGAAATTTTTTTTTTTGTTTGCCAGTGGAGAGGAATTTTTTTATCAACTTCGTTTGGAAGAATTTACTCATTCCTGGCACGCCTTATTTCTCACTTCATACTTCACACTTGAAAGGCAATTTTATTAAAATTTCTAACGCCTTAGAGGAGTTCTCCAACACTTAGAAAATATTTCACTTTCTACTTGAGGCGCCTAGCACACTTCATTTTATTCCACCACCTTAGGCGTATCACACTTGAAGAAAATTACGCCTAGCATATGCCTTAGAAAATATTTTTAACACCTTATGACTCCCATCTCCCTAGGCGCATATAGCATTTTACTTCCACCACCCTCAAATATATCACTTCACCACGCCTTAGGAAATTCCAACGCCTTCAAGATATTTAAAATCACCTTAGGCGCCCAACACTCTTGGAGAAAATCACGCCTAACTCACCTTGGGCGCATTCTTAGTGTGGAGGAGGATAACGCCTATTTTTCACCATGTCTAGGTAAAACTTTCATCTAAATTACCACCCTCATTCACTTTTCACATCCAAACATGGGCGCATTCTTAGTGTGGAGGAGGATGACCTTTCAGCTTCCCCTTTTTGTCCTCATGTGAGCTCATTTGGGCGCATTTAGGAGGGTGAGGAGGACGAGTTTGCAAGCTGGGCGCATTTTGCATGTGATGAAGGATAAAAACTTTGACTTTTGTTGACTCCTTGCAACCTTGGGCGCATTTTACCCCTGTTGGTGGATGAACTCTCCAACGTCCTTGGGTGACTCTTCGCCTTCCAAATTTTCGTCTTGACATGCACAAGTTTGGGCGCATTTTGGCCTTGGAGAAGGATGAAAACGTTTGACCTTGTTGACTTTTCCTGCCTTGGGCGCATTTTAATGCCTGAGAAGGATAAACTTCAAGCTGGGCGCATTTGGAGGGGTGAGGCGGATTTCTCATGCCTTAGAAACTTTTTTCAACCTTCTGAGCTTTCCTTTTGGGCGCATTTCCTCATGCCTGCAGGACGAACAATGTTGACTTTCTTTGACTTCTTCATCTTGGGCGCATTTTGCCCCCTGAGCAGGATGAACTTGTATCTTGGAATTTTTTATGCCTCTTCATCAATCTGGGCGCATTTTGCCAGGCCTGCTGGAGGAAACTCCAGACTTAGACAAATTTTCATCATCCTCCGCCAGTATCGTGCCCTGCTATTTATAGTAATTCTTCTCAATTTTGCACTTCTGAAGCTTGGATCAACTTGAAATTTCAAACATAGCTTCTTCATGACCCTATCAACCTGTCGACATTGCCACTTCTAGTCACCCTGCTATTTATAGCCTGTTTCTGAAGGTGGCTTACTATAAATAGTAAGCTCCGATTGAGTTGAAATTTTGATGAGGCGCTCCTCACCACGTGACTTGTTGGCTGACACTGACGCATGCAACTGATTTACTATTTTTAGCACGTTTCCAATTACTATAAATAGTAAGTGCTCCGTTTGACTTGAAATTTCACCAGCAGATAGCCTGAAGAACGCTGATTGCGGTGGTTTACACCGGATTTCGAAGATTTTGACTTTTGATGCCTATTTTTAGGCTCCGAAGCTGGAAACCCTAATTTGCATTGCATGCGTATCAAAAGATCTCCGTTTGTCTCTGTTTCTGCGGCATTGCGATCGGCTCGTGAATCTGAACTGCTGGGAAGTGGTGTCGGGACACACCTGCTAAAAATAGCAAGTTCCTTACTGAGTGAGAATCTCCACTTGCATGTCACACCATCGCGAAGGTCTCGAAAAACCCATCAGGAATCACCCGACATGCAAAAGAAACTCTGACATGCAAACCCTAAAAATAGCCTCGAAGGCTGAATCCGAAAGTAGTCATCTCGTCTTGCATGTTGCATACCATCGCGAAGGTCTCGAAAAACCGAAGGAATATCCCGGACATGCAAAGAAAATCACGCATCACGGACCAGAAATTAATTAATGCGGGCTTGATTTCTAAAAATAGTAGATCATGCTTTTTGCTCAAATTTGGCATGCAAGCAATCTGATATACTCTGAATGCCGTGTGATGATCGGAATCTCAAAATAGCTGACAAATTGCCCTGAATTTCACACTTACTAAAAATAGTAAGTACCTTGGAATTCGATGAAAACTGGCTGGAAGCCTGCTGGATGCCTGCTGACAACATCGTTAAGTTCCATTTTCAATTTACTGACTCTATTTGCCCCTGAATTGGCTGAAAAGTTCAAAACCCTAATTTTAGACTTGGCCAACATTTTCGCGTTTAAGCTCAATGACGGACACAACCCCCCGAAAGACGGACACCAGAAAAGAGACAGAGCGAGAGAGAAAGAAGAAAACCCAAGCCAAAAGACCGGAACGGAGCAAAAATTTAGGGGGTCCCCATCTTGAATGGGGCGATGTGTGAAAAGGTCACAACAGGTTTCAAGTTCGAATTCCTTGGGGAACGAGCCATCTCCATCGGAAGCAATTCAGAGGGTGTGAAATAACACTTGATTTATTACAACAGAGGTTTCTTCATCCAGAGGAAATCATTGATCTTCAGAGAATATTTGTTTACCAGAGTTTCAAAGTAGTTTTGCATCCAGAAAACATTCATTCATTAGGCTCACCTTTCAGAGAGATCTGGAGAAACTTGAAGAAGCCGTACAAACTTAATATTTGCTGCTGACAGCCGTACTGTCCTTCACCAGGCCGTACTTTCTAGAAAAGTGGCGTATTTTCTTCTAAGGTCAAAACGCCTATCTTGTGTTCAGTCTGCCATTACCTTTTGAGGCGCCTACATACCTAGCACTGTTCTGGACCAACAGAAGGAGGGAAAGGTGGATTTGCTGCAGCCGTACCAGATCTGAATGCTTTCAGCCTGCTGCATTTACCAGGTTCATTTATATTAAAAAAATATTATTTCTCTTGTTGCATGTTATTGGATCTCAGTGTAACAAGTCCAGAAGTTTTAAATAATAGACTGGCATTGATAGTTGCAATATATTTTGCTATTCTTGGAGCTATTAGTTTGTATTTAGATTTTCAATCATTTCTTTGCAAAAATCGCATTCTTCATTTATTGTTCAAAACCTCAAAAACGTCAAAAAAATCAAAAAATTGCAAAAACAAACCAAAACTCAGTCAGAATCAGAATCAGGGGAAACTGGGGTTTCTACAAACTTCAACTATTGGTCTTGGTGGAGGTGCTAGCAATCGTAGCCTATAATTATTGAAAGGCTAAAAATTATTTCTCTTAGGCTGATACAACTGCTGAGGTTGATAGTATTGTTGAGGTTGATATTGTGGTGGTTGTGTTGGAGGTTTCCCTTGAGTAGGAAATTGCTTCTTGAGGATAGTCATTTCATTAGCTACCTTTTGTAGTAGTGGATCTCTAGAACTCTGAACTAGAGGTCTGATTGAATCCATCTTCATCTTGCCAGAAGTGACTATATTATCCTCCAACTCGATGGCGTGTTCTTGCGCATTCGTCAATTCTATTTCTTTTTCCATCTTCAGGAAGAAGGCTATCTCTGATGGAAAAACATTTATGAAACAACTCATCAAAATCTCTAGTGATGGATTAAGTGTAGAAGAAAGTCATGTAACAAGATGATTAAATCTTGCTACAAACTCCCTCATGGGATCATTGTGTTCCATAGGGTGATCCCATAATAGTGGTTTACAATTTTTGGCCAAACTGGACACTCAAATTATTATTTTTAACTAAATCTTCACATTCGGGCACCTATAGTGGCTAAAATTTGAGGAATTTGAAGATGGTGCAAACTAGAGTCTCATCAAATTTTGTTTGTAGATTCTAAAAATATTTTTTTCAAAATTTTTGGAATCAAATTGCACTTCTTTTTCCATCTCCTATGAAAATAGATTTTTTTCCAAAAAACAACATTTTTAAAAAGTGACGCACACCGTATAACGCATAACTATTTTCCATGAAGGATAAAATTCTAATTCTTTCCAAATTTAGATTTGTAAACTCCATATCTAGTGTGCTTCCAATTTGGTTAGATAGTTTTTATTGAATATATTTTCCTTTTAATCAAGTTTCAAAGTCAAATGAATACAAATTGCATATCAAAGGCGACCGTGATAACGCTGCAACTCCTTTTGTATATGTCAAATTTAATTTAATTTTTTTGTTGCATCGCGACTCAAATATCCGTGCACCATATTTTCAAATTTTTGATAATCTTCTATTTTTCCACATGTGAAGAACAAAGAAATTGATTTTCATGAAAACCTATGTTTAATGTAAAACCAAAAACAACATATAAATGTCCAAAAAAATAGATAAAATTATATCTATTGGATAGTCATATGAGGAATACCATAATCATTTTAAAATAAAATTTGAAATGAATTCATTTGATCCCCTGAAATCTAAATCAAAAGTGAGCTTTATCAAAGATTTTGATAGGTGTAAAAAGAGACGATTTGGCGGTGTGAAGGTTTTAAAACTACCAGGTTCTAGGTCTAAGGGGGTTTGATCGAGCGATTTGATCAAACCTCTTCAATTGGAATCCTTAAATGGAAATTTTAAGGCATAAATCATTATATTTTCTAAAACATGTGATTTCAGCTAAATTAGTCTTCCTTAGGGAATTGGAAACCGCCTTACGCGACAAAGACCGCGATATTTTAATTTGGTAAGTTGTCCAACGATGACCGTCTTCGGCCGGGGCTTTGAATTCCAAAAAATTTTCAGCCAGAAGCTTCCCTTAACTTGTAATAATAATTCTAATTCCGTGTGATTGAACGAGTCAAGAGTATCTCCAAACGAGTCTCCACAAAGAGGCACATTGTGATTTCTTCATGTGACATGCGCAAGAATATCAATATGCACATTAAACTTAGAAATGTTGATGAAATATTCAAACCCTAGTTCTAGAAATCTTCTCCTGTAAGCATATTTGTGACCTTTGATGTAAAGCCACCTGATAAGCAAGCCTTGGGTGTTATTTCACACCTATAGAATGCTCGAATCTGAGAGAAAATCATTCTCCAAGATCAATCTATAGAAAGAAACCCTTGTTTCTCCTCTTCTTAGCCAAAGCCAAATTTTCACAAGTGTTTGAATGATGAATGAATGGTGAATTTGCTTTTTGAAAGCCTTTTATACTTCTCCAATTGGCACGATTTCTAAAGCATTATAAAAGAATTTAATATAATAAATATATTTTCTTTTGTTGTATTAGAATATACCTCAAGTGGGTACCCAATTTAATGACTTTTAAATAACTTGACTTTATGTTATTAAATAACTTTATATTATAAAGTCAACAAGTTATTAATAATATCCACTTTTATAATTAATTATTAAAATTCCATAACTCCATCATTAATCAACGTTAATTAATTATGACTTCACCATAGGGTAACCCACTACCCACTCTGCCCATCTAGATGCCCTACTATAAATAGTAAGGTTGGCCCCCAACATCCCACTTACTAAAAATAGTATGTATAAACGGAGCCAAAAACCCATGGAGATGATCACCTCAGAATATGCCAACAAACTGGAGAAGAAAACATTGCCAACTACCATCTGGAGAACCAATTAACTCCCCAACAAGGTCCTCTAATTACCAATATTAGCCTACAAGGACCTAATGATAGGTTAATCTGTCAAACACTGACCTAGGCTAAAAAAGGGAGACTACAACTCATAAAAAATGTATAAATTGAAAATAAAATATGGCAAAGATGAGAAAAAAATTTCCACCTAACTTACATGTTTTTAAGCTATAAAAAAAGGATTTCTACAAGCAATTGATGATAAATCAGACAAGACAAGACAGGAAAATATGTACATCAATCATCAACCACACTAATGTGAAAAAAGGTAAGATGTGAAGAAGATATTCATTAGTTTTTGTTTTATATAATCAAGAAAACTCAGTAATTGACAGCCTAAGCAAAATCTAAGGTAAGGATAGAATCCTACCATGGTGAACAGCTAGACCCCAGTAACGAGCAAGCCAACACCTCTTGAGAACCACTTCTTCCTAATTAATAACTATAACACATTAGATTATGCTCAAAACTATTAGCAAAAACTACCTTAATCCATGAAATACTTGAAGATAGGAAATAACTATCAAACCATCTCTTCTTGTGTTAGAATCATTCTTTGCATCATAAGCCATAATGAATTTGCCTCTGCTTCTACTTCTTGTGCTTGTTGAACACTTTCTAATGCTTCACCTTTTACAGTCTGGGCTGTAACAGATCAGTAATGATATTCATTTAGCCTTGAATAGTATCACATAATTAATAGAAACTTGAGCAGATATGTCATCATTGAAATAAAGAACTTTGGATATGCTATAAATCAAGGATGTGGAAAATCTTCCTTCATCTAAATCATTTTTATGTTTTACTATCCACTGTTTATTATTCTGAAATAGGAATTACCTCCACTTCCAAACGAAGAGCTACTATTCTATCATCTTTATCATTTATTGCTTGTTTCTCAGCTTTAAGAGCATCCTGCAAGAAATTTATTTAATTATTACCATGCAACAAAAAATTAACACATTTATGACTATTTACCATTAGGATAGAAGTGTTTGACGTGTCTTATTTCTATTAATGTAATTATTCCCCATAGATGCCAAAGACAAATTACCCAAATCTGCAAAAAAAGCACATGTTTAGAACAATTTTTCGTTTTTTTAAAGATAGTTGAAAAGATTACATCTAAAGGAGACACCAGCAGCTAAATGAATATCTCAATTGCAAGATGTATCTACCTAATCTCTTACAACCTATTCAGTTATCTGCAGCAAGTCAATTATGCACGGATCAGGGACTTGTAATATTAATTTAATAATGAGGCCATACAAAAAAGAGCCCACATTTGTTTAAGAATTTCCCCACTTGCATATTACTAAAATTTGGCATCCATATTGGCGGTAACATGTTTCCATCGTTGTTCTATTGGGGAGATCAGCTGCATGAGAATCAAGAGACTGCCTCAAATCACTACAGTAGCTATAAGTAGTGATAACTTTGTGATATTTCATCATTCCTTCTGTCATTTGTATTTTTGAGAAATCAGTATGCTATTTCTGCAGTTCTAGAGATAGAAAAATGTAATTGACCCCCTTTATTCTAAGTTGGTGGTCTTGGTATAGGAAGAGGCATGGGTTAAAAGTTTGGGTCTGTTGATACATTTTTTTCCTTGTGTATGGGCATGGGTTCATATCTATATTAAAATTTTAAAAATTACATAAACGGTAAAACTCATAATTACCAATAAGAAAAATATTTAAATACCTCAAAGTTTGCAAGAAAAAGAAATTCTCATAAATACAGAATATGATAATTTAATGATTTGTCAAAAGTTAATAAAAAATGAAAACTACAATAATTTTCATATTACTTTTCATCAGGGGCATCAAAGTGAGCATTTAGTTCAACTTCATTTGAACCACGACCAGCTGCAGTGCCACTCCCACTAGCCATGTCATATGCAAGAATTTTCCCCATCTATAGAAATTTCAGCAATTTGTGCAACTAGAGCATCTAAATTGGTAAACTCAAGAGTTAGATCTCAATTCCTCCCCATCCCATCATTGTAATTACTAATTAGGTCTTTTATGTGACAAGAGACAAAAGTTTGAGCATACAAAGACAAAATTCTTAGCTTTTTTTGCACCTAATCAGTTGTGCTTAACTGAGTGGATAAATGAGTGTGCACTCCACTTCCACTCCACTCTGCTAAAGAATAACTCAAAACTTGTTGAATTTTCATCCAATATTTACAATTAGAAATCATAAATTATAATATATAGCAATGAACGAAAAATGAGAATTGAAAAATAAAAAGATGTATACTTGAGAGAATAATTATTATAACAAGCTAAAAGTTAATAGAGCCTTAGCCATGTATGTATCAATATTAATGAGCACCTTTCCTATATTTTTCTCAAAGAGCACAAACATCATAATTTTTTGAAGATATGAAGTGGCCAAACTCACTCAAGACAATACTTTGTATATCTGCATTTGAGAATATTCTTCTAAATGCAGTCTTGTAGCTAGCAACAACCTCTTCATCTCTATATGATGCCACCCTCCTCAGCAAAGAAATTATCTCAGAGCTATAATATTTCAGAGACAAAGGAAATCTTAGGGTATGCGATGGTGTAGTCATCTTGTTTCAGCAGGCAACAATGATTTTTTTCACCCTTTTAAAAACTGCTTTTGTATGGTCAAGCTCCTTGGCTTCTATTATGGTTCTTATTTTTTCAAGTGTGGAGTTCATTTCATCATAAATTTCACCCAAACATGAACAATTTGTATCAACACACGTAATCATGCTGATGATGGGCTTAATGAAACTCAAAACGTATTCCACACAAGCCTACCACTCATTATCTAGGATCAATGCTTTGACTTTTTGGGCTCTCTCTATATCTTATTGCCTTCATATTTTCCAAAGAGTGTTGATGACCATAGCATCAATGCCTCTCGCACCTTCACAAGTTGTCTCAAGATTATTGTGTGATGCAAATCAAGTTTAAGAAACATAACACGGTGTAAAAAATAAAACAAGTTAAAATATTAAAAAGAAAATGGCATGTAAAATAAGAAAGAATAAATATTTAAAAATATAATAAAAAACAAAATTTAATTTTTAATTAACTTCATCAACTCCAAATTAGAGGGGTCTTTGTTGTACCCCAAAATTAAAATTTTTGCTGCACTTAGACATTTTGAAGAAATGAGTAAAAGTCTTGTCAAATTTGTCAAAAAGGTCAAAATTTGGGTTTGCATGTCTTGC
The DNA here is from genome assembly GCA_007258455.2 of Sequoia sempervirens. Taxonomy (NCBI): domain Eukaryota; kingdom Viridiplantae; phylum Streptophyta; class Pinopsida; order Cupressales; family Cupressaceae; genus Sequoia; species Sequoia sempervirens. The sequence continues at coordinate 135,582 of VDFB02322056.1, forward strand.
ATGAAGGGTAAAAATGTAAAATTTTCACAATTTGACGATCTGGGTCTGCTCAGAGTGACCTAATCTACAAAACCCAGACCTCAGTTTTTCATCCCTACCTTTTAGGAAAACTGCTATTTTTAGAAATTTCCTAAAAATAGTAACTTTTTCTGGGTTTTTCTGGGTTTCTTTTGAAACGGATACTATAATAACTTTCTAAAAATAGAAAGTTGGTCCGTTAGGGTTCAAACTGATTTTGATTGGCTCAAAATACTTCCATATCAGGCTGGTGCAGTCAGAATCTCAAAAATATCAGTTTTTCCCTAATGGGTCCATTATGTTTTTTCAGAAGCATTTCAGGAGCTCCGAAGTCATCAATGGAGGTCAGTCAGCTATCATGTGTTAGATTCAATGATCAAGCATCAAACAAAAGATGAAATGATGAACACGCATGTTGAACAAGGAAGAAGGTGAAAACAGTGAAATTTTGACTAACTCTGCTTGACTTGGGCGCCCCAGGTGAAGAAGGGCGCCCATCTTTTTAGGGCACCAGATGATGGAATTAGGGTTTGAGCTCTCAGTCAAAGTTATTCAGAATCCTTCCAGCTCCGCAGCAAGTCTGACGATGCAGTCAACGGATTATCCAGTCACCCGGAATTCGAGATCAAATGGAGCAGTTTCAAACAAGAGACAATGAAAATTATGAAAATGTCTAAAATTTTTCTAAGTCTAGGAACTTTGGGCACCCCAAGTGCCCAGGGGCGCCCCAGGTGCCCAAGGTCGCCCAGCTTTTTGAAGGGGCAAATCCAGCAGTTAGGGTTTGCTAAAGTGCTCAATCTCTTCAAATTTCAGTCACCTTCGCAATGTATATCTTCGTCAGGGCATCCGACTGGTCATCCTCAAACAAATTCAAATCAAAGTTGAGGGTATAGAATGAATTTTTCAAACTTTGAAGGATGGAAAATAAAAAAATGGTGAAGTATGGAGGAGTTGGGCGCCCCAAAAGGAAATAGGTGCCCTTGATTTTGAGGGCTTAAACAGATGAATTTTCCAGTAGAACCTCTAGTGTGACTTCTCCAGAATAGATCAAGCTTTCCAACAAGATCACCAGCATGTCAATCTGAGTTAGCAGTCTGTTGGGTGAAAATTATGTAATCAACTTTCGACAGATTACACAACTTGGACTTCAGCCACAGCTATGTGAGATGCGAATCTCTCCTCTCGGAAAGGGGAGGCGCCCTTCTTACTGCTAAGAGAAACAATAGTAAATCACAAAAGTAATTACAAAATGTACACGAAATTCACGGAGTGGGGGGGGTGTGTTACATTCATCCTTCTCTCTTTTTTCAGAGAAGATGTTTACAATGCTTCACGTGTTGGAAGTTTCGAATTCTTGATAACTTGAAACGAACAACTAGCAGTAATACCAATATCCCTATCTCGTCAAAGCGAAGCGTAGAGATACCAGAAGTAATTAACAACAAACAAATAAATTAAAAAGGGAAAGCTCACGAAGGCACAAAGTGTCGTTCGGTAGCTTTATCAATGTGGATCTGCATAAGCGTGCCGTTTGCCACATTAAGCACAAAGTCTTCTTAGGCGCCCAACAATTCGCTTAAACAGCATGAACGATTACAAGCACAAAGTCTTGTAGATCATCCAACAAAAGTATCAATGAGCACGAACGATTACAAGCACAAAGTCTTGTAGATCCTTAGACAAAGTATCCAAGAGTATGAATAATTATAAGCACAAAGTCTTATAGATTATCCAACAAGAACATGCAAGAGCATGAATGATTATAAGCGCAAAGTCTTATAGATCACTCAACCAATGATAAACAAAATAACAATGCAATCTAAATAATAGATGTAACAAAAAGTTTACATCAACCACTTAGAGTCTTTCAGATTCCTCAAACTAATCACTACCAAATCAAATCAACTTACAAAAGTATCGAATCCAACGCAAAGTTTGGCTTGCAATCCTTTTCTTTATTGATTGAATCTCATTCACAAAATATGAACGCAAAGTTTCACAAGTTTGCTTACAAAAGGGCAGCACTTCGTTGCAAAAGGCTAAAAGATAAATTACAATGAAAAATCCCTCACATTATATAGAAAGAGGGATGAGCAAAAGAAGGAAAGAGATTGAGAGAAAATGAGGAGGGGGATTAGGTGGCTTCGATTTTTGAAATCTCATCATGCCTGGGTTCACGGTGATCCTGCCCTCTTGTCTCTCCAGAATGGCTCACCTTGAAGTCACCTTGAATCCTTCTTCAGAATCTTCATCAGACTCTTGCCCGCTTTCAGAAACCTCTTCGGCATCGGAGTCTGCTTCTGCTGAATCTTCATCTTCAGCGGATTGGTCGCTTGAAGTATCTTCTTCATCGGAATCTACCTCCTCTGGAATGGCTTTTTACCCTTAGAGCGAGATGGATGAGATTCCGTTATTTCTGTCTCTTGGACAGCCTGGGTATCTTTCTTACCAACAGTGAACTTAATCCTTGGACCTCTTCGCGAAGAAGTGGGAACGGCCGCTGATTTGTTTTTGTCTCAGAGTTCTTGCTGTTGGCGTGCTTCTACCTCGGACTCTTCTCCTTCTGAGTCTGTCCTGAAACTTTTCATTGTATGACCATGTTTGTGTAACCATTCTTCTGTGTTGGCTAAGATTGGTCTCAGCCTTTCTCTCATGCTGGTGACCTCTTTCCTAGACCACTGTATTGCAGGCAACGGCCTCTTAGCGATGCTTTGCTCATCATAGATAGCGTTCATGATATCACCTGGATCCTCAAAATCCTCTGGTAAGTCAGCGATACCAAGATCTCTGATTTGTTGAACTGTCAATCTGCAATAGTCCGAACAACTTCTTTTCACGACATCACCGGTGCACGTGTTGTGACCTTTTTGCAACTTCTTTCACGACATCATTGAGGTCAAATCGAGCCCTATACTGTGGTTTTGATGGTCATGATCGCATCTCGGCATAAACGGTTTAGCTTTGTGCAGTTTGGATGGTATATCTGCCCGATGAATTACGTTAGGGAACTTGAATCCGCGCTTGTAGTTTGCTTCGCCGATCTTCTGCCGCGGCATGGTTATGCGCATGTTTCCATGAAGAACCCACTTATCGAAGGATAGCATTAGTAGTAGCATGTAAAAGACAGCCGATTAACAACCTACTCTCAAGTAAGCGTTGGGAGGTGGAGAAAAATACATCCAACTTTACTTACGACCTTATAAACCTCATCCGGACACTCTTCTTCTTTCCAAGGCTGGATCAAAGTTGAAGAGTAAAGGCGCAAAGAAAGCATCAGTGACCCGTCTGAAATGGTGAAAGCTCTCCTTTAGTTCCAACTGATAGAAATATCTATACACAGGCATCATCATTCAATTCCCCTTTGTAGATAGACCTGGGAATTGTCTCATCACAGCTGCTGCGTACACCGGGTAAGAAGTCATGTAGAACTTCAATGTAGAAGGAGCATTAATCAACTGCTCGTGCATCTCATCACTGATTTGTTTACCCCAGTCAATATGCACCTTCTGCCTCCTTATGATCCTGATGTACTCATACATCCAATCGTGAAAGGTGGATGATTCCGGCAAACCCTTCACTTTGCTCAGAAATGTGATCATATCCTTGACGTCATCTTTGAAGTCACTTCTCAGGAGTCCATTCGGCCATCTAGAAACAGACGATCTAGGCTTCTTGAGCCATTGAGTATTTATCAACTGTTTGGCTTTATTGGGATCAGCATCAAAGATCTCCTGTGCTTTTGATATAGAAATGTCAATATATTTGTCCATGTGAGGAACCTTGAAGACAATGTCAAAGAAATCAGGGTCGAGTCTCAGAATCTCGTGCCCGGAAGAGTCGATCACACTTCTGCTTTCTCGGATGTAATGAGATGCAACTTGAAGAACAAACTCGTGTGTCTTGTTGTAGAACATCATACCAAGTGGAGATTCTTTACAGTAATGCGATTGCCCTCATTGAATCAGGGAGAGGCTTCGTCTCTGTCAACTTTGCGAAGTCAACCAAGTCTTGATGGCCAACTTTTGTATCCTTTATTTCTTCAACTTTGGAAAGCACCATAGTTGGTGGATAGACGCCTTGATATTTGTACTTCATCTTGCTTTTTGCTTTCGAAGAAGGAGGCTTCGTAGCAGTCATCAAAAGAAACTGGAACACTGAGCACTCTTGACTTGACGATCTCTGAGAATAGACTGCAATCCGTCTAGCCAGAACAAACACCAATTGTTAGGGAACATGGGAAAGCGTGAAATGAGCACGAGGGTGGAAAAGCATGGAGCGGATTGCGAGGCACGCAAAACGATGCACGAATGCGGAAAAACGAGGCTCTGGAGTGCACTGGTAAAAAATGAAGTTCGTTTGGAAGAAATTGGAAAAAGTCAGAAAAAAGTGTAAGGGCGCTAAAATTCAGCGCCCTTACATTCTGAGAAAATTGCTTTTAGTGTAAGGGCGCTAAATTTTAGCGCCCTTACACTTTCCAGTGTTAGGCAATTTTTGTGGTATCTTCAAAATGTCATGGTGCGGAAATTTAGCGCTTTTGTAATTCTGGCAATTTTGAAGATGTAAATGCAGGGAGGAATGGCGAAGGCGCTTTGAGCTTTGCAGATGCAATGTTTGTAACAATGAAAACTTTTGAAGTTGTCTCCATTCCATGTATATGCGTTCAAGGGTTTCACAAGAAATCTTTTCTTTTGTGAGATTGCAAAGTTTGCTTCAAAGCATATGAAAAGAATGGCATGAAAAACGCGCTGAGAATAACGTTGGAGAGATACGAGTTTGTGAGGAGAAATGGACAAAACATGGAACACAGAAATGGCGTCATCTTTGAGGGAAGAAAGAAACGCGTAGAGAGAAAAGGGAAAACAAAAAGAAGAATGCGTAGGGTTAGCAAAGACTTGTCATTATTCTTGTAATGAAAGCAAACAATGAAAGGCAAACGCGAAGATGAAAACGCGAAGGAAGAGAAAGACGTATCCAAAACAATGAAGGAGGATCCCATTGCGTAAAGAGAAGAAAAACACGAATGGAGGAGGACGCGAATGGAAAGAACAAAAACAAATGAAATGAAAGACGTGAATGTAAGGAACAAAAACACGTATGCTAATAATGAACATATACAAATGAAAAGACGAAGCTAAATGGAAAACCTTACCAGGGCAAAACGCGAATCTTGCCGAAGAGGTGAATGGCGAAAATGCTCAAAACGCGAATTTGCAGTTTAAGTGTAATTCGCCCAGCAAGAGAGACAAGAGGATAAAATGAAAAGCAAACAATAAAATGGCGAACTCATTCACTTAATTTCAAATGAAAATTAAAAACCTAACTCAAGTTGTGCAATAAATTTAGGCACGAAAAGTGGCACGATTGACGAAAAACGCGAAAACGTGAAGAAACGTGCCAGAGGCATAAAAAAAGTTTAAGTGTCGAAAGAAAATGTAATGGCGCTAAAATTTAGCGCCCTTACATTTTTTGGAAATTCACTGCATGTAGGGGCGCTAAATTTTAGCGCCCTTACATTTCCAGACTTAGTCAAATTTTTGGAATTTCCCTGCAGGAGCGCACTTTTTCAGTGCTACTGCATCTTTCGCAATTTGCAAAGTACGAATAGTGAAACGTCGCGAAAGATCTCGTTTCGAAGGTCTTTGCGAGGCGAACAAGGGGGAATGCTCGAATTGACTATTCGAGATTTGGGAACGCATTTCGAGGTGGCTCGAAAATCACTCCGTTATGCGTACTTGAACTTCACAAATCCTAGGAAACGAACAAGTTTCGTAGGGGGGTTATCCGTGGAACGAGCGCTGCTAGATTCCGTGATAACACAGTCAGCTAATGCAGCAGCCAGAACAGAAGGTCTAATAGAGCCAAAGTTGAAAGCAGAGAAGAAAACACCAAAAATGGCTAACTCTGGTGAAGTTGGGTGCCCAAGCTTTTGAAGCCTCAAATCCAACTTTCTGACAAAGTTACTCCTAGGAGACTTGTTGTGACCTTTTTCACACATCGCCCCATTCAGATGGGGACCCCCTAATTTTTACTCCATCCTGGTCTTTTGGCTTTCGTTTTTGTCTCTCTCTCTCTCTCTCTTTTGTCGTCTGCCATTCTGGGGATGTGCCCGCCTGTGAGCTTAAACATGAAATTTTGGCCAAGTCTAAGAATTAGGGTTTATATTTCTCTAGTCAATATAAGGTCAAGTGAAGTGAATAAATTGAAATTTGAGACTGACATTGTTGTCAGTATGCTTCCAGCAAGTTTCCACTGAAGTTTTATCGGATTCCAGCTACTTACTATTTTTAGTAAGTGTGCAATTCAAGGTTTTCCTTCAGCATTCTTGAAATTTCGACAGTCACACTACATCCAAAACACATCAAGCTGCTCACTGGCAAAATTTGAGCTGAAACGAATAACTGGCTATTTTTAGCAGTTCAGCTTCTGGTGTAGATGTTAAGGTTTATATGAAGAGTTTTTCTTTGCATGTCTGATGATTCTTTGTGGGTTTTTTGAGACCTTCGCAACGATATAACATGTAAAGTGAGATAACAACTTTCAGAGTTAAGCCTTCGGAGGCTATTTTTACGGTTTGCATGTCAGGGTTTTCTTTTCCTGTCTAATGATTCCTTCTGGGTTTTTAGAGAGCTTCGCAATGGGGTGACATGCAAAGCAAGATGATCAGTATTCAGTGACTTACTATTTTTAGCAGGTGCATTCCGACAGCTGCCCAACGCATCAGAACCGCAAACAGGGTGAAGTGCAATAGAAACAAGGTCAAATGGAGGTCGTTTGATATAAATGCAAGTCAAATTAGGGTTCCCAGCTTCGGGACCCAAAATGAGGGGTAAAATTTCAGAATTTTCGAAAACTAGTGTATCCCACTGCGATTAGTATCTTTTAGGCTATCCACCGGTAAAATTTGAAGGCAATCGGAGCACTTACTATTTATATTAAGGCATTCCAAAAACTAGCTAAAAATAGTAAACCAGTCCCAGGCGCTAGTGTCAACGGGAAGGTCACCCGATGAGGAGCACGTCATTCGAATTTCAAGTCTAACGGAGTTGTGGAGGTCTTAGAAACAGGCAGTTACTATAAATAGTGAATCATCTTCAGAAGTGGGCTAAAAATAGCAAGTCAGCTTAAGATGGCAGTACGAACAAGCTGACATGGTCATGAAGATCCTACACTCAAAATTTCAAATTGATCTGAGCTTCAGAAGAATGGAAATCAGAGGACTTACTATAAATAGCACGACACAGAGAAGCTGGCAGAAGAAAAAAAGAAAATCCTAAGGCACGAGTCTCGTCCTGCAGCTACCCCAAAATGCGCCCTCCTCATAGGCATGAGATGAAAATATTTCTAAGTTTGAGTTTCATCCTGTAGGACCTAGGAAATGCGCCCATCTTCAGCTGGAAGTCAAGAAAATGTTAAATGTTGGAGTTCCTCCTGCCACCTTGAAATGAGCCCTCCTCACAAGCAAATGATGAAAACTTTTTCTAAGTATGAAAGCTTTATCCTCCTGCCACCCTCAAATGCGCCCTCCTCTCAAGTCAAGCATGTCAAGAAAATTCCTAAGGCATAAGTTTCGTCCACCTCCATGGGTGAAATGTGCCCATCCTCTAGCAAGTGTGGAATATGCCCATGTTAAGAAGCTCAAGGAGAAGTCAAAGACAAGTCAAGGGTGTCAATGTGAAATCCTCCACCCCATGTAATATGCGCCCATGCAAGCTAGGAAGAAGAAAAATTTTTAAATCCTTCTCACCATGCTAAATGCGCCCATGTTTCAAAACAAGTCAAAGAGTCAAATGTGTTGTCAAAGATGCTTCATCCACCTCCATGGGTGAAATGCGCCCATCCTCCTCATATGCTCAAATGCGCCAAGTTTAGAAGAAATTCAAAGGAAGGTCAAGGGCGTTAGAAGCTTTATCCTCCTCCTATGCTAAAATGGGCCCATACGAAGGCATGTAAAGACAAAACAAGGAAAGAAGTCAAAGATGGGTCAATGGTGTGGAAATAAATATCCTCTTCAAGTGTGAAATGTGCCCAAGGGGAGATAAACATTGCTAAGGCGTTGAAAATGCAAGGTGATATGAATAAAGAGTAAATATTACTAGGCGTTGGAAGCTAAGTCCTCTTGCAAGTGTGAAAAGCGCCTAAGGTGAAGTGGATAGGAGTTGAAAAAAGAAGGTGTTGGAGTTATTCCTCCTACATATGCTAAATGCCAAGATGTAAGGTGGATGTGATGAAGTAAAATAACTAAGGCACATCCTCTTGCAGTGTAAAATGCGCCCAAGGTGATAAGAGTATGCTAGATGAAAATTGTGATATAAAAATAATTCCTCACCAGCGTAAAATGATTGAAGTTGAATAAAATTTTCTAAGGAAAAAGTGCAAAATGTGCTAAGTGATTTTAAATTTTTCTAAGGCACAAAATTTTCTTCCTTAGGAAAAATACGCCTAGACTTGGAGTGATGAAATTTCCGAGAATTGAATAAAATTGCCGTGGAAAAGACAGTGCCAACATCGCAAGGGTGATTAAAAGTTTTTCAAAGCAAGAAAATACTCCACGGGATGAAGAAATAGATTAAATTTGGTGAAAATGATTTTTTTCTAAAATTCAAAAATTAAATGAACCCATTCGTCATATACCCATGAATTCGACGCGTTCTAAGGAAAATTTTCTTCTAGGTATTGGGGATTTTCGACAAGGAGTTGATTTTAAAGTCTTATGCACTTCGCCAAGGCCTTCAAGTTGGAGAATCTGATTGTCACTTGAAATAATGAATTTTCCTAAAGAAATTTAAAATTTTCTATGGCAAAGTGAATAAAATGTGTTTTCAAGATAAAAAATTTTCAGATGATGAATTTGAAGTTGTTTGCCTGGGAGATTTTGATTGAATTCTTCATAGAATGAATCTTCCAGAGCGTCAGAGGTGAATAAAATTAAAAGTTGAATAACAAAGCTCCAGCTGGTGAATGAAATTTGTTAAAGAGTGAATTTAAAGTAAATATTTTTGAAAGTAAATTAAAAATACGCCAGTCAAGTTGAAGTTTTAGAAGGTCAAGATTCCAGGCGTCAGGAGACAAGTGTTAAAATTGTTAGAGGAGGGAAATTCGAATTCCTGCTGAGAAGTAGTGGAGACTTAATGAACTGGCTAAAATTGGCATCCTTCTAGAATTCGACTTGCCTATATGAGCTGGAGTTTATTCATTTCTTTTCACCAGCTGACGAAATTCAAATTTTCTCTGAGTTTGAAGTTGTAGTGAGTGATTGAGTTGAGTGTTGAAGAGGATTGTTGAAGCTAAAGTATCTAAGTTTGTGGCTGAATATTGAAGAGGTGTGACTTGAAGTAGAAGAAAGTTGCTGAAGTACGAACTTTAAAAAGTCTAAGTGCTGAAATGAAGTTGGCCGATTTCTTGAGGAGTGTGAAGTTGCTGTAGCCAACTTGGAAATTTGCTTGGAGTCGAAGTTGCTGAAGCTTGCTTGCATAAATTTTCTAAGTGTTGAAAGTTCGAATTGTGAAGGAGAAGTTGAGGTTTGCAGATGAATAAAATGTTGCAACTTCTCAAATTTTAAAAGTCAACTGGCAGCCCCTGCATGATATTTTATTTAAGTTAATTGCTGATGGTTGTTTATTATTTTGTAGGATGGCTAAAGTAAGAGCAACTGGCAGAGACAGCAATGGTGCATCCAGGCAGGCTGTTATCAAGAAGCTAAGCAAACCTTTCCTGCCGGAGTCAAAGTTCACTTCGAAGTTGGGCAAGCTGGCTGATACCAATTTGGGCTCTTTCAACTTGGAGACTTTCAAAAATCGGATAATGGGAGTTGGCAGTCACCGTCCTTCGATCACTTCGCACAACATCGTTCGAAGTGGGTTGTATGCAGCTGCTGGTTTTCCACCAGCTATTCAATGCTCGGAGCTAATGATGGAATGTGCTAATTACTATGAGGTTGATCACAGGTCAATTGTCTCACCAGATGGCCAAGTATGGCCAAGTATTCGCCAACCTCACTCCTGCAGCTATCAGCAAAGCTTTTGGAATCCCAGCACATGAGAAGATGATTTACAAATCGAGAGAGCGTGCTAAAAGAATGTATGCTTACATTCAAGAGATGTGCTTCTACATTCGAGAGTTGTGCAAAGGTGATCAACACTCGCTGGATGAATAAGCCCAAGCCCTCTTGTACAAAATTGCCAAGACAGATTATATCAGATGATTTGAAGCAAGAGTATTGTGACCTGATCCTGATGCTGAGTAGAGTTGGTAGCTGCCCTCAAGTGTTTATTTTTGAGCATGGATGTTTTATTACATCAACCTCGTGCTGCAGGGAAAGGAACACATCAATTGGGTTGTGATGATTAGTGATAACTTGCACGAGCAACTCCTGAGTTTGAGAAGAACGAAGACTTTTTCCATGGGATCTTACCTTATTTACATGCTGGCTTGTATGACAAAGTATAGAGGGATTTCATATAAGGAGCCTGTTGGTTGTGGTTCTTATCAATTCAAAATCTATGAGGCTTGTCCACAATTGCACCTGACAAGTACCACCCATTACAAACATGTCAATGATGCCTTTACCATGCACATCACGAGATCACTTCAAGAGCAGACTCATCATAGGATCTCGAGGGAAGCTTAGGAGTTAATTGAAAGGTATGGGTGCTGGTGTATACAGTTTCTGAAGTTTTCTTACATCAGGCTGCAAGGTTTTTCCTCATATCTATATAGGTTGCCTAAGTACCCAACCAATAGAATTTTGATGTTAGAGATATCTAGGCAACTAGTTGCCTACGATAAGATTCAAAAAAGAAAGAAGAAGGGGGGAGTTGACTTCCCGATTGTCATGGGCAATTTAGACGACATGTGTCCTTCACTTCAGGCAGCCAGAGAAGCTGAAAATGAGCTTCGGTTCTTTTATTTTTCCTATCACACCAACAGACAACATTATGATCCACATAGCAATATCAGATGGATACTGTTAGAAAAGTTCAAACATAAGGAAAATATTGAGGATTACTGGGCTGGTGCATTAGACAAGGCTGAAGTCAGGAAAAGAATGTTCTTGAGGTTGCCATTGAGTATGATCAGGGAGTGTGAAGTCATTCCAGTACCAGACCAGGTGGATGAGGACATGAACGTTCTCCATCCAAATTATGAGGCAGTGAGAGATACTTCGCTTCCACTCCCAGATTGGTCAGAGCCTGAGATAGCTAATTTGGACACGCTTTGCATTCTAGTCATGACATTTACGAGAGCATGGGTTGATAGGCATGTGAGAAGACTAAAGAGTAGGCCAATTTCCTTGACCTACAATTTAATGGGAGATCACAGGACACCCACTACTAGCAGGAAGAAACAAATTACTCGAGGTTCAGAATCTCGAAGGAAGGAGCTAGTTCGACAGGAGCCTATTTAGCCGGAGCCTCCGGGAGTTGTGATTGAGTCACCCACGCCATTGGAGACACGCTCTCCAAGTATACAGGAGGTTTCTCTTTTTGCTGATCAGAGAATTGCAATGAATCAAGAGCAGGAGGTACATGAAGAAAATCAGCCACTGCGGAGAGAATTAGTTGGCCAGAGTGTTAATGCACCTACCAAAGATGATCAGCAGGACGATGAGGGGACTGCTACTGATACACATTTTCAGCGTGAGTTAGAGATGGCATTGGAGGACGATGTAGTTTCAGGAGACACTCAGCCATTAGAGGCCGCTGAGCCTCGCTAGAATGATATTGAAGTTGAACAAGTCCTTGAAGTAAAGTCTAGAGAGGAGCAGCCATTTGATATACAACAAGTGGTACCTGATTGGCTCAAAGATGGAATGAGAAGGAGCCCCAGTGAGGAGATTGATCCGGCAGTAGAGATGGAAGAGTTGCAGTAGAGATGGAAGAGTTTTTGAATACGATCAGTGCGCCTCCACCAAAGAAGAGAGGCCAAAAATTTTCGAAGATTTCAATTTATGATGATGGCTCTCGCACCCTTCATGTAGCAATGCCACGAGTTGATTGTGATTGGGATGAAACAGTGCCACAAAATTATGTGATCACAACTATGGAGTTAGGACGTCCCACAGGTGCACAGATTATTGAGGAGTGTGATAACTCCTATCAGGCGCTTAAAGATAGATTGTTCAAGACTAAGGGAAAGTATAAGAAATTGAAGCAAGAGCATAATACATTGATAGGATATATGCAGCAGTTGTCTCGTCCTTGTGGGCAGGAGATTCTAGCAATAGAACTTCCAGCCAAGTTATCCAGAGCATCAATTAATGGCTTGGAAGAGCTAAGGAAGGTGGCACATGAGGCGGATAAATGGGTTACAGGAGTTTGTGTCGAGACAGAAAAGTTCATGGAAGACCTTGCTCGTGCTTACCAACAAACTTCCAACATTATGGCATGTATGGAGGCAATTGATTAGGCCTGGGGTGATGCTTTTGTTTATTAGAGCAAAGTTATTCAACGTCTAGAGGCCTTGATGCATACTCCTTTGCAAATGTTGATTGATGGAGGAGTCATTCAAGAGGGTGATATGTACAATTTTGTTGGATGGTACTCTTCAGTAGTCATGGGGCGTGGATTCTTTGACGCAGCACAGGCAGATTCAGCTAGAGTCAGGAAGGCTATGATGAACATTGTTGATGGAGTCCAGAATACTTTGGAGGCAATCTTTGCTAGATGGATGAATCCCGATGAGGTGACTACTGATAATTTGAGGGGTAGGCTGGCACCTTTCTTTTCCAAGGTGAAGACCTTTGTGTAGGATTAATTTGAGAATATTTCCACTTTCTCCAGCTTGATTCAGAGTACGCAGGATGCTTTAGCTGCTAGGAGAAAATCTTGCATGAGGCATGGACAGTCAGTCACGGTGCTTTAGTTTCAGCTTGATTGTATTCCACCGATTTCTGTCCAGGAGGTTCAAGCTGTGCTTAGTAGGTTCATTGAGTTTGCAACTAGGGAGAAAAAGAATGGGAATGCACTTCTGGATGACGACCTTCTAGAAGATTGATTATGGGCATTAATTGCCTTTACTATTTTGGGAGTGAGTGGGAATCTTTGATTCATTTATTGTACCACTCCCCATTCTGGCAGTTTTTAGGGTTAGGGCTGAGGTGGCTCAATCTAAGCCATTTATTTGATTGTAATCCGAGCTGTCCATTGGACTTGGCCATCTATAAAAGGGGAAGTCCCCCTCATTTGTAATTCATTAGAATTAGAATTAGTTAGACACTAGATCAGAGACTAGACATTCTGTTAGAGCAAAGAGATAATTTGATAGCATAGTTTGGAGGAGAAGGAAAGTTTTCCTTTGAAAACTTTTGTAAGAGATTGTTGTGTAAAAATTTCATAATAGAAGATCTTTTCATTGATGGTGAAATTCGTCTTTGTTATGGATAGCTAGCAAGGTTTCTTCATCCCTTCTGCTCTAAGTAGCGTAAAGTATTTTAAAGTAGCATTTTCATTTCATGCAAGCATATATTAGTTGTGGGTTTGTAGTATTGATCGAGGCAACTTCGTTTTATTCCATATCACTAGCAGTTTGCTGACGGCAAGTTTTCCTTGCATGGTCAACTAGAGAATTTTATAAGCCTAGCTTCAGTTGCAATTCATATCTTGGTATGCATCGTCTTGACAGTATCTTGGTGTTGGATTGTAGCTTGAAAATTTCTTGCTATCCCCTTGAAGATTGCACCAACTTTGTGTAAACTGTCCAGCCTGAGGTGGAGCAGAGTTTGGTTGAAGCTTGTTGAGATTGATCCCACGCCCCGCCTTAGAATAGAATCTTGAACCTTCTTACCCTTACACTCATTTCAATTCCATTCATCTCTGGTTAGTTTAGGAAAAAGTACCTTATTGCTAAATTATCCGCATTGCATAAAACCCCTTCCAATCATCTATCTGTCGTCAACTGCAAGCGTTATGAACAATTGTGTAAGTCCCCTCATGTAAATAGCAATTCACAACAAACCGAGGGTATTCCAAAGTATTTTGGAACCTTGGAGTTGAACGTGCAATCTTTCTAGCAATCTTAGCGCACAGAATACTTTGATCAAGAGAGAATGGAGTAGCCTTCAGACAACTTTGTTCTGCTGATTGGTGCGGTCACAAAAATCACATCAACAAGACTCCTCTTGATTTCTCTTCAGCTCCGTATCGAGCCCAACCATCAATCAATCTGACGCCTAGAACTCCAGATCTAACGAGATCATCTGAAGAAGAGCAAAGATGAAGAAAATGAAAAAAATTCAAAGTCTGGTAAACATGGGCGCCCCTGGTGAAGGGCGCCCAAAATTTTGAGGTTTGAAATGATAGAATTTGCAGATACAGCCTCCAAGACCACCTTGTCAAATTCAATCGAGCTATCCAACGAAGCTGACAGTCAGTCAATCGGATCAGCATAGCCCCCAAAATCAAGATTTCATCAGAAGATCAAAGGGAAATGAAGAAATTGAAAACCATGTAAAAATGGCTAACACTGTGAAAGTTCAGAACCCCTGGAGGAAATAAGCTCCCATGAATTTGAAGGTCAAAACGAAGTTTTTAGCCAGAAGTGCCTCAAGGGTGATCTTCTCAGAATCAATCAAGCTTCGTGATGAATCATCCAGCTCATCAATCCGATCAACCTGGAAACCAGAGATTGAAGGTCAAACAGGGTTCAAAATTGAGGAAAAGTTGAAAACTTAAGAAAAATGGTTGTCTAGTGAACTTGGGCGCCCTTGGTGAAGAAGGGCGCCCAAGCTTTTGGAGGTCAAGATGAAGTCTTTAGCCAAAGTTGTCTCCAGATGATCTCTTCAGAAACAATTAGGCTCCGTGACGGATCATTCTTCCGAATCTTAGCATTCACCAAACTCCCGAAAATCGAGATTGAACAGAGGATGAAACTCAAGCAAAAAATTGAAAGTAGTGAAGAAAATGGCTAAGTATGGAGAAGAAAAGCGCCCCAAGAGGAGATTGGCGCCCAAGAAGCCATGCCTTAACCAAATTTTCAAAATGTCAAAGAGAAGGAAAATGTCTAAATTCATTGAACAAGCTGAGTTTAGGGTTTGAAGATTAAAGCAAACAAAAGCAAAGCTATTTCAAGCCCTAAATCTATTTAAAACATCTCTTCCTTTCAATTCTCATCATTTTTACAGGTGGCATCCCAAGGAGAAGAGTGGAGCAGCAAATTTGAGGTTTTATTTCAAGATTCTCAAGCTCAAGGTTGCTGATTTTCATGAATAATTTTCAGACCAGCAATATAAACCCTTGTTTTTTCATGCTTTTTCCATCCAGAAGATCAAATTTTTCAAGGAGAAGATCAAGGATTTCAATTTTAAACCTTCTGGGTCTACTCAACTCATTCTTTTGAAGAACTTTCAAGAAATTTTCTCATGTTGCAGCAATTGCTTTTTATTTGCATGTCAATGAAATCCTCAGGGTGTACAAGTTTGGATCATCTGGGTCCTCTCAAAACAGTCTTCTGAAGAAAACCCATATCACAGTTTTTTTAAAGAAAATTTTAAATTCTAGGGTTGGCTGCTTTTTCAATCAGCCATCAGTGTTTTTCGAATCTGATCAACTGGGTTCATTCCAAATTGTATTCTGAACAAAACCCAAGTGCCAGCTTTTTCAGTGAAAAATTGAAGAAATTAGGGTTTGCTTCTTTTTCAGTCTAAATTCAAAATTTTCAAAAACAGATGATTTGGGTT
Organism: Sequoia sempervirens; assembly: GCA_007258455.2. Classification (NCBI taxonomy): domain Eukaryota; kingdom Viridiplantae; phylum Streptophyta; class Pinopsida; order Cupressales; family Cupressaceae; genus Sequoia; species Sequoia sempervirens. Next base: position 151,273 of record VDFB02322056.1, read on the forward strand.
GGCTTGCAACGAAATTCTAAAGAAAACCCATATCTCAGAAAAATCTCCAAAAATTTGTTCGTTTGAGGCCGAAAAACCGGCATTCTAAAAATAGAAATTTGCTTAAAACTTGTCTGAACATAGGCGAGTTTACAACCATTCTTCAAGGTTTTCATTATGGAGTACACTCCCCTTGAGTTTAAGACCAAATTAGCACCATGTCAAAACTTCATCATCTCAGCTGAAGAACGAGAGAAGATGTGATATGAGAGAAAGGAAAGGTATTGGAAAAGAGTTGTGCAATACTCTTCCATTCAAAATCAAAAGGGTCAGAAGCATAAAGTCGCAGAGCTGCCAAGTTATCAATTAGTGAGTCATCTTTTGGGGCAGCAATGTTTTTCAAGAATAGAACTCATAAAGCAGCCAAAGAAGTGAAAGATTCTCTAAGTTTAATCATAGAAGGCGAAGAGATCTTGGAGGATCGGAATATTGCCTTAGATAATATCAATGCACCTGACCAGGACCCAGTTTCCTGCTTTTTGGCGGATATGATTGAGATTTAAAGCGGATTTCATCTAGAAGATTTCTTTCCGCTTTCTTTCTATTCTTGGAAAGATTCTTATCCATTCTTTGAAGAAGAGAAAGAAGATAAATTGTAATAGTTGGCATTTCCTTCTTTCCTTGCTTTCTTAGGTGTTAGATGTTATCTTCTTCTAGATTTAGAAATAAAGCTTGCTTGTTGAGCAAACCCTAGATTGTAAAAGCAAGGAGATTTTAGGGTTCCCTACTCCTCTGCTTGCCTATAAATAAGAGCCTTTGCTCATTAGTTTTCTTTAATGGTTATTGTGATAGAAAATTATTGAGTCTCTTTTAGCCAGCAAGCTATTATTTAGTGTCAGTTTACTTGTGTTTATGATAGCGAATTGTTGAGTCTCTTTTAGCTAACAAGTAGTTGTAATTATTGTCCCTTTTGTGTAAGAATAAGTTTGCAAGCCTCTTTAGCTGCAAGTTCTTGTTCCGTGCATGTGTTTAATGTAATCTTTATTCCAAAAGTTTGAGAAATAAAATCATGAGCCTCCTTTGCCTTGGTATAACGTCTCAGATTTCCGTTTATTATGTTATGCTTTTGTGATCTTAATTTCAGCCTACATTGAATTGTGTAGATGTATGTTGAGAAAGAGTTCTCTTAAGCCTTTGTCAGAGAATCAACTTTGTTCATTTCTAAATTCTCTTGCTCTGCATATTACTTGAGAAGTTAGAAACATCTTTAGCTTAAGTTAGTCGTAGTTGAAGTTCTTAATCAGAAAATATTAGCTGCGGCGTTTGTGTTTTATAAACCTTGTGCTCTAGCTGAAACAAAAAGATAGGCGAATTAGTTTTAATTTACTTTATTTCACACCATCAGCAAGAGGTAGCTTCCCCTCCTAATTTGAAGAGCAGTTTTACTGTGCATAGTTGTCCGTTTCAAGTTCACATTCCAGAGGTGAGAATTTAAACGTCAACAGTCTTGAAGATGGCTTGTGACAAATGATAATTTTCGAAAAAATTTGAATCTTCTTGACCTACATATAGATTTCTTTGACCCACTTGATTTTTATGCCAATCTTTTGCATATCAAGTTGGGTTAATAGAAAACACATGATGTCCAAAGAATATAGCTATATGCAACCTCCACTATTGAACCAACTGACCTACAATTTTTAGTGTTAAATCCATTATGACTTAGACAACACTTTTGGGGACCACCATCTCAATGGATTGCATTAGGATATTGGCAATGAAAGTTGCATCCTTCATTTTCCCCTCACAATCTACTACCTTCAAAAATATTGCCCCTTTAGAGGACACTACAATGACATTGATTGGTAGTCTATTTTTACAGTCTACCCATACATAAAAAATAATGGCACTCTTATTTTAGGCCATGTATCTTTGATTTCATGCCTCTACGGAAGCTTTCTCTATAATGTCCCCGAATCAAGATGTTGAAACATATGCAATTTTTATAATATTTTGGTGGATATACAAAGTGAAGGTAGAATTTAAAAATGTTGATCATCTATGGTAATTTCTAAAATATAACACTTATTTATAAATACTAAAAAGTAAAATATGAAATTGAAATTCTATACTATGTTGATAATTTATGATAATTTTTAGAATTTGATACTTATTTTAAATACTAAAAACTAATGCAAAATTTAAATCCAAAACTTGTGCATGATTGCTGGTCAAGAATAATAAGTTTTGATATTTTACGCAAACCCTTATTCAATTAGTGACTAGGTAAATAGTAGATCCAAAGGATAATAATGCCACAACACATATGAATGATTTATAACAGAAAAAGTTACTTACGTCGCTCATACACAGAAGAAAAAAATTATAAAAGAAATGGAAAATTAATCCCCAATCACAACACTTAATCAAGAAGTAATAAATGAACCTACTAACAATATATTTTATAGCAAATCAAATCTGAAACAAGGCATGGGGACAGAAATAAATTTTCAATAAAAATTAAAAGTACATCATTAGCTGTGAGGCATGTACGAGCTGCTTGATTGCTGTAAATGTAGTCATAAGCAAATCAAGCCTCCTTCAATGCAAACAAACTTCCCAAAATTTGAAATTCTACAACAATGATGACTAAAAAACTCCAAATAATTCCAAACAATATGTAATGTCCCCATTTTCGGGTTCTCTTACATTGCAATTGGTACTGTCCTTCTAGGTGTGTGTCAGCATTATTAGAGGAGTTATTTGATGTTTCCAGTAAGCTCAGGGGCTCTGGAGGATTCATATCCCACTTTCAAATATGATTTTCGGCTTCCAATGCGGTCTTCAAGATTCTTGGAGGGAGCATCTATTTTTAGTAAGTCACCCAATTGGGTATATTTATCATCTTTCATCATCGGGATCACTCTTGCGTAGTTAGTTTTCAGTTTTGGTGCATTTCGGCCATTCACACTAATTGAGTGTAATATTGAGCTATATTTAATTAATTTTAATAAGGTCATTTTAATTAAAATATTTAATTGAGCACCTTAGTATTATAGGTCGTTGGAAAGAGAATGAAATTTTTTAAATGATGGGATGCTTAAAAGCATAGTTGGAAAACTCAACTCGACAAAAAACTGGCCAAGCTCAAAATTGACGAGTCAACAAAAACTCGGAGAAAACTCGACAAAAACTCAGCATAAAACTTGTAAACTTAAAAAATTGCTTAAATTTCATTAGAAACTCTTTTTTTTTTTTTTTTTGCAAAATTCAATGACAAGATGAATCCAATGAGTCCATAAGTGAGTACAAAAGTGTTTTCTATTAAATTTGATTGATTTTAGTGCAAATTGAGTACAAAATCATACTCGTGTAATCCTGATGGCTGAAAGCCTGATAGTCTAAGTTGTCGATTCCAGCTTTCACCAAATCCTTTCTAATAAATCAAATTTCTTATTTATAAGAGATCCTACTAAACTTAGTGGGGGTCTAGGAGTGGAGATATTAATGATGCGGAGGGGTAGCACTGGTGGCTTGGGGGCAAAGCCTCTAGCAAGGTCAAGGAGCACCTTCAACTGGGCTATGTGTTCTCATGAGGTCCGGGGGCAACACCCCTAGCGCATTCCCTATTGTGACATAGAGCAGGGTTGCACCCCCACCACCAAGCCCAACTTAAGGCCTTTGAAACCACATAAAACTTCTTGTCGCACACCATTTTACAATTTTATCACTTAAGGGAGAAATTAGGTATTTGGCACTTTTTTATGAAAAATATTCTCCCCAAGTGCTATGTGAGGAAGTGTGAGGTTCGTTCATGTATTTATAGGGAAAAATTGTGAGTTTTTTGACTACTTTTTTCAATTTGTTTTGCAATTTTTTTTGTGTTTTGCATTTTTTATATATCTGGCGAGCTTTCTTCATGGACTCGCCGAGTTTTGGCGGGTACTTGCCAAAAAATTGTTGAGTTTTAATGAAAAACTCATCGAAAAAAACTTTGCGAGTTAAAGTCAAAAAAACTCTTTTGGAAAAAAGACTCGCGAGTTTTCTTAGACTTGTCAAAAACTCGCCGAGTTTGCCAACTATGCTTAAAAGCCAGTGTTACCGATTCGCAGTAGGCCTGCCCGGGTCCGGTTCGAATCGGGTCCGGAATTCGGGTCCGGTTCCATACAATTCGCCCTGGGTCCGGAATTTGGACTGTGGGTTCGGCCAGGGTCCGGATCCATTACTGTGGGTCGGACAGGGTTCAAAAATTTCGAACCCGAAAGAATTTGCAACGAATTTTGTAGATTTTTCTTGGTTCACTGGTTTTAATCTGTGCTTGGTTCTGAACGAGGTGTCTGCAGGGGTGTTCAAAGATTGCTCTAATGGTTTCAGACAAGGGCACGACATCCATTCAGTTCTCCACGCGACTGATATACAAAGCAGAGCACACTGCTCTAGAACCTGAATCGATGCAGTGGAAACACACCAAATTCTGCTAAGGCTGCTCTAGAACTCGAGTCGATGCAGATGACCCTACCCATACCCCGCGGAGAAGCTGTGGCATCGCTCCACCATTGTGATGCGTCGGGTCTCCTGCCTTTCGCCCACACTAAATAAAATAAATTTTCAATAAATAGAATAACTTCAAAATAATGAAATAATTAAAATTTTGTGGACTACTGAATATTATTAATGTTAAAATTAATATTATTAATGTTAAAATTAATTTAAATATAATTATAATGTATATATAAAATTAATTTAAATATAATTATAATGTATATATATTATATTGACATAGTTATAATGAAGAACCTAATTATAATGTTGACAAAATTATTATAATAATGATATATAAATATAATTTATTATTAATATTAAAATTTAATATTTATATTAAAATATTGATTGCAAATATTAGTATCGATATAAGTATATTGTCTTCATACTAGCATATATATTTTAAATAAATTTATATAAAATACAATATAGAAATATACTTATGCAATAGAGTAGGATATCTCATATTAATGTATCTTCATACTTCTTATTAGTTATTACTTATATAATTTTTACTATGTTATTTGACTATTAATATGGTGGTGTATTCTGAACTTAAATACTGCTGCAAATATGTATATATTTCTGATTTTTATATGTTTTTGTATTACCGAACCCAAAACGAACCCAAACCCAAAAAAAAATTTTCCCGAACCGGCGAACCGGGTTCACGAACCGAACCCGAACCCAAACCGAACCGGTAACTTAGCTTAAAAGTGACTTTCAATGCCAGAAATCCTTATGTGCATCTCTTTGTCAAGATCTCTCACTGTCTTCATCAGAAAATGATCATTCACCTACTTGAAATCCTGTTCAGCTCGCGAAGGACTCCAACTGTGGGAAGTATTCATGCACACACTGAACACCAAGAGTTCCAACGGTTTTCAAGGTTCTAAAATTGCCTTGGAATGCAATTAGATAGACGAGATGAGAAACCATGAGAAACTCATGGAGTTTGAGAAATCCTGTGATTTACTGGTGAAGAACTTCACTGATCAACATAGCCCATTCAAAATTAATGTATGAGGTAAATTAATTAAAATTTATCTCACATTAATTCACAAATTCCTCTCACAACCCTTCAATTAAATTCAACTCCAAATTCTCTATAACTTGTACAGCTAAGTTACAAATTTCAACTAGCCATCTTCTCATTCAAAAATACTGGAAAATAACATCAAAATTACAGTCAACCTCTTGGTTGGGGCTGTTACATGCCCATTAAAATGCACACCAAAATCAGAATATAAAAATAAGATTCACACACAAAAATCCAAGGTTGCCTGCAACCTTCACATCTACAATTCACAAAAACAAATACATCAACCTTTGAGGGTTGTAGGATTTTCACATGCCCAGGAAATGCAACAAATATGAAAATGAAAACCAATTGATTGCCTTCAGCAATCCAAGGTTGCTTCAAAACTTTCCCCTGTAACAAATCAATCTCACAACAACCCAGTTACAAACTTCATTTCTGCAACTCCAGGAATCTTCAACACATTTGCACACCACTAAAAATCTGAAACAACACCTTCTTGCAGCCAACCTCTGGTATGCTATGCCTTGGTTTCTCCCTCCCCTCTTTCTGGAAAGACTTAGATGGTAAATGAATGAATTTTCTTTTTTCTCCCCCAACTGGAATTTCATTTGCACCCAAATTTCATTAATTTGGGATGAATTTCATTAAGTTTCAGCCACTCTTTCCAAGTGCAACTAATTTTCCAGCAAATTTGACCCAATTTCCTTTAAAAATCATTAAAATATTCATTAAAAACAAATAACAACAACTTTCCCACTCCCAAGATGATTATGGTGCTTTTATTGAGATTATGCTTTTTACTAAAGAAAGCAAATCTTTGAATTTTCACTTCTGGGTGCCCATCTCTAGGTTCCTATTTTTTAGGACACTTAGAAAGAAGTTTTAAATTCAAAATTCAAAACAAGTAACTCTCCAGCAAGCCATATCTTTGTTTTGCTTTTCTTTCTTTCTTTTTGGCTTTTTTTTTAATTATTCCCCACTCTCTCCAAATTCAAATTGGCCAAATTTTAAAAGAAAATTTGAAATTGCATTTACAAATAATTTCATTGCATTTCCACACACACAAAATTTGAATTTCATAAATAATATGAAATTCCACACCAAAAATGAAACAAAACCAACTCAAACCTCCTTTATGGTGATGCAAGATTGTGCAAGGCCATGGATGCTCTTGATCGAGACACCATGGTAGCTGAAAGTGATCATATCACTTCTCCAATGGATATCCAAGGCGTAATCTCTCAGCCTCGGATAACCATGTTGCATCCTCCATTGGTCTCTCAAACCACTTTACAAGATACTCCCAAGCTGCTTCTTCCTAGTGCTCCTTTTACTCTTCTATCAAGAATTGACTCTATCTTTTCTTGATCAGATTTTGGTAAGACTTCTTGTTGCTGCTCCTTTGCTGTACTTTCACCATTTTCACTCTCATAGAACATTGTTAGTTCAACAACATTAAAAATTGGAGAAATATTAAGCTCACTAGGCAATTGAACTTCATAGGCATTACCAGAGTCATGTCTTTTCAGCACCTTGCATGGTCAAACCTTCTTCATTTTTAGCTTGTTGTATGTGCCAATTGGAAATATCTCCTTCCTCAAGTGCACCATCACATCATCCCCAATCTTAAACTCCTTATGCCTCCTCTTCTTGTCAGCACTTTCTTTGTATGAAATGTTCATTTTGCTGATATGTTTTCTCACCTCTTCATGCAAGCCCTTCATGTGTTCTACAAAGTCCTCTGCATCTGCACTCTTCTTCACACTTTTGTCAATCTTATTTAAATCTGAAACACCTATGGGGCTGCTGCCATAAACAATTTGAAAAGGAGATTTACCTGTGCTTCTATTGACTGAGTTGTTATAGGAAAACTCTACTTGAGGTATGACCAAATCCCAAGCCTTTGGTTTGTCTCCAACTAAACACCTTAGCAAATTTCCCAAACTCCTATTCACCACTTCTGTTTGACCATCTGTTTGAGGGTGGTAGGCTGAGCAAAACTTCAAATCAGTATTGAGCTTCTTCCACAAAGTCCTCCAAAAGTAGCCCACAAACTTTGTATCCCTGTCAGAAACAATGCTCCTTGGGAGCCCATGAAGCCTCACTACCTCCTTGAAAAATAAATCTGCAACATTCAAAGCATCATTAGTTTTATGACAAGGAATAAAGTGTGCCATTTTAGAAAACCTATCAACCACAACAAAGATGGAATCATTCCCTCTGTGTCCTTGGCAAACCAAGCACAAAATCCATACTTATGTCCTCCCATGGCCTCTTTGGAATAGGTAGTGGCTGATATAAACCTGTGTTTTGACTCACTCCTTTTGCTACTTGACAAACCCCACAGTTTTGCACATACTTTCTCACCTTTTGCTGCATTTGAAGCCAATAATACTTCTCACCTACAAGTGCTAATGTCTTATCCATGCCAAAATGCCCTGCAAGTCCACCACTATGTTTTTCTTTGATTAGATTCAACCTCATTGAACTTCTTGGAATACATTATTGATTACCTATGAATAGCATGCCATCTTGAATGAGATAGTCTAACCATTTTGTCCTATCAGCTGAAATAGGGATTTTACAAACTCTCCATGCCTCTCCAAAATCAGGATCCTCTTCATACAAATCTTTCAACTCTTCAAACCCAACCACCTCAACCTGCATCTCAATCAACAAGTTTTGCCTTATACTCAAAGCATCTGCAACCCTGTTAGATTTCCCACTTCTATGCTTCAAAACAAAAGTATAAGATTGCAAGAACTCAACCCATTTCATGTGTCTTTGACCAAGTTTACCTTGGCTACCCAAATATTGTAATGCTTGGTGATCAGTATATAAAACAAATTCCTTAGCCAACAAATAGTGTCTCCACTTTTTCAAAGCTTGCACAATAGCATAAAATTCTTGATCATAAACTGAATACTTCTTTTTAGCATCATATAACTTCTCACTAAAGTAAGCAATGGGTTTACCTTCTTGGCTCAAAACAGCTCCAATAGCACTACCACTTGCATCACAATTAACTTGGAATACCTTGTTGAAATCTGGAAGTGCTAAAACCGGTTGCTCGGTGATTTTTGCCTTCAACACATTAAAACTCTTTGCTGCCCCTGAAGTCCATCTAAAATCTTTCTTATCTCCTCTCATGGTTTCAGTTAGTGGGCCACATATGCTACTAAATCCTCTTATGAACTTTCTATAGAAACTAGCTAAACCATGAAATGATCTCACCTCAGTCACTGTCTTTGGTGTAGGCCACTCCAAGATTGCTTTCACCCTCTCTAGGTCCATCTTGATGCCCTCACTTGACACTACAAAACCCAAGTATACTAATTCCTTCTTCACAAAGCTGTACTTCTTAAGATTGATCAGCAATTTCTCTTCTTTAAGCTTCTCAAAAACACATCTAATATGCATCAAATGTTCCTCAAGTGTTTTACTAAAAATAAGAATGTCATCTAAATAAACAATCACAAACCTTCCAAGAAACTCCTTCAAAACCTCATTCATAAGTCTCATAAATGTACTGGGTGCATTGGTTAGCCCAAATGGCATGACCAACCACTCATACAAACCTTTTTTTGTCTTGAATGCTGTCTTCCATTCATCTCCTTCACGTATCCTTATTTGGTGATACCCACTCTTCAAGTCAATTTTGGTGAAGTATTCTGCTCCACTGAAGCAATCCATTATATCATCCATCTGAGGTAATGGAAATCTGTATTTGATGGTAATCTTGTTTATTTCCCTTGAATCTATGCACATCCTCCATTCTTCACCTTTCTTTGGTGACAAAATAGCAGGCACTGCACATGGGCTTAAACTCTCTCTTATCAAGCCTTTCTTTAACAAATCAGCAACTTGTCTATTTACCTCTTCAGTCTTTGTAGGTGACATTCTGTAGGCTGCCTTGTTTGGCAAACTTGCCCCTGGAATCAAATCAATTTGATGACTGATTTTTCTCACTGGTGGGAGTCCTTCAGGCACATTATCTGAAATGATCATCTTGAACTCTTGCAGCAAATCAACAACCTCTACAGGAACTTCATCTACAACTTCATTGGTAACTTCAGGAATAATAGCAAAACAAAAATTTTCATGTTTCATACCTTCAAGAAATCTTCTTGCATCAACTAAACAAACTCTAGCATTACCACAAACTTGAACATTCTCCTCCTTCAAAGGTTTCAACTTATGCTTGACTCCATCTTTCACAATTGTGTAGGTGTTAGTACACCCATCATGTATAGTTTTTCGGTCATATTGCCATGGCCTTCCAAGCAAAATGTGACAAGCATCCATAGGGATGATATCACAAAGAATTTCATCACTGTAGTTTCCAACCTTGAACTTCACATTGCATTGCTCACTCACAAGTAACTTTTGAGCGTCTTGCACCCAAGCTATCCGATATGGTTTAGGATGTTTTCTTCTTTCAAGATTCAACTTCTGCACCATCTCTTCAGACACAAGATTGTCTATGCTTCCACTATCCACAATAATGTTGCATACTCTTCCTTCACATTTGCATCTTGTTTTAAACAACTTTTTCCTTCGTATTGGTTCACTATTATCATTAAGGAGTGCTCTCCTTGTCATCAAAACTTCTCCTTTTGCATCTTCAGATTGTGAGGAAGGTGCCTCTTCCTCTTCATTGACATTTGCTGTCCTTCCTTGATGTTCTCGCCTTCTTCTTGGTTTCTCTTCAGTGTGGGGGCAATCATATGCTCGGTGTCCCTCTTCTCCACATTTGAAGCAAGTTCCTTTGAATGGACCTCCACCAAAGCCACGCCCTCTACCCCTACCTCTGAAATTTTGTCCTCTTGAACTTTGTTCTTCATCATACTTCGCTGCCCTACTGCTGCCCTCTTCACTTTTGTATCCCTTTTGCTGATTTTCTCCACTCTTGTAGGTTCTTCCACCCACCTTGACTCCATGTCCTTTTCCTTTTTGCTTGTTTTCAAACTTCTTGTTTAACCTCTCTTCAATTTTTAAGGCTATTTGATAGGCATCCTCCATGGTTAAAACTCTAATAAGTGACATTTCCTCTTGAATGCTTGACCTTAATCCACTAATATACCTTGCAACTTTTTCCTTTGTCACCTCTGAATGGCCAGTTCTTATAAGAATTTTATGAAATTCTTCTGTGTACTCTTTAACTGTTTTGCTGCCCTGTTTCAGACCTTGCATTCTTTTAAGCAAATCTAATTCATAGTCTACTGGCATAAATTGTCTTTTAAGCTTCTCCACCATTTTGTCTCATTTGGTAATCTTTTCTTTTCCTTTTCTCCCCCTTTCGAATTGAATATCTCTCCACCATATGGAGGCATGTCCTTTCAACCTTGTTTTTGCATATCTTATTTTGTCTGGGTACTCTATCTCTTCAAATTCAAAATACTCCTCCATCTCATTCAGCCAATCTATTAATTCTTTTGGGTTTAGGCTTCCATTAAAGGTAGGTACATCCATTTTCGGTCTCTTTCCAATTTTTGTTAAAGCTTTCAACAGTGGTGTTGGGTGAAAATTATGTAATCAACTTTTCAAAAGATTACACAACTTGGACTTCAGCCACAGCTATGTGAGATATGAATCTCTCCTCTCGGAAAGGGGAGGCGCCCTTCTTACTGCTAACAAAAGCAATAGTAAATCAAACAAGTAATTACAAAATGTACACGAAATTCACGGAGTGGGGGGGGGGTGTGTTACATTCATCCTTCTCTCTTTTTTCAGAGAAGATGTTTACAATGCTTCACCGTTGGAAGTTCAGAATTCTTAATAACCTAAAACTAACAACTAGCAGTAATACCAATAGCTCTATCTCGTCAAAGCGAAGCGTAGAGATACCAGAAGTGATTAATAACAAACAAATAAAGTAAAAAGGGAAAGCTCACAAAGGCACAAAGTCGTTCCGTAGCTTTATCAGTGTTGGATCTGTGTAGATGTACCGTTTGCTACATTAGAAGCACAAAGTCTTCTTAGACGCAACAATTCTATCAATCAGCATGAACGATTACAAGCACAAAGTCTTGTAGATCCTTCGACAGAAGTATCAAATAGCACGAACGATTACAAACACAAAGTCTTGTAGATCCTTCGACAAAAGTATCCAAGAGTATGAATAATTACAAGCACAAAGTCTTGTAGATCACTCAACCAGAACATGCAAGAGCATGAATGATTACAAGAACAAAGTCTTGTAGATCATTCAACCAATGATAAACAGAAATACAAATGCAATCTAAATAATAAATGTAACACAAAGTTTACATCAACTACTTAGAGTCCTTCAGATTCTTCAAGCTAATCGCTACCAAATAAGATCAACTCACAAAAGTATCGAATCCAACGCAAAGTTTGGCTTGCAATCCTTTTCTTTATTAATCAGATCTCATTCACAAAGTATGAACGCAAAGTTTCACAAGTTTGCTTCAAAAAGGGCAGCACTTCGTTGCAAAACACTAAAGGATCATTTACAATAGAAAATCCCTCACATTATATAGAAAGAGGGATGAGCAAAAATAGGAAACAGATTGAGAAAATTAAGGAAAGTTAGGTGAGCGATTTTAGGAGATCTCACCTAACTTTGACCAAAGTCAAAGTGTAATTTGTTTTCAAAATATTACATCTTTGGACTTGGTGTAATTAAAATTTACAAAAATACATTCAAAAATGTCAAGAAATATTTACAAGATGCATAATGGGATGCATCAAAATGTTCAACATTAGAGATCAAGAATCTTCATGGTTCCTTGCTTTGGGCGCGGAGTCTTCATACTTCTTCTTGGTCTCCTGTATGAACGCATCATCTAGGCCGACTGTGTAATCTACAAGGGTGTGAGCTCTTGTGATCGGCCTTCTGGCAAATGAATGGATTTTCTTGCACCCGCGAAGATGCATCTTGAGATTATCAAGTGTCAGCCGTATATTGCAAATGATATGTATTGAGGCTCTGGGAAAAACTGTCATCCTCAACTTGTTGCATAACGGCTTCTTTGTAGATCTGGGATAGTTCACTGGATCAGAAGATGTCACCTTTAGGATCACTTGATGAAATCTGGAGAGAAACTACAAGGATGGTGAATCAATAGATGTTAGCAGAAAAAGTAGCATTGGGAAGCGTGAAGCAAGAAACGATGTTGAGCAAGCGTGAAACGAGCAACTAGGCACGGAAAACGATGCGGGAGCGAAGAAATGGGGTCCGGAATGGAAATAGAGCAATTTTGAAGAGACTAGGTTAAAAACTGCCAAAAGTGTAAAGGTGTTAAAATTTCAGCACCATTGCACAAAAAATGACTAAGTCTGGAAGAAAAGTGTAAAGGTGCTAAAATTCAGCTCCATTGCACAAAAAATGACTAAGTCTGGAAAAAGTGCAAAGGTGCTAAAATTCAGCACCATTGCACAAAAAAAATGACTAAGTCTGGAAGAAAAGTGTAAAGGTGCTAAAATTCAGCTCCATTGCACAAAAAATGACTAAGTCTGAAAAAAAAGTGTAAGAGCGCACTTTTTCAGCGCTCTTACATTTTGGAGAATTCACTTTTTATGCAGGGTCGCTGAATTTTAGCGCCACTGCACTTTCAACACTTAGCCAAAAATTTGGATGAGTTAGAGCGCACTTTTTTTTGGCACAACTGCATCTTTCACAATTTAACTAAGTCTGAAAAAAAAGTGTAATAGCGCACTTTTTCAGCGCTATTACATTTTAGAAAAAGTTCACTTTCATGCAAGGGCGCTAAATTTTAGCGCCCCTGCACTTTTTGTACTTAGCCAAATTTTGGCTTGAGAGCAGGAGCGCACTTTTTCAGTGCCACTGCATTTTTCGCAATTTGCTAAGTACGAACAGTGAGACTTCGCGAAGGGGCTCGTTTCGGAGGTCTTCACAAGGCGAACATAGGGGGATGCTCAAACTGACTATTTGAGGCTTTGGAATGCATTTCGAGGTAGCTTGAAAATCACCTCATTTTGCGTGCTTGAACTTCACGAACCTAGGAAACGGACAAGTTTCATAGGGGGGTTATCCATGAATCAAGCGTTGCTAGATTCCATGATAACAACAGGCTCCTGTTGGAGAACTTCCTTCAACCGTTCTTTGAAACGAATGAAGGGAGAAGAACTCCAGAATTCAAGTGCCTTTATCCATTGGGCTTGGAGTTAGGTGACAACGACAAAAAACGAATCTACAAAAACAAGACGCAAACTTATGCAAATGCACTTATTGAAAAGGGAAAAACCTACCTAATTAAAACTAGCCATCAATGAAATCTTCTCAAATGAAACCATTCACAGGTTCAACAAAATAGCTGCCTTTCTTCAATAGCTTGTAAGGCCTTCCATGATCATTAGTAGCTACATGTAGATGAAGTTGAGGCATTGCTTCTGGAAAGAGATGAATAGGTTCAACTACCTTTACAAATACATTTTTAGCTGCATCCTCAAGTTTATCTTCACGCTCAGGTGCAACTAAAACCTTTGTCTTCCCATTGGCCTCCAACGAAGCAAGATGTCTTTTGGGACATTCCCTTGATCAGTCAAAGATTGAATGCTTCTTACCAATTGCTACTTGAACAACTGATTCATCAACCATGGTAACCTCATGCTGCTTGGAATGATCTCCTTCATGTGATTCAGATGAAGATATGACTGCACTGCATACCTCAATATGATGTTCACCATCTTCAAACTTGGCAAAATCTGAATAATTTATAAGAAGGTCCTCATCATGCCTTGGGGAAGTTCTTTTATGCAACATGTGTTCAAGTTCATGATCTCGAAACACATATGCATTCTTTTCAAATTGACTGAGACCTTTGTGCATGTCCATTTTTTGAGATCTCAAGACAAGATCGTCTTCATTTACTTGAATTTCAGCAAAATGACTTTCATCGTCCTGCTTTTCATCAATGGCTTTCTGAGACTACATAAACCAGAAATGGGAGTCACCAGCTATGTATGCTTCCTTTTCCTGTAACAGAATAGCGAGATCACTTGGATCGGAGTCAGAATGCTTCGGTACTACTTTTACTAATGGTACCTCAACAGCAAGCCTCTTCGGAGGTGAAGATAACTTGTGTTCATTCCCAATGGAAAAAATTTGAGCTAGCTGCTTTCTTAGGACAAGTAGCTCATTTATCAACCTTTGCACCATAGGATCCGCCCTCGTGATGGAAGAAAATAACTCCAAAGAAGGGGTTTCTTCGGATTCATTTGATTCAATTTTTATTTGCCCAGCAAGAATGAGATCATCTTCAATTTTTGTCGCCAAGGTCTGCAACATTGCAAGAGTAGCTGCAGGTGCTCTTCTCAATAGGAAACCAACCTCGGGCACTTGAGCATTTACAAAGAAACATTTCAAGTTCTCAGTTGTAGGTTGAGCAACAGTTGGAATTCTTCGTGTCAACTTGTTGAAGTGAGCAATGAACTCACGCATGGGCATGTGAGATTCCTTCTTCAACTAGGTGAGCTGAGCCAACAAAGCATGAGCGTCTTCAGGAGGCTTGAACCTTCCTTCAAACTTGGCTATGAGAGTTGCCCAGTTTGTGATGGTACTTGGCGCCAAATGATAAAACCAATCTGCAGCAACGCCTTGGAGAGTCTCCACAAACAGCCTTACAGATACATCTTCGTATTCAACACCATAAACTCCACAAGCGATGTAGAAAGTAGCAATGTGCTCATCAAGATGTTGTTTTCCATCACCAAAAAACTTGGGAAAGTTCTTCCGTGAGCCTTCAGGAAGAGCATGTAGGGGTAAAACTAGGCTCAACGGACCAAAAGCATTTCCCCAAGGACCTTGAGCAGCCATTTACATGTCCTTGGTGAAATCTTGCAAAACTTACAAGAAAATAAATTACACTAAAAAAGGACACAGGTATACTTCAAATGAAAGCATGAGGCTTTAGAATGCGTATCGTGTCCCCAGTAGAGTCGCCAAAAAACTGTTGGGTGAAAATTATGTAATCAACTTTTCAAAAGATTACACAACTTGGACTTCAGCCACAGCTATGTGAGATATGAATCTCTCCTCTCGAAAAGGGGAGACACCCTTCTTACTGCTAACAGAAGCAATAATAAATCAAACAAGTAATTACAAAATGTACACGAAATTCAATGAGTGGGGGTGTGGTTACATCTATCCTTTCTTCGTGAGAAGATGTTTACAATGCTTCACCGTTGGAAGTTCAGAATTCTTAATAACCTAAAACTAACAACTAGCAGTAATACCAATAGCTCTATCTCGTCAAAGCGAAGCGTAGAGATACCAGAAGTGATTAATAACAAACAAACTAAAGTAAAAAGGGAAAGCTTCAACGCTAATAAAGTCGCTCCGTATTTTATCGTTGTTGGATCTCGTAGACGCATCGCTTGCTAATAGAAGCACAAAGTCTTCTTAGACACAGCAATTCCTTGAATCAGCATGAATGATTACAAGCACAAAGTCTTGTAGATCATCCAACAAAAGTATCAAATAGCACGAACGATTACAAACACAAAGTCTTGTAGATCCTTCGACAAAAGTATCCAAGAGTATGAATAATTACAAGCACAAAGTCTTGTAGATCACTCAACCAGAACATGCAAGAGCATGAATGATTACAAGAACAAAGTCTTGTAGATCATTCAACCAATGATAAACAGAAATACAAATGCAATCTAAATAATAAATGTAACACAAAGTTTACATCAACTACTTAGAGTCCTTCAGATTCTTCAAGCTAATCGCTACCAAATAAGATCAACTCACAAAAGTATCGAATCCAACGCAAAGTTTGGCTTGCAATCCTTTTCTTTATTAATCAGATCTCATTCACAAAGTATGAACGCAAAGTTTCACAAGTTTGCTTCAAAAAGGGCAGCACTTTGTTGCAAAACACTAAAGGATCATTTACAATAGAAAATCCCTCACATTATATAGAAAGAGGGATGAGCAAAAATAGGAAACAGATTGAGAAAATTAAGGAAAGTTAGGTGAGCGATTTTAGGAGATCTCACCTAACTTTGACCAAAGTCAAAGTGTAATTTGTTTTCAAAATATTACATCTTTGGACTTGGTGTAATTAAAATTTACAAAAATACATTCAAAAATGTCAAGAAATATTTACAAGATGCATAATGGGATGCATCAAAATGTTCAACATTAGAGATCAAGAATCTTCATGGTTCCTTGCTTTGGGCGCGGAGTCTTCATACTTCTTCTTGGTCTCCTGTATGAACGCATCATCTAGGCCGACTGTGTAATCTACAAGGGTGTGAGCTCTTGTGATCGGCCTTCTGGCAAATGAATGGATTTTCTTGCACCCGCGAAGATGCATCTTGAGATTATCAAGTGTCAGCCGTATATTGCAAATGATATGTATTGAGGCTCTGGGAAAAACTGTCATCCTCAACTTGTTGCATAACGGCTTCTTTGTAGATCTGGGATAGTTCACTGGATCAGAAGATGTCACCTTTAGGATCACTTGATGAAATCTGGAGAGAAACTGCAAGGATGGTGAATCAATAGACGTTAGCAGAAAAAGTAGCATTGGGAAGCGTGAAGCAAGAAACGATGTTGAGCAAGCGTGAAACGAGCAACTAGGCACGGAAAACGATGCGGGAGCGAAGAAATGGGGTCCGGAATGGAAATAGAGCAATTTTGAAGAGACTAGGTTAAAAACTGCCAAAAGTGTAAAGGTGTTAAAATTCAGCACCATTGCACAAAAAATGACTAAGTCTGGAAGAAAAGTGTAAAGGTGCTAAAATTCAGCTCCATTGCACAAAAAATGACTAAGTCTGGAAAAAGTGCAAAGGTGCTAAAATTCAACCATTGCACAAAAAAAATGACTAAGTCTGGAAGAAAAGTGTAAAGGTGCTAAAATTCAGCTCCATTGCACAAAAAATGACTAAGTCTGAAAAAAAAGTGTAAGAGCGCACTTTTTCAGCGCTCTTACATTTTGGAGAATTCACTTTTTATGCAGGGTCGCTGAATTTTAGCGCCACTGCACTTTCAACACTTAGCCAAAAATTTGGATGAGTTAGAGCGCACTTTTTTTTGGCACAACTGCATCTTTCACAATTTAACTAAGTCTGAAAAAAAAGTGTAATAGCGCACTTTTTCAGCGCTATTACATTTTAGAAAAAGTTCACTTTCATGCAAGGGCGCTAAATTTTAGCGCCCCTGCACTTTTTGTACTTAGCCAAATTTTGGCTTGAGAGCAGGAGCGCACTTTTTCAGTGCCACTGCATTTTTCGCAATTTGCTAAGTACGAACAGTGAGACTTCGCGAAGGGGCTCGTTTCGGAGGTCTTCACAAGGCGAACATAGGGGGATGCTCAAACTGACTATTTGAGGCTTTGGAATGCATTTCGAGGTAGCTTGAAAATCACCTCATTTTGCGTGCTTGAACTTCACGAACCTAGGAAACGGACAAGTTTCATAGGGGGGTTATCCATGAATCAAGCGTTGCTAGATTCCATGATAACAACAGGCTCCTGTTGGAGAACTTCCTTCAACCGTTCTTTGAAACGAATGAAGGGAGAAGAACTCCAGAATTCAAGTGCCTTTATCCATTGGGCTTGGAGTTAGGTGACAACGACAAAAAACGAATCTACAAAAACAAGACGCAAACTTATGCAAATGCACTTATTGAAAAGGGAAAAACCTACCTAATTAAAACTAGCCATCAATGAAATCTTCTCAAATGAAACCATTCACAGGTTCAACAAAATAGCTGCCTTTCTTCAATAGCTTGTAAGGCCTTCCATGATCATTAGTAGCTACATGTAGATGAAGTTGAGGCATTGCTTCTGGAAAGAGATGAATAGGTTCAACTACCTTTACAAATACATTTTTAGCTGCATCCTCAAGTTTATCTTCACGCTCAGGTGCAACTAAAACCTTTGTCTTCCCATTGGCCTCCAACGAAGCAAGATGTCTTTTGGGACATTCCCTTGATCAGTCAAAGATTGAATGCTTCTTACCAATTGCTACTTGAACAACTGATTCATCAACCATGGTAACCTCATGCTGCTTGGAATGATCTCCTTCATGTGATTCAGATGAAGATATGACTGCACTGCATACCTCAATATGATGTTCACCATCTTCAAACTTGGCAAAATCTGAATAATTTATAAGAAGGTCCTCATCATGCCTTGGGGAAGTTCTTTTATGCAACATGTGTTCAAGTTCATGATCTCGAAACACATATGCATTCTTTTCAAATTGACTGAGACCTTTGTGCATGTCCATTTTTTGAGATCTCAAGACAAGATCGTCTTCATTTACTTGAATTTCAGCAAAATGACTTTCATCGTCCTGCTTTTCATCAATGGCTTTCTGAGACTACATAAACCAGAAATGGGAGTCACCAGCTATGTATGCTTCCTTTTCCTGTAACAGAATAGCGAGATCACTTGGATCGGAGTCAGAATGCTTCGGTACTACTTTTACTAATGGTACCTCAACAGCAAGCCTCTTCGGAGGTGAAGATAACTTGTGTTCATTCCCAATGGAAAAAATTTGAGCTAGCTGCTTTCTTAGGACAAGTAGCTCATTTATCAACCTTTGCACCATAGGATCCGCCCTCGTGATGGAAGAAAATAACTCCAAAGAAGGGGTTTCTTCGGATTCATTTGATTCAATTTTTATTTGCCCAGCAAGAATGAGATCATCTTCAATTTTTGTCGCCAAGGTCTGCAACATTGCAAGAGTAGCTGCAGGTGCTCTTCTCAATAGGAAACCAACCTCGGGCACTTGAGCATTTACAAAGAAACATTTCAAGTTCTCAGTTGTAGGTTGAGCAACAGTTGGAATTCTTCGTGTCAACTTGTTGAAGTGAGCAATGAACTCACGCATGGGCATGTGAGATTCCTTCTTCAACTAGGTGAGCTGAGCCAACAAAGCATGAGCGTCTTCAGGAGGCTTGAACCTTCCTTCAAACTTGGCTATGAGAGTTGCCCAGTTTGTGATGGTACTTGGCGCCAAATGATAAAACCAATCTGCAGCAACGCCTTGGAGAGTCTCCACAAACAGCCTTACAGATACATCTTCGTATTCAACACCATAAACTCCACAAGCGATGTAGAAAGTAGCAATGTGCTCATCAAGATGTTGTTTTCCATCACCAAAAAACTTGGGAAAGTTCTTCCGTGAGCCTTCAGGAAGAGCATGTAGGGGTAAAACTAGGCTCAACGGACCAAAAGCATTTCCCCAAGGACCTTGAGCAGCCATTTACATGTCCTTGGTGAAATCTTGCAAAACTTACAAGAAAATAAATTACACTAAAAAAGGACACAGGTATACTTCAAATGAAAGCATGAGGCTTTAGAATGCGTATCGTGTCCCCAGTAGAGTCGCCAAAAAACTGTTGGGTGAAAATTATGTAATCAACTTTTCAAAAGATTACACAACTTGGACTTCAGCCACAGCTATGTGAGATATGAATCTCTCCTCTCGAAAAGGGGAGACACCCTTCTTACTGCTAACAGAAGCAATAATAAATCAAACAAGTAATTACAAAATGTACACGAAATTCACGGAGTGGGGGGGGTGTGTTACATTCATCCTTCTCTCTTTTTTCAGAGAAGATGTTTACAATGCTTCACTGTTGGAAGTTCAAAATTCTTAATAACCTAAAACTAACAACTAGCAGTAATACCAATAGCTCTATCTCGTCAAAGCGAAGCATAGAGATACCAGAAGTGATTAATAACAAACAAATAAAGTAAAAAGGGAAAGCTCACAAAGGCACAAAGTCGTTCCGTAGCTTTATCAGTGTTGGATCTGTGTAGACGTACCGTTTGCTACGTTAGAAGCACAAAGTCTTCTTAGACACAACAATTCTATCAATCAACATGAACGATTACAAGCAAAAAGTCTTGTAGATCCTTCGATAGAAGTATCAAATAGCATGAACGATTACAAACACAAAGTCTTGTAGATCCTTCGACAAAAGTATCCAAGAGTATGAATAATTACAAGCACAAAGTCTTGTAGATCACTCAACCAGAACATGCAAGAGCATGAATGATTACAAGAACAAAGTCTTGTAGATCATTCAACCAATGATAAATAGAAATACAAATGCAATCTAAATAATAAATGTAACACAAAGTTTACATCAACTACTTAGAGTCCTTCAGATTCTTCAAGCTAATCGCTACCAAATAAGATCAACTCACAAAAGTATCGAATCCAACGCAAAGTTTGGCTTGCAATCCTTTTCTTTATTAATCAGATCTCATTCACAAAGTATGAACGCAAAGTTTCACAAGTTTGCTTCAAAAAGGGCAGCACTTCGTTGCAAAACACTAAAGGATCATTTACAATAGAAAATCCCTCACATTATATAGAAAGAGGGATGAGCAAAAATAGGAAACAGATTGAGAAAATTAAGGAAAGTTAGGTGAGCGATTTTAGGAGATCTCACCTAACTTTGACCAAAGTCAAAGTGTAATTTGTTTTCAAAATATTACATCTTTGGACTTGGTGTAATTACAATTTACAAAAAATACATTCGAAAATGTCAAGAAATATTTACAAGATGCATAATGGGATGCATCAAAATGTTCAACATAGAGATCAAAATCTTCATGGTTCCTTGCTTTGGGCGCGGAGTCTTCATACTTCTTCTTGGTCTCCTGTATGAACGCATCATCTAGGCCGACTGTGTAATCTACAAGGGTGTGAGCTCTTGTGATCGGCCTTCTGGCAAATGAATGGATTTTCTTGCACCCGCGAAGATGCATCTTGAGATTATCAAGTGTCAGCCGTATATTGCAAATGATATGTATTGAGGCTCTGGGAAAAACTGTCATCCTCAACTTGTTGCATAACGGCTTCTTTGTAGATCTGGGATAGTTCACTGGATCAGAAGATGTCACCTTTAGGATCACTTGATGAAATCTGGAGAGAAACTGCAAGGATGGTGAATCAATAGACGTTAGCAGAAAAAGTAGCATTGGGAAGCGTGAAGCAAGAAACGATGTTGAGCAAGCGTGAAACGAGCAACTAGGCACGGAAAACGATGTGGGAGTGAAGAAATGGGGTCCGGAATGGAAATAGAGCAATTTTGAAGAGACTAGGTTAAAAACTGCCAAAAGTGTAAAGGTGTTAAAATTTAGCACCATTGCACAAAAAATGACTAAGTCTGGAAGAAAAGTGTAAAGGTGCTAAAATTCAGCTCCATTGCACAAAAAATGACTAAGTTGGAAAAAGTGCAAAGGTGCTAAAATTCAGCACCATTGCACAAAAAAAATGACTAAGTCTGGAAGAAAAGTGTAAAGGTGCTAAAATTCAGCTCCATTGCACAAAAAATGACTAAGTCTGAAAAAAAAGTGTAAGAGCGCACTTTTTCAGCGCTCTTACATTTTGGAGAATTCACTTTTTATGCAGGGTCGCTGAATTTTAGCGCCACTGCACTTTCAACACTTAGCTAAAAATTTGGATGAGTTAGAGCGCACTTTTTTTTGGCACAACTGCATCTTTCACAATTTAACTAAGTCTGAAAAAAAAGTGTAATAGCGCACTTTTTCAGCGCTATTACATTTTAGAAAAAGTAACTTTCATGCAGGGGCGCTAAATTTTAGCGCCCCTGCACTTTTTGTACTTAGCCAAATTTTGGCTTAAGAGTAGTAGTGCACTTTTTCAGTGCCACTGCATTTTTCGCAATTCGCTAAGTACGAACAGTGAGACTTCGCGAAGGGGCTCGTTTTGAAGGTCTTCATGAGGCGAACATAGGGGCATGCTCAAACTGACTGTTTGAGGCTTTGGAACACATTTCGAGGTAGCTTGAAAATCACCTCATTTTGCGTGCTTGAACTTCACGAACCTAGGAAACGGACAAGTTTCGTAGGGGGGTTATCCGTGAATCAAGCGTTGCTAGATTCCATGATAACAAGTGGGTCATTTGCAACTGCTGCAATTTCTTCTCTTTGCTGAGTATCTAAACTAGCATTCTTTGTGCTCTCATCTTCTTCATCATCACTTCTTGGGTCTCTATTTCTTGCAAATCTCCTTCTTATTTCTTCTTGTAGAGCCTCAACTTGTCTACTCAAAGCTCTAAAATCATTATGCCTTACAAAATTCTCTCCTGTTCCTCTTCCCCTTCCTCTTCCTCTTCCTCTAGCAAACATGGTTGCACACCCACAACACACAGGCACTGGTGCAACTGCCTCTCTTCGGCGGTCTATTACACACTCAAGATCTTTTGGCTCTAATACCACTAATGTATGTGAGGTAAATTAATTAAAATTTATCTCACACTAATTCACAAATTCCTCTCACAACCCTTTAATTAAATTCAACTCCAAATGTCTTACTATTCTCTATAACTTGTACAGCTAAGTTACAAATTTCAACCAGCCATCTTCTCATTCAAAAATACTGGAAAATAACATCAAAATTACAGTCAACCTCTTGGGTTGGGGCTGGTACATGCCCATTAAAATGCACACCAAAAATCAGAATATAAAAATAAGATTCACACACAAAAATCCAAGGTTGCCTGCAACCTCCACATCTACAATTCACAAAAACAAATACAACAACTTCTGAGGGTTGTGGGCTTTTCACATGCCCAGAAAATGCAACAAATATGAAAATGAAAACCAATTGATTGCCTTCAGCAATCCAAGGTTGCTTCAAAACTTTCCCCTACAACAAATCAATCTCACAATAACCCAGTTACAAACTTCGTCTCTGCAACTCCAGGAATCTTCAACACATTTGCACACCACTAAAAATCTGCAACAACACCACCTTGTAGCCAACCTCTGGTATGCTATTCCCTGGTTTCTCCCTCTCCTCTTTCTGGAAAGACTTAGATGGTAAATGAATGAATTTTCTTTTTTCTCCCTCAACTGGAATTTCATTTGCACCCAAAGTTCATTAATTTGGGATGAATTTCATTAAGTTTCAGCCACTCCTTCCAAGTGCAACGAATTTTCCAGCAAATTTGACCCAATTTCCTTTAAAAATCATTAAAATATTCATTAAAAACAAATAACAACAACTTTCCCACTCCCAAGATGATTATGGTGCTTTTATTGAGATTCTGCTTTTTACTAAAGAAAGCAAATCTTTGAATTTTCACTTCTGGGTGCCCACCTCTAGGTTCCTATTTTTTAGGACACTTGGAAAGAAGTTTTAAATTCAAAATTCAAAACAAATAACTCTCCAGCAAGCCATATCTTTGTTTTGCTTTTCTTTCTTTTTTTGGCTTTTTTTTTAATTATTCCCCACTCTCTCCAAATTCACATTGGCCAAATTTTAAAAGAAATTTTGAAATTGCATTTACAAATAATTTCATTGCATTTCCACACACACAAAATTTGAATTTCATAAATAATATGAAATTCCACACCAAAAATGAAACAAAACCAACTCAAACCTCCTTTATGGTGATGCAAGATTGTGGAAGGCCATGGATGCTCGTGCATCAAAAATGCTCTTTATTATTGATAACCTGGGAGATGACATAGAATATCCATGGTTGAAAGATTTAGCTTCTTCCTTACTCATGACCCGATTGAGCAAGGTAATTAGGATGGAAATCTCATCTTTGAACTCTCGACGCCCAAGCTTCTTCTGCAAATTGGTTTTTTGCTCTTTCAACCACCTTTGAGTAACTTTCTTCTGAGATCTTTCCTTTTCTGCATGCCATATCTTTTCACATTCCTCCATGACTATGATGCAATTATCTATACAAGGTGGAATGGTGAAGCATTTTTCAACATCCCTTGGCTTGAGCCTACAAACAACTCGTCCATCTATTGATCGAATTTGTCATGTAGAAGAGTCATAATGCTTGATGCATGCAATGACAAACTCGAGATCTAACACTGTGAAGGGAATAGAAGCTACTGTTAGCAGCCAGCAGTGATCAAGATGCTGGATTTTAGTACTGTCAACGCCCTCCAACGTGCTCAATTTGATCATTGGATGAACATGGCACAAGTTAGTGTCAAAATTTTTGAAAAACTAGACTTTTGGCTGTAAATTTGGATATGTTCAGACGAACTTCTAAAAAGGCTAAAAATAGCTCCTGATGAGGCTAAAAATACCCTGTTGAGGGAAAAATTTTGGGAAATTTTTGAAATGTGGGTTTTGTAGAGAATGATTTTCTAAGCCAACCCAGATTATCAAAAATTCAAAAAATGACCTTTACTTAGGCATGAGAAGACTTTTAGAAACAAAAGTTGTAGGGATTGTAGGGGTTGTGAGGGCTATTTTTTCCTAGAAAAAATTTGGCATATGGGTTTTGTAGGTGCCAATGTGCTAATCAAACTCAGTTTCTCTATTTTTCGAAAAGTTGACTTTTCCACCAACATGCAAAAGAATCTTTGGAAAAAAGCACAGTTCTTCAAAAAGTGAAGTATCAGAGCAATTTTCTCGAAAATTTTTGGAACATGAGTTTTGTTGCCAGCGCTGTGTTGAACAAACCTAGATGACCAGAATTGTGAAAAACTGTCATTTACTTGGGCATGCGAGAGAAAACCTAAGACAAGGATAGAAGAAAAGTCAGGGGGAGAAGATAGAAATTATATTCTGCCTCTCAAAAATGCCGCCTATGCCTTGAATGAAGTTTGATGAAGTCTGACAAGCATGTGTTGAAAAGATGGAGTCTGAAAAATCATCCCTTTGAGCAATCTGGACTTGGAATTGTGAAGAACATTGAAAAATCCCTCCTGTAGCGCCTCCAAATACTGCTTGCACGAGAAAATATGTGTTTTCCTTCACCCTATGATGAAGAAAATGGACATCCAAGTTCTTATTTAAAGAAATTTTATGAATTAAGGTGTCACATGCAAGTAAAACCCTAAATTTAGGACACAACATTCTCATTGGACCTCATTTAGTTAATAAAAATGGAGACTGATCCTTCAAATAGGCGCCTCCTAGCATGCATAGAAGAAACACACCACATGCAAGTAAAAATGGAGTATTTTATAGTTCGATTTGGAGATGAAACTGAAGTTTTATTTTTATTTTAAGTTCAATTCAAAAATTCCTCCATTATGGGGTGGCCAAACCATGCACTTTAGTTTCGAAAATCTTTTAAGTCAAAGTTTTACTTTAGGTGCCAACTTTCTCAGACTTATAATACTTTAATTTTTTACGCATATCAGCAAAAGAGGGAGCTTCCCCTCCTAATCTGAAGAGCAGTTAATACTGTGCATAGCTGTCCATTTCCAATACACACTCTAGAGGTGCGAATTGAAACGCCAACAAGCAGCTACTAAACACTTAATTTCCCATAGCCTCCTTCAGTATTTTGACCCTTATTTTATCAGCTGAAGGTAAATAACTTAGTTGTTGATTCCTTTTGTGGGGTGTGGCTGAATTAGATCCTACAATTTATAATATAAATTAGCTATAGGAATTCGCCCAAAATTACTCTTAGGAGCAACAATTAGTATGGATAGAAGATGAACATGAAATCCCCTATCTGCAACAAAATATCAAAACCAAAATAAACTCTCAAAAATTGAAATATTTAATTATAATTTTTAAATATCCAATATTTCCACACATTGGTGAACTCTAAATGAATCCACTCGATATTGGCTAGGAAGAAATCCTTCTCTAAAATCGATTTTCCCTTAAGATTTTTGTGTTAGGGTTCCAACTTGAGAAACAAAGCCCAAACTCCATAATAGAAGATGAAATTGTCCCAAGATATGAATTCCTCCTTTGCAATACCCTTTTATACTGCCTTTTCGAATATTTGAGAAATTAGATATTATTTCTCCCATAAAGTAAAATTATAATTATAATTTTATTTTTGGCCTCAAAACTAAGTCACTTTAACATAAAATGCTCAACTATTAAAAAATAATCAATTATTCACTTATCATAAGTCCAATTAGCCTAAGGGAATCAAAAAAATATGCTAAGGGTCCTTGCCAAACAATTACGCCTACAAAGGGGACATTACACAAAGGAACCTAATGCCTTTCAACAAAATGGAATTTACTTTAGTAATAAGACCTTTATCTTGGATATTTGGGCTATTTATAAACTATTTTTAGTCATCCTAGTTGTTTCATAAGTTCTCTTAGTTTTAAGGGGACTTGGGTTTCCCCAATTTGGGTTGACCTCCCACCTTTTGTTGTTCATTAGAATGCCTATCGGCTTTTGTTTTTCCTTCAAATATATTTTAGTTTGCACCTTCTTTGGAGCCTCTTTTTTGCCTCCTTTTTCTAGT
This sequence comes from Sequoia sempervirens, assembly GCA_007258455.2. NCBI lineage: Eukaryota > Viridiplantae > Streptophyta > Pinopsida > Cupressales > Cupressaceae > Sequoia > Sequoia sempervirens. The sequence goes on from VDFB02322056.1 coordinate 178,020, forward strand.
CTCTAATTGTATTTTTGAGTCCATTGACCTATCTTGGTCACTTGTGGCCATTTATATAATTTATTTTTTTCTTTTCTATAAAAGGATAATCCAAAGACTATCACTGCTTGGTTCATTTTCAATCAACAACACCATAAAGAAAAAAAATTCAAGCATAATTACTTTAATCTACCGATCATGAAATGAATTTTGACTATTCAATCCATGCTTAACCTAAGAAACAAAAAGCATATGCTCATTTGCATGTGACAATTTATGTTAGTTACCTCTCTTTGTTGCAATGCTGCCTCCTTTCTGCAAACAATTTTATTCCAGTTGTCATTGAAAACTTTATTATTCCATTCTCTAAATATAGAATAATACTTTTAATCTCTGAAGTGCAACTGCTGGTAGTTTCAATTACTTACGTGCTAAGCAAATGAACATCTAAGGATAGATTTTCTCCAAGAAAAGCAACCTGGAAAGAAAAATGTATTTCATGAAAACCTCAAAGCATGTCACAAAATTCATTGCAAGGTGTAGAGCTATATTCTTTATGTCAGCACATAATTAATGCAAATGAAATTTGGAAATTTAAAACATACACAAGAAATATATAAGAGATTAATTCTTTGTCAATGAATTTGAAAATTAGGTTTTGAGAAGTGTGACATTTATTGTGCCTTCACACCTTGTATAAACATATTAAAAATAATATTTTTTCTACATTTTGAGCATATGAGCAAAGGCAAATTACAAATTAAATAGACAAAGCTTTTAGCTGGCTAGAAAGGTCCATGTTGAATAGGTTTTAAGAACAGCACGGATGTAACAATATCTCATTCTATGTTGAAGCCATAGTCAAACACTTACCAACATTTTAGCTTGAATAAAGGAGGAATTTGTACATATTTGTTTAAACCAATAGTTAGCGTCTTTATCTATTGGGCCAGGAGATTACTCATTGAGGCAAGGCTTAAGTTCCAACAAAAGAAAAAGGTGAATAGTCCATGCTCAAATTGATGTAAATTTCTCTTCTTAGACCCTCTCTAGATCCTTAATTAATGAATTACAGTGGGATATATGTCAGCATGTAGGATCTTGAGTGACCAACTCACCTCATACATTTTTGATTAAATAGAAATTTATTGGTGGCTTTGTCCATCTCTCATTCACATAGAGTTGTAATTATCTTAATATCATGATTCTACAATATTATGTATATAATCATAGGTTATAGTTTATTAGTATTTATTTTCTTGCAGAACCTAAATAGCCATCTTAACGATGTATTGAATATTCATCCAGGAATTGAACTTAGTAGTCACTTTTTCTAGATAAATATGTACATTGTATCTCTTTTGGAATGTAAAATTTTGAGGTTCGCATTTCCATTTCCATTTTCATTTTCACACTCCAATTTCCTAGCCTAAAATTGGAATTAAAGCATAGACACTATTTTTATCTTGCACCAAATTCTTGTTCCCCATCCCTAGCTTCAATTCTAATTCATGCTCATAGTTATTTCAGGACCCATTTTCATTTTCACACTACAATTGAAAGGAAGGTCATCTTGCTGAGTAGGGAAAGCTTGGTGTAAAAGGTGGAAAGCTCAGGCTCATCAAAATACCTATGGATATTTGCAGTCATACAAACCCCTATTCATTGTTTGCCAATAATTTGCAGCCTACGTAGCAATAGATTTGTGCCTTTGATTCAGACTGCACTCACAAGCTCTGCATGCCCACCTGAATTCAATTTATTCTACATTCAGTCCATGAGTAGCCTACAGGTGTCTCTAAGTCTAGTGATACTGTAAGAATGGCATCATTCTAGATTGTGGCTTCATATTCTTGCTACCATTTCATGGCTTATGTTTAGTCAACGAGGATTTCCCTGCCGTTTTCCATTAATGGCTTGTAATACTGCACACAAATGTTTTGATTTATGGTTCCCACTGCTGCTTAAAATGATATATTTTATTTCTTAGAGATATGATATTTTGATTTTGAGATTTTTGTTTTAGGGTTTTCAAATAGCCTAAGTTTTTAGGTTTACATTTTTTTGGAGGAAGTAATTTTACATAACATAGTTTGGGGTGTTCTAAACTAGGGTGGTTCACATTATTTAAAATCATAGTCAAGTATTATTGTTGAAGTGGGTGTGAAAACCATTGTTTTTTTTATGGTGTTTTATAAACCTTATGAGGGTGTTATAATTGTTTACAAGGGGTTAATTTTTAAAGTGGGGGATATTATTTAAATGGTCATTTTATCCATTTTAGAGTAGTCTTTGTGGCATTTTTAGACTTCTTGAACATTGCAAACAATAAATAAATTTTTAAAGTTTTGGTGCACAAAATTCAAAACACAAAAAATAAACTTTGCAAACCTAAAACAAATTGTATTATTTGGTATATGAGATGCATTTGGTTCATGTTTATGGATAAATTCATCATGCTTGAACTACTACATGCAACTCCTAACATAGCTAAAACAACAACATTTGAAGCTTCAATCCTATAAATCGCCAAAGAGAAATAAGGAAACACAAATTTTCATTTGCCATTTCCCTCCATTTCCCACTTGTCTTTATTACTAGACATAAATCCAAACAATAAGAAATCCAAGTAGGATTTTTTTCTATGTAGGTTTCATTGATAGTGTAAAATTCCCCACCCAAGTTGCACTGATATTTTTACTCTTATTCCCATTTTAACAATGAAAGCATTTTGTCAAGTAGTTGGTGCAAAAAGTCTGTGACTATCCTCGATAGGCTTGAACCTCGCCAAGAACTTCTCACTCATGATGGGCCAACTGGTGATAATGCCTGGTTCAAGATTATTGAACCAGTCTGCTGCATTGTTCTCAAGAGTCTCCACAAAGAGACGTACTGTGATGTCCTCATGTGCAACATGCAAGACGGAACAAGCCATCGTGAATGCTGAAAGATGTTCATTAGGATGTCCAGAACCATTGCCATGAAATCTCGAGAAAAACTTGCATGAACCCTTGGGCAGTTCATGGTGTCCTGCTAAAGCCAACGGTCCAATATTGTCACCCCAAGGCAAGGGGGCTAGAAATCTTGCGTTTCTTCCATTTCAACCGTTGTGGTTATCATGGTTATTATGATCACCCATTTCTTCTGCTAGAATGGGAATCTCTTCTTCTAAAATTTCTCCTTCAATGAATTGATCAGGAGCCTCTTGAAAGACATGATTTGGCTGGATGGGAGGATTACCTCTCCTTCTCATATAAACTCAGTATGCCAAGATGCTTAATTCCACACAGGAGGTGGCAAGACTAGTCTACTTGCTGCAAGATCTGCTTTCTCTTCTTTATCCAAAGTTGTAGCCGCGTTTCTCCAATGAGTTGTAGATGTATGATTTTCAAAAATAAAACTGCGCAAGCTACTGATGATGTTTGACTGCTCTACTTCAATGAAAACTAGATTTAGCTGAATAACAAGCGGAATTAGTCTTGGTTGCTGTATTGGAGCAGTAGGATGCCAAATAGTCATAACTGTGCAAAGCCTTAAGCTTTGGAAAGTTTTCTTGCCTCGTGCCCCATGGTGGGCGCCAGAAAACTGTTGGTGTAACAACTTACGCCTTCGGAGTGCAAGTTGGTACGGATAGCTATGCACACTACGCAATGAGTGCTCTTCAAATTAGGAGGGGAAGCTCCCTTGTTGTGCGGACAAAATGCTTGAAAAGTAAACTAACCTATTTCCTGTCTTTTTGTCTCTGCTATAAGAAGCACAAGGTTTGCAATAAACTTCAAATGTTGCAGCTAAGTATTTTATGGTTTTGCGGGACCTAACTACAACCCAAAACTAAGTAACTTAAACTATCCAATCCCCTCAAGATATCAAAGCGTGAGGAAATTGAGCAAGAATGAGCTTACACGATAAACTGGGCACAGATTCACAACGTGAAGGCAAGGTGGGCACAACTATTTGCTTGTTTGAATAAGTTTATTATCACACACATCATACGATAAGCTTTGAGTACAGATTCTCAACTTTAAGGCAAGGTGGGCACAACTATTTGTTCAATCTGAATAGGCTTATTAGAAACGCAACACAAAGGATAGCCAACTAGGACAGTAAATTGTAGAGACAAAACACGCATACAATTTACAATCGAAATAGCCACTATATCTAACTAAGCTAAGCATTCACCATAATAATTGCATGAAACCTGAGTGGCATAACAATTCATCATTATAATAAATACTCGCCAACAGATACAGAATAAGCAATATTATAGGCAAGGTGGGCACAACATATATTACTCTATCATGCAAAAGTAATGTACAAATAAGTAAAAGCCATAGTTGCCAGGAAACTCCATTTTGGGAACATAGACAACGTACCAGTCCCCGTACCCAAAATTTCCAGTGAATCATTTACATATAAAATAGTCGTCTCCTTATTCATTTAACTCACATACCCTAATTTTATTGGCGTCCCTATCCCCCTACCAGTACCCGTACCCTACATCTCCAAGAAACTATGGTAAAAGCTTTTATTTAAAGACATCAAAAGGTGTAGGGAACACTCAAATCACCTTGAGTCAACTACAGTCTTGCAATGCATGCAAGATTTATTGCTAAACCTTAAAAAAGCAAACTATACAGTTAATTGGAAAGCTACCATCGGTTAACCAGTACAATTAATCTAAATGGACAATGTGCAAGCATTGACGTCCTTATTGGAAGCAAAGTTAACTTGAATACTACCATCAATTAAGGTAAACCCTAAATACAACTCCAAGTGAACATAGATAATCCTAGAATAGACATGCATGAGATGTGACAGCGAGTTAACTTGAAAAGGTAATGCCAAGTTTAACTCCTATGTTTAATGTCTATCCTGAGAGGTGGGAACTGAAGTCTACTGGCCGTGATCTCAAGCAACCAACCCCTCCACGAGGTTGTTGACTGCATCACTATCTAGAGCACTGATACTCTGCCGAAGTTTACTGTGTTTGTGCAGCATGTCTTCACCAGCTGTGATCTGACACTGAAGTTCACCTTTGCTCCTGGTCACTTCATCGAACAATGTTGACATGACTGTAAGTTGATTAATCTTCTAGCCAATGGTCTCTCCACTGAAAATACTATGAATGAGTGCTTGGAGCTTTGCCTGTATGTCCGCAAGCTCAACATATGCACCAGCCTCAATCTGATACCGGCACAGTATATGGGACACGAGAGTTCTCACATACCGGAGCACACTAGTGACGTGCTCTCTACTCTCAGCCAACTTTGATGCCATTGTTTCTCCTATCTTCACCTTGAACACCAACTCTGTCTTCCAAGTGTAGATAGCTTCTTTATCTTCTGCATCTGTGACTGATTCATATGCCACACTCAGGTGAGCAATCATAATCTCATCCCGTGGTCTGTGAATCGCCATGTCTTGCTCCTCATCTTGGAGACGTAGACGAAGTTCACGTGCATTGTACCGCAACTAGTATAACTTTGTAAGCACAAAGCGACCTCTAGCAACAAACTGCTCCTCCCACTCCTCCAAATGCTTGCCACAAGGTGATTAAGCTGAACCTATTCTGCTGATGGCTCTAGCATCAGTGGGAGTGTGGCGGTGACATCTGACCTATGTACAAGGCTAGAAATATACTAACGAAGCTGTTTGATTTCAGCCTTGAGGGATGCTTTGTCTTCTTCATCTTTGATCATCCTATCCCTTGCACTGTCTGTAGCAACCTGTAGGAGATCAACCTGTGTTTGGTAGGTGCTTCAACCAAGGTTGACTATGATCACCTCGAAGTATTGAGCTTCAATCTCACTCAGACTCTTCCCCTCTGGAGGTAGAGCAGTCTCTATGAAGATCTCCATATCAACATTCCTCTGTACATGGACTTGTTTCTTGATCCTCTTATCAAACGCATCTTGGTAAGCTTGATCAAAATCTGAATGATCAAGGATATAGGATGGCCGCCTCCTCTTCCTTCCCAATTGAACCTCAATCCAAGACTGGTCTTGACTAATGCCATTGGAAGGATCTGTACTAGCAATGAGAGGCTCCAATGTGAATGAATATGTAGAGGAACTGCTGCGAGGTGGTGAGTCTAAGTCCAATTCAATGCAAATCAGGACTAGAGACTGCTTAGGTGTAGGTGATGAAACACGAGGCTATATCTCAGGCTTTGGAAAACTCTAAATTGGCCTCTAAACTGGCTCTCTGACAGGCTCCGCGTGTGTATCAATGGCAAACGCCTTCCCTTTTGAATTGTTAGGCGCTTGACTCTTCTTTGGAGGATTAGTCCTCTTCTTTTGTTTGGGTTTAGACAAGGAAGGTAGCAAAGGATCCACCACTGGCAGCTCTGCTCTAGGCACATTTACCCTCCTAGTCTTCTTGTTATCGAGGAAAAGTATACTGTTTTGGATAACTCTACTTGACCTCTCCTTTATTGATGAATACTCCTTGGTGTACCAATCAACTGTTGGAAGTGGTTGTGTATCAAACTGTTCTCTAAAAAACTGAGGAAGTACATCTCCCTCATCATCTGATAAGCCTCCCACATCTTCTATCAAGAAAAAAAAAATCTATAGGAGAGAAAATCAGCCATAGCTGCATCTGCGCACCTCAAAGTCATCATCACAGTTTGCCCAATAATCCTGCATTGTAGGCTTATGGTATGAACGAATGCCAAGACACTCTAAATAACAAACCCAAGGATCATACATGCGAGTATCAATAAGATACTTGAGTTTGCAATTCTCCAACTCTTGTCCTGCAACTTTGGCATCAATTGTCGTTCTCCACCAATAGATTCCAAACTGCATGGGAAAGGTGGCAGCCTGTTTATGCTTGTGGCGCAAATGACAATGAACATCATGTAACTGCCTAAGGAACTCCATGAAAACTATCCTATCCGAAGGATAGTGTGGAAGCATGGCTGGATTTCCTGTAAATCCGTATACGCAAATGTAGGTGTATATAGGGAACTAAATGAACTAGTCCGCCCAATCAAACATCGCTACTCTAGCAACTGTTGAGATACGAATGTGCAACTCCCAGTCCAAGTTTCTCACTGTGTAAGTCAAGAAAGCCTTGTGACCACGCTTGAAGTGATGTTCAGCCTTAGTGAGCTCAAGCTGGTCATAGTAATGATAGACTTTCTGAACAGTAAGTGTGCCCACCGTGTTCAACCCTCTAAACTGACCTTGATAAGTGATCAAGTACACGAGGTAGGAACACATGTGAAACTCGTGGGCATCTAGAAAACTGGTGATTTTCTCATGGAGAATATCGCTGATTAAGGATGCCCAGTCATAATGCTCTTGCTCGAAGATGATTTGACCAATGATGTAATACATCCAAGGTTGAAATATGTTGGCATCTACATGACCTGAGACACGATTCAAGAGTGTAATTAGAATCGCATACTCATCCTTTTACTCACCGCGACCCATGTTGTTTGGCAATTTGTTCTTCTTTTGCTTCAACCATCGCTTTGCCATCTTATTCTGACACTTGTCCATATTAGCGTTGAATGCACACTCACACTGCTCCATAGAAATGACCAAACTGCTTGGGTGTTGAGGGATACCAAAACATGTTTCGACGTCTAGAGGCTTGAGACTGCATATAACACGTCCAGAGGCTTGAGACTGCATATAACTCATCCATCTACTAACACTATCTCACAAGTAGCAGAGTTGTAATGTTTAGCACAAGAGATTAAAAACTCTACGCAATGAACTAAGATAGGTATGGAAGCGACCTCAAGTAACCCAGATTGCTGAATGTTCTAAACTATCGAATCTTTAATCTTAAGTGGATCTAATACTGCTTCTCGAAGCACCTTGTGGAGATTCATATCAACTGTCCCGATGAAGTCGTGAGTCAGGACTGATTTGGTCTTGAAATCGAGCTGAGTGTATTGCATTTTGAAAAACTCGCCTGTTGACTGTGAACACGGTTATATTCTGACAAGTTTTTTGGAAAGCTAAAAATAGCCTATCGAAGGGCAATTTTCATAGAAAAATTTGAGATATGGGTTTTGTCCAGAAAAAGATTCTGAGACAACCCAGAACATCAGATATGTGAAAATTTGACTTCTACTCGACCATGCAAGGAATTTTTAGTTGAGAAAATTAGAGCTTCGAGAACTAATGCTCTAGAGTAAATTTTACTAAAAAATTCTAGCACATGGGTTTTCTCAAGGAAGCTATTCTGATTGAACCTAGAAGATTTGTTTTGTCAAAATTTGCCTGTTTCTCGAACATGTGAATGGATTTGAGAGAATTTAGAAGAATTTTGAGAAGAAAGACGTTTTTATTGCTCTCCTTTGTCAAAATCGCCACTTCAATCTTCAAATTTGCTGATAAATTCAGACTTGCACCTGCAAAAGGAATATTTTGATGTCTCTGAAATTGATTGCTGATGAAATTGCCCAACTCTAGAAGAAAATTCTCCTTTTCCTTGAAGAATTACAAATTTTTGAAGCTGGATGAATGATTTAATAGTGGTGCCATGATTAAATAGAGTAAAATTGCAACATAAAGGATGACTGCAAGATTTTGAAACCCTGACTGTGAAAAGAATGATCTGATTGGACCCCATCCATTTGAATTGATACTGACTCGAAGTTCGGATTACAAAATAATAATAAAATATTCAATTTGCTTTCACATGCGAATTTAATATTAAATATTAAAAAAGGGCGCCATTAATGAATTAATGAAGAAAATCGCCACTTTTGGTGCAAACATGCAAAAGTTGAATTTGAATATTATTTTGATAAATTAGGAAGAATCTCAACATACTGATTCTGAAAAGTAAAAAATTAACTCTCTAGGCATCCATTTGCACAAGTTATGAGATTTTTCGCTAACTTCCTACTTTATGGCTGACTGCAAATCATAGTTGACCATGTTCAGCACCAACTTCCAGATGACTGAGTGAGGTTGTGACCGAGCTGAGATATCCATCGCAAAGCCTAAAGAGCAAGGATGAAATGTCTGTTGGGAGCTGCAACTGCTAAAACCAACATTTGACACCTCAAAAAATTAGGTGCCTTTGATTAAATTGATTTTCAAGCACCAGACTAGGTCATTTCTTCGTTCTAGCATCTGACGCTTCCAACTGCCGCCAACGAAGAACAATGAACCCTGTTGAATGGATGGTAGGCTCACTACATGATTGGAAGTATTCTGCATCCAATGACTATATGTATGGCACTAGAAGACTGCATCAGGGACCCCAAAAGCAAGGGCGCCCCTGGCCTCTGAAGGCTCAAACAACATTTTGTCAAAAGTGCAACTTTCAACTAGATAGCCTATTTCATCCCTTGACACTGGGAACTGGAGTGCTTCGATTCACGCACCATCAATCTCATCACGTAGCTAGAACAACTTACGAGAGATGTCTCTGGAGGTGACAAAGCAAGAAAACTGCTTCTAAGACCTCAAAGAGAAGGTAGCCTCTTCTAAAATGAAATATATGCTTTATACTAAGCCATTTTCTGGAAGTCTTCACTTTTCAGCATTCTACAAAGACCTCGCACATACAAGCATTTGCCAAATCCCGAAGGATGACAGTTGGGCTTGTTGGATAGCCGAAGTAATTGCACACAAGTCTCGTGAAGACTGCGAAAGATAAAAACCCCATCTAACAAGCCTAAAGGTTGGGCGCCCCTGGCCTACAGAGGTACAGGTGTGCATGGGTTACCTTGAAGCATAGTCAGTGACAGGGATAGTTGGTTCTTGAGCCACTTCTGCCAGGAGGTGTTCAGACTTTGCGGGACCGAGCTTACACCGAGCACTAGTTACCACCCACAGACCGATGGTCAGATGGAGATAGTAAACAAATGGGTGGAAGGTTACCTCAGGAACTACATTGCAGGGCAGCAGAAGGCATGGGTTAGATGGATATACTTGTGTGAGTATTGTTACAATACCACTTATCACATGACTATACTGATGTCCCCATTCATGGCGTTATACGGGTATGAGGCGCCTAGTTTCCTTGATTTGCTGCTGAGTGACAGCAGAGTGCCTAGCACTGGAGATTTATTGCAAGAGAGCCAGGACATTATGAGGGCTCTTAAGGAGAACATAGCGAAGGCCCAAAATCAGCAGAAGCAGTATGCAGACTAGAAAAGAACTGAGAGATCTTTTGAGGTGGGTGATATGGTATACCTCATGTTGCAGCCCTACCGACAGTCTACTTTCAGGAAGAGTGGGTTAGAGAAGCTCAAGCCAAGATACTATGGTCCTTTCAGGGTTGTCAGACGAGTTGGAGAGGTGGCTTACGAGCTAGAGCTTCTAGCAGATAGTAAACTTCACAATGTTTTTCATGTGTCGCGCCTCAAGAAGGCATTAGGTCATCATGTGATACCTTCAATAGTGTTGCCTCCCTTAGATGATGAGGGAAAGTTGATTCTAGTACCTGAGTCTATTCTGGAGTACAGAGAGAGACAGTTGTGTAGGAGGACTATCAGGGAATATCTGGTGAAGTGGAGAGATTTTCCAGTGGAGGACGCTACTTGGGAGAGTGAAGAGATTTTGCAGCATCTTGAGTTGGGATTGCTTGAGGACAAGCAATTTCAGGAGGGGAAGACTGCAATGTCCCCTTCCTGTTGACATTTCCCAGTTTTGAGATTGGCCTATCATGTGACCCTCGTAGGCTAATACAGTGGATAGAGGGTCTTGTTGAGGCATGGCTTGGCTTCGATTATCAGGATATTTCAGTCTAGCTTTCGTTTGGGGTCGTTCGGACATCATTTGCTTGACTTACTATTTTTAGTAAGTGGTTGCATGCAGTTGGAGCTCCGACTATTTTTAGCAGTATGGTCAAGGCACATGCAGAATCAGTCACTTATCATCAAGCTTCAGACGGTTCATCTTTTGGGCTAATATTCAAAGAGATATTAATATTTATTTGCCAGAATAAATATTATTTAAAAAAAGTGAAGTTAAAATTATAAAGTAATAATATAATTTTATATTATAACTTAAAGTGACTTATGAAGGGGTCGACCATCATAAAAGGGGGCTAGTTTTTAATTAAATTTTATATCAAAAAGGGACACCAAACTTAAGGAAAAGATTTAAGTGAAAAATATAAAGTTATTTAAAAATTAGGGTTTTGTGCCAAGTTCGCCCTAATTGAGAAAATTTGAAAGTTCGCTTGAGAGTGAAGTTCATTATGCATTTGGGAAAAACGACTTTTGCTTCTTTCTTCTGAGAATAGAGCCTAGGGTTCCAGTTTTCATTCTGCATTGGAGAATGAGCCATCTTCAATGTCTGCAGTTCAAAGGCTGTGAAATATCAGCTGATTTATTGCTTGTCAGAAAAATAGCTTCATCCAGAAGTTATTACAGAGCTTATTCGGAGGTCATCATCTCAGAGCTTCTATTCAAAAATCATCAGAAGAAGAGAAAATCATTGAGCAGCTGATTTGTATTCATCTGGCACTATCTTCAAGGTTGTACGGAATTAGTTGCTGCTGTTTAAAGGCCGTACTTTTCAGCAAGAGGGCCATACTTCTTACCCTAGCTTGGACGCCTTATCTTTTAGCCTTCTGCCTTCTCCAGTTTGGACGCCTAGTTCTCTGAGGTAGTTTGCATCTATTTCGAGGTTCAAAAAGGGTCTTCTTGGTTTAGCCGTACCATATCATACTTCATCTAGGCGGCTGCAATCAGGTTTTAGATATCATATTTTGTTTGTATTTTCAGTCTGCATGTCAGAGATTTACCTTTGTAATCATCTAAAAAGAATAATGATTCCATATGCCTTCATTTCAGAGACTTATTTGTTCCAGTTCAATTTATTTTAATTTTTAGAAGTATTTCTTTCAAAATCGCATTTTATATTATTGCATGCAAAAACCCAAAACACAAAAAAAATCATTCAGTTCCGGAACAGTGAGAACAGGGGTTTCTACAGTTGTATCAGAGCGGTTTCTTGCCATCCTAAGGGTTTGAGAGTCACATGCAACCATAGGAGGTTGGACCTCACAGGTATTACACTCGCAGAAGAGCAGAACAAGAGAGACACTGGTAAACTAATAACCCATTTACAAAGGTACCTTTGGATGAAATGGGTGATAGGCAAGCTAGCAGCCCACCCAGAGGGCACAGAGATGATGAACAGGAAGAAAGAGAATTTTTCAGAAATATGGCTGCAGGACAGCAGCAGGTTGCTCAGGCTTTGCAGGCACTCACCACCTTGGTTGAGCACATGAATCAACCGGATAGACATAATCGAGAACAAGGAGATAACAGGAGTGCAGTGGGATCACCCAGAGCTCAGAGGACTCAATCCTAGACAGCAGACAGGCCTACTCATCCTACTTTCATTAGAAATGAATCGGAGGTAGCACCTATAGAAGAAGCAGGAGAGGAGATGTTCGCAGATACCGTCATGGATGCAAATGATGAATGGGAATTGTTGGCTCCACAGGTGCGAGAGAGGATGACATTTGAGAGATTTGTGAACCAGAGGAGAGAACACTATCAAGCAGTCAGGAAAGAAAGAAGGCCTAAGAACCAAAACAGTGAGCTGACGCGTGTTGCAAGCAAGATCACTTTACCTTCATTTGTTGGTAGTGGTAAGATGATAGCTCAAGCTTGGATCCATAAGCTTGATACATTTTTAGCCTTGAGACCCATGACAGAGATTGAGGCCATTAAATATGCCACCTTGCATTTGGAGGGAGTTGCACATGATTGGTGGTCTCATGGGATGATCACGCTCTAGCATAACCAGGTGACAACTTATCAGGACTTCGTGGATAGACTTGTGGAGAGGTTTGATAAGAAAGATCCAGAGGTTTACTTCAGAGACTTGGCACAGCTGAAACAAACAGCCAGTTTAGATCACTTCATGAGTGAATTTCAGCACTTGGCAGTTATGGTTCCAAACATCTCAAACATGAGGTTGGTAGTTTTGTTCGTGGAGGGCTTATCCGAACCACTCAAAGGTTGGATCAAGGCTTTCGATCCTCCTTCACTATAGGAAGCCATGAAGAAAGCACGAAGCATGGAACTTGCAGCCCCATCCAGCAAGTTCAACTCCAAGAGTAATTCTTCATTTAAAGACAATAGGGGATTCAATAAGAACAAAGAGAAATCAGATTTTAAGAATGATCCGAAAGGAAGATCTGCACCACCAATGGATCAGGAGACCCTTAATGATTTACACAAGAAGAAGCTTTGCTTCTATTGCAAGGGTCCCTATGATGCTACTCACGATTGTCCTTTGAGGCCTAAGGGCAAGGCTAACAGAATTATGTGGGCTTATTATGAAGATTCAGAATCTGAAAATTACGAACAGCCGGAGACTTCTGAGGAGTCAAAGGCAGAGGCTTCGGAGCCTAAGGCAGTGGCAGAGGCAGGATTTCAGCTCCAGGAGGCACAATTGTCCAACATTCAGCAGGAGGGATCTTTCAGACTTCGTGGAGTTCTGGCTGGTCAAAAGGTTATCACCTTTTTGGATATAGGTGCCACCCATAATTTCATTGATGCCCGATTTGTGGAGAGGCGTGGGATCATGACTGAAGAGTTTGAAGGTATTCAGGTTAAGGTAGTTGATGGTTACACTCTCACATGTAACCGTATGATTAGGGATCTCCCTTTACGCTTGAATAATTATGAATTCAAAGCTGATTATCATGTGGTGAATATGGGCGATATAGATTTAGTCTTGGGCATGCAGTGGCTTCATTCACTTGAGGAGGTTACACTACGCCTTAAAGACAAGGAGATCCAATTTGAGGTGGATGGGAAGTCTCATATATTAAAAGCCATCCGAGATAGTAACATCAAAACTATTTCCTTCTGACGGATGGAGAGACTTATACACCACGACATGGTTGAGTGGGTTGCAGAATGTACTTTGATACCTACACAGAAGGGACAGCATAAGACCGAGTATCATCCTGACATTCAGTAGTTGAGAGTTAAGTATGGGAAGGTTTTCAGTGACATTCCACCTAGGAAACCTCCTGACAGGGGTATTGAGCACATCATAGAGCTTGAGGAGGGTGCCAAGCCCGTCATGATTACTCCTTACTGGCACCCGAAGCGGCTTAAGGATGAGATAGAGAAGACTATCAAGGAGCTGCTCGCTATGGGTCAAATTCAGCCGAGTAAGTCACCATTTGCTTCTTCAGTTGTTCTAGTGAAGAAGAAAGATGGTACTCTTCATATGTGCATAGATTACAGGGTCCTGAATAAGAGGACTATTAAGAACAGATATCCTATACCCCGCATAGATGAGCTTATTAATGAGCTTCATGGTGCATGTTATTTCACGAAGATAGATTTGAGATCAGGGTATCACCAGATTATAGTTCGTGAGCAGGATATTGAGAAGACCGCTTTTCGCTGTCATTGTGGACACTTTGAGTTTGTGGTTATGCCATTTGGGCTAACCAATGCTCCAGCAACTTTCTAGTCTACTATGAATAGGGTCTTCCATTCGAAGTTGAGGAGATATGTACTTGTCTTCTTCGATGACATTTTGATCTACAGCAGGACATGGCAAGAGCACTTGGCTCACTTGGAGACAGTACTTAGTATTTTGAAGAGGGAGTCCTTGTATGCCAAGGAATCCAAATGTGATTTGGGGATGACTGAGTTGTTATACTTAGGTCATATTATCAGTGCAGAGGGAGTGCAGATGGATCTTGAGAAGATCGTGCTATCATAGAGTGGCCTACCCTTGAGAGCCTTACACAGCTGCAAGGTTTTCTTGGATTGTGTGGATTCTACCGCAGATTTATTAATGGGTATTCACACCATGCAGCACCTATGACTGACTTGTTGAAAAAAGGTGCATTCATTTGGACTCTTGAGGCACAGGAGTGTTTTGAGAAGTTCAAGGAGCTCATGACTACGTGTCCGGTGTTGGCACTACCTGATTTTACCAAACCTTTTGAGCTTCAGTGTGATGCTTCTAGTGAGGGCATTGGAGTAGTGCTTATGCAGGACAAGCACCCGATTGCTTTTGAGAGCAGGAAACTCAGAGGATCAGAGAGAGTTTACAGCATATATGATAAGGAAATGTTGGCCATAATGCATGCCTTGGCCAAATTCAGGCAATATTTAGTGGGCAGTAAGTTTTGCATTAAAACTGATCATAATAGCTTGAGGCATTTCCTAGGGCAGCGAGACTTGAGTGACCGCCAACAGAAGTGGGTGAGTAAGTTATAGGCATATGACTTTGATATCACCTATATCAAAGGTACACAAAATGTGGTTGCTGACGCTCTTTCCCGCCGACCTCATCTGAGTTCTATGGTACATATTACAGAGGATTGGAGGCATTTGATTGTGGCAGAGTATGCCAAAGACACATGAGCATCTGGTATTGTTGAGGGATCAATTATAGACACCAGGCACACACTTGTAAATGAGTTGATCATCTACAAGAACAAAATTTTCTTGATCCCAGGGTCAGAAATGAAGAACACGATTTTGCATACTTTTCATGATATACCTACAGAAGGGCACGCCGGAAATTTTAAGACATATAGACAAGTTCGGCAGAGATTTACATGGAAGGGTCTTAAGGCAGATGTTCTTCGATATGTGCATGAGTGTCCTGTTTGTCAGCAGAACAAACATGAGAACACATATCTGGCAGGATTGTTGCAGCCACTTCCGATTCCTAATAGGAAGTGGGAATGCCTATAGATGGATTTTATTACGGGCTTACCTAAAGCCCAGGGTCGAGATTGCATATATGTAGTAGTGGATCGGCTGATGAAGTATGCCCACTTCTTTCCGATCACCACCACTTACACAGCTACAAGGGTAGCAGAGGTATTTTTCCGTGAGGTTTTCAGATTGCATGGGTTACCTCGATGCATAGTCAGTGACATGGATAGTCGGTTCTTGAGCCACTTCTGGTAGGAGGTGTTCAGACTTTGCGGGATCGAGCTTACACCGAGCACTAGTTACCACCCACAGACCGATGGTCAGACGGAGATAGTAAACAAATGGGTGGAAGGTTACCTCAGGAACTACATTGCAGGGCAGCAGAAGGCATGGGTTAGATGGATATACTTGTGTGAGTATTGTTACAATACCACTTATCACATGACCATACAGATGTCCCCATTCATGACGTTATACGGGTATGAGGTGCCTAGTTTCCTTGATTTGCTGCTGAGTGACAGTAGAGTGCCTAGTGCTGGAGATTTATTGCAAGAGAGCCAGGACATTATGAGGGCTCTTAAGGAGAACATAGCGAAGGCCCAAAATCAGCAGAAGCAGTATGCAGACCAAAAAAGAACTGAGAGATCTTTTGAGGTGGTTGATATGCTATACCTCATGTTGCAGCCCTACCGACAGTCTACTCTCAGGAAGAGTGGGTCAGAGAAGCTCAAGCCTCGATACTATGGTCCTTTCAGGGTTGTCAGATGAGTTGGAGAGGTGGCTTACGAGCTAGAGCTTCTAGCAGACAGTAAAGTTCACAATGTTTTTCATGTGTCGTGCCTCAAGAAGGCATTAGCTCATCATGTGATACCTTCAGTAGTGTTGCCTCCCTTAGATGATGAGGGAAAGTTGATTCTAGTACCTGAGTCTATTCTAGAGTACAGAGAGAGACAATTGTGTAGGAGGACTATCAGGGAATATCTGGTGAAGTGGAGAGATTTTCCAGTGGAGGACGCTACTTGGGAGAGTGAAGAGATTTTGCAACATCCTGAGTTGAGATTGCTTGAGGACAAGCAATTTCAGGAGGGGCGGAGTGTAATGTCCCCTTCCTGTTGACATCTCCCAGTTTTGAGATTGGCTATCATGCTGACCTAAATGAAGCTATCTGATGGATAGAGAGTCTTGTTTGAGGCATAGCTGATTATCCCGGGATATTTCAGTCTAGCTTTCATTTGGGGTTGTTAGGACATCATTTGTAACACTATTTTTATTAAGTAGTTGCATCACGATTGGAGCTCAGGCGCTATTTTAGCGATATGGTCCAAGGCACATGCGGAATTAGTCACTTATCATCGGGCTTGACAGTTCATCTTTTAGGCTAATATTCAAAGAATTAATATTTGGCGCGAAATAAAATATTATTTAAAAAGAAAAAGTTAAAATTATAAAGTTATAATATAATTTTATATTATAACTTAAAGTGACTTATGAAGGGGTCGACCATCATAAAAGGGGGCCAGTTTTTAATTAAATTTTATATCAAAAAGGGACACCAAACTTAAGGAAAAGATTTAAGTGAAAAATATAAAGTTATTTAAAAATTAGGGTTTTGTGCCAAGTTCGCCCTAATTGAGAAAATATAAAAGTTCGCTTGAGAGTGAAGTTCATTATGCATTTTGGGAAAATCGACTTTTGCTTCTTTCTTTTGAGAATAGAGCCTAGGGTTCCAGTTTTCATTTTGCATTGGAGAATGAGCCATCTTCAATGTCTGCAGTTCAGAGGCTGTGAAATATCAGCTAATTTATTGCTTGTCAGAGAAATAGCTTCATCCAGAAGTTATTACAGAGCTTATTCGGAGGTCATCATCTCAGAGCTTCTATTCAGAAATCATCAGAAGAAGAGAAAATCATTGAGCGGCTGATTTGTATTCATCTAGCACTATCTTCAAGGTTGTACGGAATTAGTTGCTGCTGTTTGAAGGCCATACCTTTCAGCAAGAGGGCCGTACTTCTTACCCTAGCTTGGACGCCTTATCTTTTAGCGTTCTGCCTTCTCCAGTTTGGATGCCTAGTTCTCTGAGGCAGTTTGCATCTATTTCGAGGTTTGAAAAGGGTCTTCTTGGTTTAGCCATACCATATCATACTTCATCCAGGCAGCTGCAATCAGGTTTTAGATATCATATTTTGTTTGTATTTTCAGTCTGCATGTCAGAGATTTACCTTTGTAATCATCTGAAAAGAATAATGATTCCATATGCCTTCATTTCAGAGACTTATTTGTTCCAGTTCAATTTATTTTAATTTTTAGAAGTATTTCTTTCAAAATCGCATTTTATATTATTGCATGCAAAAACCCAAAACACAAAAAAAATCAAAAACAAACAAAAAAAATCATTCAGTTCCGGAACAGTGAGAACAGGGGTTTCTACACCTAATCTCCAAAATACCAAAAAAGAATAATAAACAAGCATGCCTCAATTGAGCTCTCACATCCCTTTTATTTCCATCCAGAAATCCTTTTTGAAATTCCCCGCCCAAAAGCATTAAACTTCTTTTAATAAAGTGACTTTATAAAATACCTTTTAAATATTTTCTTAGCGTCACTTTATAACACCACATTAATCTAATTATTTAATGTTATCTTTTTAAATGTACCTTTTTCTAGGCAATATCAAATAATTAAATTAAATTCCGTGGTGGCGAGTAAGAAATCAAGAACATTATAGATAGGTTGAATCCTTTTCACATGTTGCCTAAGTGCCATGTACCACTCTACTCTCACATGCTTTAAACTCTCTTTCATGTACCAAAATCTATATTAGAAGGATGAACTTCTTATGCATATGAATGGGTACGTCAAAAGGGTGAGCACATTGAGAGGTTTAGTATTTCGATTTGGTATTATATAGAAAAGGAAACCTATTGGAGTGATAAGCAACCAATCCATCTGCCTTTGAAATAAAAATGCATTCAATCACATCAATTGTTAGTACAAAACTAACCAAAAAAGACACTTGGCCAAAATGACCAAGGCAAGTTGAGAATACTCTCATCTTCAAAAATTTGTAGTTTGACATTGGTGATGGAGACACACAACTGTTTGCACTAATAGTGAATGCAAATGATAAATCTTGAGACATAAAATTGAGGCATTGGCCTTGATAAGGCCCTGTTGGTTGGAAATTTTGTATTCTCGTGAAAGCGTACAAAATTGAGATTTCAACCACAGCACGTGAGTTAAACTCTCCTAATTAAGGGAAGGCTCCCCCTTTAACTAA
This sequence comes from Sequoia sempervirens, assembly GCA_007258455.2. Lineage (NCBI taxonomy): Eukaryota > Viridiplantae > Streptophyta > Pinopsida > Cupressales > Cupressaceae > Sequoia > Sequoia sempervirens. Next base: position 196,910 of record VDFB02322056.1, read on the forward strand.
ATAAAATTAAGGGTAGGACAGCAATCGTTCCTCTTGTTTCAGGAAAGATTACATTCTTCTCTCTTCACAGAAAAGACACAGTAAATGTTACTAAAACTTGTTACAACAGCTACACAGTGAAATTAAGAGAAAGGAAATAAAGTTTCCTGAAAGCGCAAAGACTTCCGTTATTTCCTCCGGGACGGGAAAACAATTCGATAAGCACAAAGTCTTAAAGAATGAAATCCTATCAACCTTTTTTCAGAACGATTACTTTATAGAAATATACAAGATAAAACAGCTCAAAGACTGTAATTATAATGTATGTTTTCAACTATTCTAAATGAGAAATACTATGAGCGTAAAGACTTATAATTTTTCTCTATTTCTAACACTAACTAAGAATTCAATTCTCATATTTACAGCACAAAGACTGCAGATATTTAAATTGAATCTCTCTTCAGCAATCTTCAACAATTCTCAAGTAATCACAATATAAGAATGACCCAAAATGACATAAGAACATTTAGGATGCAAAACAAGAATTCAGCTCAAAGTCTGAAATTCCAGCTTCTTGATATCACTTGAAAATTTACAATATTTCACTATAAAGCTCAAAGACTTTATGAGTATAAAATTCTGCAGAGTTTTCTTGCTTGCTAAAAAGATATCTATTACAATAGACCCCTCAAGTATTTATAGGAGGAAGGTCTGGAGAAAAAGGTGGGAGGATCTCAACAAACTTGAGAAAAGCTCTCAACCGATAACTAATTGCGATTGACTTATTCAAAATTACAATCCAAATTGTGATTTGTCTTGTAAGATTTTACATGTAATTACATTTTCAAAAATTGCAAGGAAAGGACACTTGCAATTGCAAAATTTGTTTTTACATATATATTGTCGAAAGTAAAAATACAAAAAACAATCTAAAACTTAATTTATTTCATTCCTATCTTTGAAAGATAAGAATTTGCTGATGATGGTCTTCAACTCGTTCGGATCTGGACCCAAAGTGTTCTTGGCCACTGCAACTGTCTTCAAAATTATATCAAAGTATTTGATAGTTGCCAATCTATGCTCTTCATAAGAAGTTTGCATCTTCTCAAGGATTGTTTGATGATTGATGAGCTTTTGTCATGTCCCCAATTTTGGCGAGCATCAGTGATCGTGAGATTGGCCTATCATGAGACCCTCGTAGGCTGACTGAGTGGTTAGAGGGTCGTTTCGGCGCTTGGCTCAGCGTCAGATTGGCAGTATTGATCAATTGGCTTTCGTTTGGGCTCGATCGGAGACCTTTCGCAGAATTTCTATTTTTAGCAGTTCCGGGCAGGCCGTGTGGGACCCCTGCTATTTTTAGCAGTTTGAGATTGGCAGCGTCCGGATTCATTTCAGAGTTCGTCAGCATCAGGCCAGACGATTATCGGACATATAGCGAGGAAGATATTAATATTTAATTATATTAATTAAATATTAATTATTTAACGATTATAATATAAAGTTATAATAATAAATTATAACTTAAGTTACCTGCCTTGAGGGGTGCGCCCATCATCAGAAAGGGGCCAGTTTGAGAATTAAAATATTATAAAATATTTTGGTTGGAGACTTTTGAGTTATTAAAAGATTAAAATATGATATTTTAATTAAAACCCTATTATGGTGGAAATCGCACTTTTCAGCCTAATAAGGGTTTTGCCTTGGTTTCTGAGCCATTATGACATTTTGAGAATCAGGAATTGATCAAGTTTTGCCAGAGCACAGAGACCTTAGGGTTTCGTCTCGAAATCGTCGGAGAACGAGCCATCTCCTTCGAAGCAGTTCAGAGGATGTGAAATAACATCTGATTTATTGCCAGTCGTGGGATTTCTTCATACAGGAGGAATTACAGAACATCACAGTTGATCTAAACACCAGAGGTTTATCATTCACAGAGCTTCAGCATTAGTTTTTATCCTGAAGACATCCATTCTTCAAGGCGCACCTTTCAGAGGATTCAGGCATTGATTAGTGAAATGGCCGTACTTGGTACTTGCTGTTTGGTACTTCTGGCCGTACCATTGATCTTCAGAAAGTAAATGCTTACAGAGTTCATGCGTGGTTTTCCATTCAGAATCCATTTCTTTCACATAGGCGTATCATTTCATTAGAGGTCTAGTATTGAAGACATAAGGAAGGATTCTTTTAATTGCTGTTGTGCATTTACTGGCCGTACCAATCTGTACTGGGCCGTACTACAGAAGGAAGCTGTACATTTTGATTGGAAAAGGGAAACGCCATTCTTCTAGATTCACATCTTCTCCAGTTCAAGCGCCTATTTCAGAGACTATTGGAGATTCATCAAAGGCTGTTCATTTAATTTGAATTAACTGCTGTTGTCACCAGCCGTACAGTCTGCAGCAAAAGTCCGTACCAGCAGAAAGAGGACGTCTCTTTTCTTCAATGCAAAAGCGCCTTACTTCACTCCAGTTTCTTATCACTAACAGGGGCGCACTTTTACCTGGCTTGGTTCGGGAACATCAGAAGAGGGAGAAGAGCATTTGCATGCAGCCGTACCATCTCAGGTCTTTTACCAGCAAACTGCTGATTCCAGGTTTTTAGTAAAAATCATTGTTTTTTCTCATTTGCATGTATCTGGGTTATTTTTGTAATCACATTCAGAAGAATATATATTGGACAAGCTTCAGTAGTTGTTAAAGATTTTGTAGTTCTCCAAGATATACTATTTTATTGCATTTATTTTGTATTACTTGCAAAAATCGCCATCTTCATTTATTACATGCAAAACCTCAAAAATTGCACAAAACCCAAAACGTCAGAAAAGATACATTAAAACTATCAGATTCAGAGTAGAGGGAAACTGGGGTTTCTACAGTGGTATCAGAGCTAAATCCTGCCATCCTGAGGGTTTAGCCGTCTTCTGCAGCCGGACAGTTAGGGTTTTACCAGGCATCATTTCTTCAGGCGAGCTTTGGTTGTAGTGCTGAAGGGTTGATCGCGGCCAGAAGCTTATAGGCGTGAAGCGTGATATTACAGGGGTGATAGAGCAGTTGATCTTAAACGGGAGCTCCTTATGCGAAGGTCGGAAGCCTTGCGTCTGAAGGTCTGCATACATAGAGAGCTTAGTCGCGGAGTCAGCAATGATCAAATAGTGTATTCAGCCAGTGCTTGATTGCCGCCGAAGGCTGGATACTCAGGAGATAAATCCACCACCGATAACTGATAATGAAGATATTCTGTGAGTTAGCGGAGAAACTCCGTCGATTATCCGGATGCGGATGGAAGCCCTCTGAGCCCACGAACGAGCAGATTGAGATCTCTGAGTGAAAAATCGGGGTTTGTTGGGGCGGCGGAACGGTGTGGGTTAGGAATCACTTTTGAGGGCGGGTGGAAGGGATCTCTGTCACGTGGGGCATGAAGGCATGAAGAAGTTTTGGCATGTGCGGTTATGATGTTCTACCCACGCGGAAGTTAGAAAACTTGGCACTGGGTGAGTTGGATGTGCCGGTCTTTGTAAAGGCGGGGTTAAGCCAAAACAGAAATATCTTACTATAGCTCGCGAATTGTTTACACCTGGAAAGGATAGAAAATCTACAACTAGGGATGATACCACTCTTCGTCAGAATGATTTGATATCTTCAGACTCCTGTGAAGTAGGCAGAAATTTGTGTGATGAATTTGATCGTAGTGCTGATTTGATCCATGAGCACACTAGCACAGCTTCGGGTAATGGCTTACTTACATCGTCCTTGCATGAGATGACCCGAGAAATTTCTGCCCAGAAGACCACTTCTGATTTTTATAACAGCGATGGTGAAACTTTGCGTGAGCATGATATAACAGCTGTTTCAGAGGTGCAAACTAACCCTATTGAGTCATCACGTGAAGAGACTCCAGAGTTGGGTACTACAGATGCAGTTGGTATTGAGGATTTATGTTATGACGAGTCTGATTTTCCGGATCAGACCTTTGAAAACCAGCTAGAGGATTCGTATGTTGACACGGAATCCCAGGATCATGCATTGGATGAGCATGCAGTTACTTGTGGAGTAGAAGCGTGCGAAGATACTGTCAGACCAGCAACTTCTACCGTACCAGTTGAGCCATCCTTCGAGGTACAGAGCAGCAGTACCTTAGATGTTGAGGTGTGCGTGGTTGAGAGCACACACGATGCTGCAGATCATGAGGTGAGCGATGACGGATCAGCGTCGTATCATAGTGCATATGGTGAACCGGAAATCTTGTATGGGGGTCGCAAGTTTCAGAATCCTCATCATTTGGTTGGGCAACTACATGTGGATGACACTATGATTACCACCGCCCTTGAGCATTTCGACGTTGCTCGTCAGATGTTGACTCCCTACAGTTGGAGTCCTTCGACAGATGAGCACAGTGAGAGTGGTTTTTCCCTTGCAATGATACATGCACTCCGAGAAGCGATAGGAACGATGAAACAAAACTATCTAAAACTACTAGTAGACAGAGATTTCCTTCTCGAGTGGGATTGCATTTGTTATGATGCATGGCGGGGAAAAGAGGAGCGGATCGATGAGCTCACTCATGAGCTTGAGGTGACTGCGAATTCATTGTAGAGCACCCAGTTGGCTCTTCGAGAGTCACAGTTACAGATTGAGAGGTTTACCGTGGCGTTGAGGTTAGCACAGTCTTCACCACCTTTGGACATCGTGCAGTCTTGCATGGCAGTGGTTGGTGAGGAGTATATACCCATGGTACATAGCAGTGTGGGAGATGTTGTGGCTGTGGTTACATCCAGCACAGACACAGGAGCAGTTGTTACAGATAGGATGAGTGCCCTAGATGAGAGTTGCAGTGAGCCACGCATTGCACCGGGTTCTCATGAGACTTGTTCCGCGATAGGTCATGCAGGGCAGATCATTGATAGTTCCTGTGACATGGTTGTTGATACACTGGAGAGTTGTGTGACAACCCTTGATACTTGTCCATCGTCACAGCAGATTTTTAGAGTCTCATCCGGTTGGGAGATTGGTACTAGTGTTGATTTGTTTCCCTCTCCTGGAAGCAAATCAATCTTTTCATTTGATACAGTGGGCTATGGTCGGCAGCTGTTTGAGCCTAGTCAGGAGTACAACTCAGTTTATTATTCCAGCGATTTAGAGATGGATGATTCCGATCAGAAGGAAGTCATTGTGCAGTTTGTAAACAATCCATTGTTTGAATTTGATGGTGGGGCAATCTATGATAACCCACTCTTCGAGTTGGACGTTGATCGTACTCTTGATGATAGTTCTAAGTTGGGAGGTGATCGTAGTGTTTGGGATTGTTCCAGTGCATCGCAATTCCAAACCAAACTCACAGAGGAGTTCAATGAGGTGTACACGGTGAGGAGTGCTTACAGTTTTGTCTTTGATCCACCTGTACATGATTTGATGCACAGTACTGGTGCACAGGGTGATTCTCTCGGTATAGTCGAGGGGAGTGATTCATTACGGTGTGCAGAGTTACCATCCTCACAAGATGGGATTAGCGGATGCAGGTACTTGACCCAGCGGTTTGTGGGGTATTACTTGCAGGGGCAGCAGTCTGTTTTACATCATGCCGATATGTTTTTGACAGGGCTTGATACTTCTATGTCGCAGATTTTTCAGTTAGATACATGGCTACAGGGCGACTTTGGTAGTAGTTGGCATGATGGCTCGGACAGTTATCACATCCATGAGAGTTTAGCTGAGGACAGGGAGAGATTCAGGATAGTAGATGCTTCTAGGAGATTTTATCTCTGCATGACGGATGGATGTGGATTCAGATTGTATTGGGATCCCGGTGGCGACAGCTTTGGCATCGAGTATGGGATGGGTCCCAATAGGTCACTTCACTATTCTCAGCATGGTGAAGTTGGAGGCCGTAGAGCGCAGTGGCAGCCTGAGGAGGACCGTCACGACAGACTTTTACGCTGGGTTTGGAATCCAGGTATTGCTTGCGCAGTTGAGTTTGATGATGCAACAGGAGATAGTTCGAGATGTGTGGGACATTACACAGTTTTCCTTTTGGAGCCTTCCGAGGATCGGAGTTTCTTTGCAGTGGAGATTGCTTGGGGACAAGCAATTTTAGGGAGGGCGGACTGTCATGTCCCCAATTTTGGCGAGCATCAGTGATCGTGAGATTGGCCTATCATGAGACCCTCGTAGGCTGACTGAGTGGTTAGAGGGTCGTTTCGGCGCTTGGCTCAGCGTCAGATTGGCAGTATTGATCAATTGGCTTTCGTTTGGGCTCGATCGGAGACCTTTCGCAGAATTTCTATTTTTAGCAGTTCCGGGCAGGCCGTGTGGGACCCCTGCTATTTTTAGCAGTTTGAGATTGGCAGCGTCCGGATTCATTTCAGAGTTCGTCAGCATCAGACGGAACAGTTATCGGACATGTAACGAGGAAGATATTAATATTTAATTATATTAATTAAATATTAATTATTTAACGATTATAATATAAAGTTATAATAATAAATTATAACTTAAGTTACCTGCCTTGAGGGGTGCGCCCATCATCAGAAAGGGGCCAGTTTGAGAATTAAAATATTATAAAATATTTTGGTTGGAGACTTTTGAGTTATTAAAAGATTAAAATATGATATTTTAATTAAAACCCTATTATGGTGGAAATCGCACTTTTCAGCCTAATAAGGGTTTTGCCTTGGTTTCTGAGCCATTATGACATTTTGAGAATCAGGAATTGATCAAGTTTTGCCAGAGCACAGAGACCTTAGGGTTTCGTCTCGAAATCGTCGGAGAACGAGCCATCTCCTTCGAAGCAGTTCAGAGGATGTGAAATAACATCTGATTTATTGCCAGTCGTGGGATTTCTTCATACAGGAGGAATTACAGAACATCACAGTTGATCTAAACACCAGAGGTTTATCATTCACAGAGCTTCAGCATTAGTTTTTATCCTGAAGACATCCATTCTTCAAGGCGCACCTTTCAGAGGATTCAGGCATTGATTAGTGAAATGGCCGTACTTGGTACTTGCTGTTTGGTACTTCTGGCCGTACCATTGATCTTCAGAAAGTAAATGCTTACAGAGTTCATGCGTGGTTTTCCATTCAGAATCCATTTCTTTCACATAGGCGTATCATTTCATTAGAGGTCTAGTATTGAAGACATAAGGAAGGATTCTTTTAATTGCTGTTGTGCATTTACTGGCCGTACCAATCTGTACTGGGCCGTACTACAGAAGGAAGCTGTACATTTTGATTGGAAAAGGGAAACGCCATTCTTCTAGATTCACATCTTCTCCAGTTCAAGCGCCTATTTCAGAGACTATTGGAGATTCATCAAAGGCTGTTCATTTAATTTGAATTAACTGCTGTTGTCACCAGCCGTACAGTCTGCAGCAAAAGTCCGTACCAGCAGAAAGAGGACGTCTCTTTTCTTCAATGCAAAAGCGCCTTACTTCACTCCAGTTTCTTATCACTAACAGGGGCGCACTTTTACCTGGCTTGGTTCGGGAACATCAGAAGAGGGAGAAGAGCATTTGCATGCAGCCGTACCATCTCAGGGGCGCACTTTTACCTGGCTTGGTTCGGGAACATCAGAAGAGGGAGAAGAGCATTTGCATGCAGCCGTACCATCTCAGGTCTTTTACCAGCAAACTGCTGATTCCAGGTTTTTAGTAAAAATCATTGTTTTTTCTCATTTGCATGTATCTGGGTTATTTTTGTAATCACATTCAGAAGAATATATATTGGACAAGCTTCAGTAGTTGTTAAAGATTTTGTAGTTCTCCAAGATATACTATTTTATTGCATTTATTTTGTATTACTTGCAAAAATCGCCATCTTCATTTATTACATGCAAAACCTCAAAAATTGCACAAAACCCAAAACGTCAGAAAAGATACATTAAAACTATCAGATTCAGAGTAGAGGGAAACTGGGGTTTCTACAGCTTTTGAATCGAATCCATAGAAAACTGCTCTGATTCCATTTGTTGACGAAGATTGGCTGCCATATCTGAAGTAACTAAATCAGCTTCAAGTAACTCATCTTCTTGATTCAAAACTGTACATGAGATCTTTTCAAAATTTGAAAGAATATCCTGCTGAACTTCGTCATTCATTTCTAAAGTAGCCTGGATATCTTTGATAAGATCTTGAATGACCAATGACCTATTTGTCATAAGTTCCTCAAATTCTATGTACTTTTCCCTATTTGGCAAAATCAAATTGCTGCATAGGATTAGTAAATCAACTTGATCTATCTCATGCCAGATTTTTAAATCTTTTTCAAGCATTTCCAAACTTTGCTTGAAGGCTTCTAAAGTTTGATTCAGCTTTATCTTTGCTATCCTGACATTCTTGAGAACTTATCATTGGAATACTTTGCTCAATTAGCTGAGTTATCCATGAATCAATTGCCTTGGCCTTTTGCGCAATTCTTTCTAATTGTCTAACTGATTCATTTGGAGGAGCTGTAGATAGAGAATCAACTGCCTCTGATGATCCTGTAATCCTTTGAATGACTGCAACCAGCTGAGCATTGTCTTCCTTGAGCTTTTCCTTTTTAGCTAAGAGTTCGTTATAGCTTTGCGTCAGAATTGTCACTGAACTCTGAGCATCCTGCATCATATTAGCGTGAGTCTGCTTACCCAATTCCACCCTCGTGAACCTGTAATCAGATACCTGCATTTCTTCATGCGGTTTATCAACTAAGGGCTCTGCAATTTCAGCATATTTCATCCTGTTGCTGTCAACAAAAACCTGTGAGACTGTTTTAGCTTTCTTTGCAATCACTGGTTTTTGTTTCTTCAATTTTCGGAAATCAAAAATATCAGGAGACACTGCCTGTTTCTTTCTCTTAGGAGCAATTGAATTTAGCCATGGAGGAAGATCCAAGGTTGTCACATCTGAAATGGCAACTGCGGTCTCAGTAGAAATAGCCTCAGTTTGAGATACAACAGAAATTCTTGAAGGTGCCTCAGTTTGTACAGCAACAATGTTTTGCTCAGAAGACAAATTGCAACTAGGATTGGCCATGAAACAATCAAAGTTCGTTACAGACGTATCAATTTCTGGAAGAGTTGTTTCTGACATAGCTGAAAAGATTGGATTGATATCAAAAATACTCTTGAAGTTACTAGGTAAGTTCATCATGGGAGCATTTGTTACAGATGAAGGCTGATTACAAGTCTCTTGTGTTGGAATAGAAGGAACAAAAACGGTAGAGAAAGAATCAACATCACTGTCGATAGGAGACAAAGGAGATATAGCTGATTCCGGTATTGGGGCCTCAATGTGAGGAGTTATCTCACTTAGGATAGTGGAGGTCTCATGAACCTCGTCTTCTTCTTGCTGATTTAATACCTGAATCTGCATTTCGTTGACTTCCTTACCTTTTGATGTTTCTCTATCCAATGGTTGTTCAGGAGCTCTGCTCACTTTCAGCTTGATTCTGGTACTTGAAGAGGAAGCTCCTTCCTTAGATTGTTCCCTAATTTCTGATTTCAATCCTCTAGGGCCAGCTGGGTCATCTTCAGCTCTAACTCTGATTTTGATGGTCTTGACACCTATGCTTTTGAGCCAAGAGTTGGTGTTCGCCAAGACTGATTGGAATCTATCAAAGATAGAGACGGATTCCTTCTGAGACCATTGAATTGCAGGAATGGGAGCATTAGCAACTCCCTGTTCTTCGTACTCAGGATCCAAAATCTGCTTATCATCAATTACTCCCTCTGGAATTAAAGTCAGATTCAGGTCAATGATTTGCTCCAAAGTCAGCCTGCAATAATCCATTTTGTATATATCCTTATCTGTCCGAAGGTCTGCCCAAATGTCTTCGATGCGGTGAACATGGGTGAAGACTCTTTTTATTTTATCCTTCATCCTCCTGTAATCAAAATCCACTCTAGCTTGGAATCTTTTCAATGTTATCTCCTGAAGTTCAGTTTCCATTGCCTTAGCTCTTGAAGAGGTTGTCAAAGAATACCTGCCAATTACCAATGGATTATGTGAAGAAATACCAATTCCAGATTTGTGTTGTATAACTTGACGTGAATGAACTGACATCAATTGCCTTCCCAGCTCCATCAGAATGATCTTATCAGTTGGATATCTTGGGAGCATATAAGGTTGGTCTTCAAAGCAGCCAACTCTCATATAAGTGAATGTTGGAAATTGAAGGAACAAGCAGCCATATTGATTTACCTTATTCCAAGCTGCATCTGATACCCTGTTATTTACCAACTCTTTGTCAAACAAACACATAAAATAACCAAAGAAGGCATCTTGTACCCTTCTATAATGCGCTCGACTTGGAATAAAAGTCAGCTGATCATAATATTTCCATACGGGCACCAATGATCTGTCGCCTTCAGGAGATAAGCCTGGAAAATGTCTCAAGGAAGCTGCTATGTAGACCAAATATGAATTCATATAGAAGGTCAGAGTGGTAGGAACCTGTGCAAGCTGTTCGCACAAACAGTCACTGATTATTTCTCCCCAGAAAATTGGATGTTGTGCTTTTCTAATGACAACCATGAACTTATACATCCAGCTTTCAAACATGTTAGAAACTTTCAACCCTGCAATTCTGCTCAAAAGAGTGATCATGTCGTTAACTTCTTCTATAAAATCAGACCGATACAACTTGGGCATACGGGTCGCACAAGGTCGTGATTTTAGAAGCCATTTAGAGTTGATGTGTTTAATACAATCATTCTTTTTCTGCTCAAAATGTCTGTGAGCACTCTTCAATGAAATCTCTGAATAAGTGGTTGCATCAGGTACTCTGAAAACTCTATTGATTGTCTCAGCATCAAGTCTGATAACTACGTTGCCATCATCATCCTTAATTGTCCTGGATTGTCTATCAAAGCGTGCTGCACATGCAAGGACGAATTCTGGTTCAAGGGCAGCAACAGGAAAAGAAGCCACGAGATGGATATGACTTCTCAGCAACTTTTGCATATCAGAAGACGTAGATTTCTCAGCCCTCTCAAGAAATTCAGACATATCAACATGCCCTATTTCGGTATCTTTGATCTCATCGATGTTTGAAACAACGTGAGATGGAGAGATCTCATTCTGATATTTGTCGAACTTATACTTCATCTTTTTGCCTGCTGGAGAAGTTGGTTCATCCGTCATTGAACAGGAATCTGCAAGACTGCGGTGAAAATCCCATAAGGTCAGCACATCATCAGTATCAACGTGAGTAGACATGGCGGAACTCAAACCCTAGAACAATGAAATGGATTTTGAAAGAAAAATGGAAGGTGAATGAAGATGAATTCGAAATGGATAAAGTGGTGGAATGGAAAACGGCATTTTGTCTCTTTGAAACAGCAAGATAAAGAGATATCAAAACTTGGATTTGGAATTTCGTCCAAAAAGGTCAACTTATGTGCTTTTTAAGGCAATTCGGGTTTTTGAGTGATTTGAACAATTTCGGAATTTTTTGACACTTTAGCAATTTCTGCTTTTTGCAATTTCGGGATTTTTATGAGCTTTGACAATTTTCACAAAGGCAATCGGGATTTTTATGAAATTTAACAATTTTCAAACTTTGCAATTTTAAAAATTGTTATTTTAATTGCAAATCCCGGAATTGTATTTTTAGGCTAAAAACCCGAAATGAACACAAAGTAAAATTTTTTATTTTGTGAAAGATAATGATGGATATATGAAGTGGCGAATGAATGAAATGAAGGAAATGAGCATAGGTGACACGAAAGATGGATAAATGAAAATGGAATGAATTGTTTATTGCTGGAAATGGTAGAATGAAAAACGTGTTTTCATCATAAGGCAGATTTAAATGGAAATATGCATCATGTATAGTAGTGTGGAGGTATGTGAAATGGAAGGCAAAATTTTAAATGAAATGGAGAAGGCGTGTGAATGTATATGAGAAAAACGCATCTCTAAATGAGGGCGAATGGAGGTAACATGATACAAATGTAGCTTTACAAAAACGCGTTTTAGTGTGAAGGCGAACTTTTGAGATAAATAAATGTATTTAAAATAAAGAAAACCAGTAAGAGAAAACGCGTTTTGAATAAACTAGCAAAAATACCAACAAATACACAACAATAACCATGATGAAAGCGAAGGATTGAAAGAAAAACGCGTAAGAATGAAAAACGCGTTTTAAAACAGTCATAATAATGTAAAACGTGGTATATAAAAGACAATAACATCGATAAATGACAGTAAAACATTGAAAGAAAGAGAAATAAGTGCGAATCATACCTGGAACAAGTTGTAATACGCGAAAATGCAGAAACAAAAGCCCTAGACGCGTCCAAAAAGACAGAAAATGGCTATTTACTGGTTAAAATCCGAATTTGAAGCATCAAGGTCGACCAAATCTCCATGAAATGAGGAAATAAATGCAAAGAACAATTCAACCAGCTTGAATCTAGGAAAAATCGGACTTTTCAGAAGTTTTGACTATGAAAAATATCATCAAAGTTATGAATCGGGTTTTTTATGAAGCTTTTCATGCTCTTTTTTGCAAAATCGGGTTTTTTATGCAGTTTAACAATTTTGCTTTTAACCAATTCGCACTTTTCTGATAAAAAGACAATTTTCATTTTAGCAAAATTAAACTCTTATGAAAAATTCGGACTTTTTATGTCATAAAAGCAATTTCGGGTTTTTAAAACACTTTAGCAATTTTGCTTTCGAGTCTAAATTTCCCTATTTGCTGAGTTGCTCAGAAAACCCGAAATTGGCCAAAAAGACACTAAAAACAAGTCAGAAATCGACGAAAACGGAAACATAAGGGGGAAAAAGGGTAGCCCAAAGGTTAATCAACTTGAAACAGAGATTTTCCACCCTATGCACCTCGTAATGCATGCCTTGGAGAAGAAAAATCTCAAGTTTTAAGAAAATTTTGATTGGTTACCTAAATTTTGAAACGAGTTAAAAATTTAGGATAACAGGCCCCTGATTGATGGAGAAGTCTTCCATCACATACAAGTTACAACTCACAATGAGAAGCACAATAAAATTGCCAACAATCTCGCTTATACATCTTTGACATCAATGACAATCTTTGACAATTTCGTCCATACATCTTATACAATCAGTCAAGTCAATCTCCACAACAACATCAATCATTACATATTCCAACAATATCCATAATGATCTCTTAGACGTTAATCTCACCAACAATCTCAGTCTTATGTCTTTGACATTAGTGACACCACTCTTGTGCTGAAATAGTTTTGTCATTGATGTCAAAATTGCACAGTGTCTCAGTTTTGTATTGCAAATGAAATGAACTTAGCATATGCAAATGTATGTAGTTGATTTATTCTCTAAGGTCAAATAAAATGATACATTACACAGTTCTTTAAAATCAGTTTTATGCATGTCTTTTAAGATTATTTTTTAAATATGGGTTCTTCAGTGTTCAAAAATTTTGCCAACTTTTTGTTGAGTCACCAAGTCCAAGTCAAATTTGGGCCTGCTGAGTTTTGCCACGTAACGAGTTTTTAAACTATGTATATAAAACATGGAATGGGTGAAATGATAGAGGAATCTCTAAAAGTTGTTGGTCAATATCATAAAAGGGATAAAAGAACAAGTGCATTAAAGTGGCCATAAGTAATCCTAAATGGTTTCTTCATGACTTGTGAAACTTCCAAATCAATCTCTTACACTGTACAACACTCCCGATTGATGGTCTGTACTTCTCTAGTACTGTATTGGGCAGACAGCCCACTCAAATGTTTGGGAACCTCATACAAATAAATATTTTGAGTAGTCATAAAAGGCTAGAAAATTCAATATAATGGTTGATTCTAAAGTTTCCTAGCAGTGTAAAAACTAAACTCAAATTTTAATAGCTGAAAGTCATTGGATGGCTAATCATCTAGGAAGTAGCAAGACTCTATTGGACATAGCATCTACTAAATTTGAGCTAACTTAAATGGCTAGTCATTCCATGTTTTGAAATGAAAGAATGTGTCCAGTCAATCATTGTGGCAACAAAGAAGTACCTGTTTTTCACACTCTCTTGCTCTGACTTCTTGCTCTTTGAATTTCTGTTCAGCAAGTTGAATCTACATGGTACAATTTCAAAAAAAAAAACAAAAAATCAAACATCTAAAATAAACTGAATAACTGGGGGAAAAAATAGCTGATTGATTGAACGATCATTAGCTCCACATGGAGAGCTTCTACCAAATTTATCAAAATTAAGAAAAAAAAAAGAGCAAGCTTAGTCAAGGACTGGGTTGGTAAAGCACATAACATCATTATAACTGTCTACAACAAACCTTGTAAAGAAGCTTTTCCTTCTCCTCTTTCAGCAGATCAATCTGGCAGGTTTGGTAAAATTCAGCAATAAACATAATGACTTAACATGGGAATGGATGTCACTTTCCACAGAAAGAAGGAAAAAAAGAAGTTATGCAATTGAAAATAACATGTTTAGCTAATTATTGTCATTTTATACAACTTACATCTGATACAAGTAATTTGCGAAAAATGTCCGAGAGCAGATGATTCAAAGTCTTAATCTGAAACTATTCTCAGTGCATATGGTCTGCTAGAGAAAAATTAAAATAATTTCACAGAAAATTGTAAAGCTTACCTCATCATGAAGTGTGGCAGCCTCCCATAGTTTGTCACTTTCTGGAAACTTCATATGTCGAAGATGTGTTGAATATCTGCCAAAAATAATCAAATGCCAATAGAATCAAATGCGTGCACACTCTTTAATTGTTTAATGTAAAAGTTTAAATTTTTGTATGTAACCTAGAATGGCACATAATCATGTATCTATTTGTATGGTTAGGTTTTTGCACCCTAGTCAATGGAAGCAATGTAGTGTATATCATTATGTACACAACCATATGATAAAATCGACAATTTAATCTTCAACTAACGAAAGATAATTTCAGTTTCAAATATCTAATAGAATGTGAAACTCAAGTATTCATTTTATCCCAAGCAACAAAATGCTATGATTGTATCATTGATAAAAAAATATTAGCATAATTCCAAGTGATTATATAGTAAGGATTTTGTAATCAGCCGAAAGTAATTATCTTGTTTTAGTCAGCCAAATAAGTAAATAAATAAATAATAAGGTATGCAGCAAACTTTTTATATTATATGTTGTTATCGGGAGTTTAAGTCCCCGACCATTTGATTAGTTGTATTGGGTAGTTCCCAATGGTTGGTGTTCTCAACCAACGTTGGCAACTATACATGGCTTGTTTCACTTGTAGTCAGGGATGGCATAGATATTATATACCGTACTTATTGCCATTGAATGGATGGGAATACTATTGTTTTGTGCATATGCATTTTTGAGTATTGGATATGTATGTTTCTATGAATTATATTCTCGTTTACTCTGTTAGATAGTCAGATTACTTCCGTGAGTAAAGAAATTCGTTGGAATATTACAATCATAAAACTATTGTAATGTTAATAATAATTCACAAATATTATTATCATAAATGATAATCATAATAGATGGTTTTAGTCAATTGTATTGGGTAGTAGATCAAGTATATCTAGCCTAGTTGGTTAATCACCAACCACTACTTTTGTATATATTGTTGCCCCCCAACAATGAAATTTTTTCCATTGCCTTGCTCCAAATTCAATTTGGTATCAGAGCACTATACTATCCTTGTGTTTGTGAATGAAATTAGAGATTTCAAATCTTGTGGCATTGAAAGGATAAATTGTAGAGGTGTAAAAATGTTGTCTGAATGTGAGGAAGGAACTTTACACAAATGGATTTGTTTCTAAATTACAATCAGGTTCTATTGACAAAGACCAAGCCTTGCATCCACAAAATCACATGCAAATAAAATCTAGGAATGTAAATTCTTGCATGGAGGAGTAGGTATCCAACCTTGACAAAAATCTCAAAAAAAAAAAATTGAAAGGGAAAAACAAAAACTCAACAAAATCATGTCCAAATTTTGAAAAAACAAAATCATGGATGAAGTTAGGTTCAAACTCATGTAGCAAGTTGAAAATAATCGCAAGATAATGTTGCGAATTACATAAATCATTGCCTACCAAAACATAAATCATGCCAACAGAAGGAAGGTTGTAATCTAGTGTTGTGTCCCCTTCTCAAGCGTAAGTTCAATGAAGACCCCTAGCTTATTATTTCATTTCCCGTAGGCTAGTGGGGTGGAGCAAGGGAAATAATTCAATAATTAAGGTTCTTAAAAAGGTAACTTTAACTTATTTTCCAAAAAGACAACATATGTGTAATGTCCCCTTCTTAGCAGTAATTCTTTCAGTTGGCCGTTAGCCTATCTCAGAGGCCCGTAGGCTAGTCGGAAGCAGAAATTAGGGTTTCCTACTTTCTAGGAGGATTCTTTTGAGGATTCACGGGTTTGCATGTTGGAGTTTTGCAGATTGGTTTTTGGATTCTTTCTGGGTATTCAAAGAACCTTGCAGTGGTATGACATGCATTTGCATCGAGCAACTTTTCTGGACTTACTATTTTTAGTAAGTTATGACGGCTACTCAGTTTGTGGTTAAAATGCATTTGAAGTCACTATTTTTAACAGTATGCTATTTATAGTAAGTGTTATTTTTAGCAGTGCTATTTCTGGCAGTGTTTCAGCTATTCGGTTCAGTGGCTATATCAAGCAGGGTAGTGTTGATGTGATTTTCGTGACCGCACCAATCAGCAGAACGAAATTGTCCGAAGGCTACTCCATTCTCTCTTGATCAAAGTATTCCGTGCGCTAAGATTGCGAGAAAGTTCGCACGTTCAACTCCAAGGTTCCGAAATACTTGGAATACCCTCAGTTGGTTTGATGTGAATTGCTGTTTTCACGAGGGGACTTACACAATTGTTCAGGATTCTTGCAATTAACAGTAGATGGATGATTTGAAGGGGATTTTGCACGTATGATTTGGTAATAAGGTATGTACTTTCCTAAAACTAACTAGAAATGTGCGGAAAGTAAATGAGTGTAGGGCCTAAGAAACTTATATTCTATTCTAAAATGGGACGTATGGGTCAATCTTAACAGCTTCAACCAACTTTGCTCCACCTCACGTTGGACAGCTTACACAAAGTAGGTGCAATCTTCAAAGGGATAGCGAGTGATTTTCAAGTCACAACCCAACATCAAGATACTGTCAAAACGACACATACCAAGACATGAGCTACAACTAAAGTTAAGTTTGTGAAATAATCCAGTAGACCACACAAGCCAAACTTGCCGTCAGCAAGCCGCTAGTGGTATGGAATGAAACGAAATGCCTTGATCAATGCCACACATCCACAGCTACTATCTACTTGCATGAAATGAAAATGCTACTTCTTAAACTACTTTATGCTATCTTACGCTACTTGGAATTGAAGGGACAAAGAAACCTTGCTAGCTAAACACAATGAAGACGAATTTCACCATCAATGAAAAGATCTTCTATTATGAAAGTATTACACAACAATTTCTTACAAAAATTTTCAAAGGAAAACTTTCCTTCTCCTCCAAACTATGCTAAACTATCAAGCAAAATGTCTACTATGCTCTACTCTCTAGTCTCCAATCTCTGGCTCTGATTCTAATTCTAATGCATTACAAATGAGGGGGAATCCCCCTTTTATAGATAGCCCGGTCCAAAGGACGGCTAGGGTTACAATCAAAAGAATGGCTAAGATTAAGCCACCTCAGCTCTAACCCTAGAAATTGCCATAATGGGGAGTGGTACATTAAATGAATCAAAGATTCCCACTCACTCCCAAAATAGTAAAGGAAATTAATGGCCATAATTAGTCTTCTAGAAGATCATCGTCCAGTAGTGCATTCCCGTTCTCCTCCTCTCTGGCTGCAAACTCAACGAACCTGCCAAGTATAGCCTCAACCTCCTGAACTGAAATGGGTGGAATGCAATCAAGCTGGAACTCTAACACTGTAACTGACTATTCATGCCTTGCATAAGATTTTCTCCAAGCGACTAAGGAATCCTACATGCTCTGGATCAAGGTGGAGAAAGTGGAAGTGTTCTCAAAGTCATCTTGTACGAAGGTCTTCACCTCTGAAAATAAAGGCACCAGCCTACCCCTCAAATTATCAACAATTACTTCATCTGGATTCAACCGCCTAGCAAATATAGCCTCGAAAGTATTCTGGACTCCATCAATGATATTGGCCATAGCCTTCCTACTCTAGTTGAATCTTGCCGCGTTGAAGAAACCACGTCTCATGATTGCTGAAGAATACCATCTAGAAAAGTCATACCTGTCATTCTCCTGAATGACCCCTCCATCAATCAACAACCGCAAAGGAGCATGTCTCAAAGCCTCAAGACGCTGAATTACTTTGCTCTGATAGACAGAAGCATCACCCCAGGCCTGATCAACTGCCTCCATCTGTGCCAAAATACTAGAAGCCTGCTGAAAAGAAAGAGCAAGGTCTTCCATAAATTTTTCTATCTCAGCACGAACTCCCGTGACCCACTTGTCTGCCTCCTGTGCCATCTTCCCTAACTCCAACAAGCCACTGATTGACTCTCTAGGTATGTCAGCTGGAAGTTCTATCGCTGGAATCTCCTGCCCATGAGGACGAGACAACTGCTGCACATATCCTATCAAAGCCTTATGGTCTCTTTTCAACTTCTTGTACTTTCCTTCCTTCTTGAACAATCTGTCCTTGAGGGCGTGGTAGGAGTTATCACACTCCTCTACAATCTGTGCACCTATGGGGCGTCCTAACTCCAAAGTTGTGACCACGTAGTTTTCTGGCACTGCTTCATCTTGATCACAATCAACCTGTGGCACCGCCATGTGAAGGGTGCGGGAACCATCCTCATCAGTTGATATCTTTGAAAACTTTCATGCTCTCTTTTGTGGAGGTGCGCTGATCCTATTCAAAAACTCTTCCATTTCAACTGCTGGATCAATCTCTTCACTGGGGCTCCTTCTCATCCTATCTTTGAGCCAATCAGGTACTGTATATTGTATATCAAACGGCTGCTGTCCTTGTGCCTCTACTTCTCGAACTTGTTCAACTTCTATATCATTCTGGTGAGGCTCATCGTCCTCAAGTGGCTGAGTATCTCCTGAAACTATATCATCATCATCTTGCAAAATCGTCTCTAATTCTTGCTGAAATTGAGGGTCAGTAGTAGTCCCCTCATCATCTTGCTGATCATCTCTAGCAGGTGCGTTGACGCTCTGACCAACTGATTCTCTCTGTGGTGACTGATTATTTTCTTGTACTGCTTGCACATGATTCAATGCATTTCTTTGATCAACAAAAAAGAAACCTCCTATATGCTTGGAGAACGTGTCTCGAATGGCATGGGTGATTTGACTCCAACTCTTGGAGGTTCTGGCTGAACAGGCCCCTGCCGAACTGGCTCTTTCCTTCAAGATTCCAGACCTCGTGTGATTTGTTTCTTCCTGCTGGTGGTAGTTGTCTTGTGATCTCCCATCAAATTGTAAGTCAATGCAATCGACCTACTCTTCAACTTGCTCATACGCCTGTCAACCCATGCCCTGGTAAATGTCAAAACTCGAATGGAAAGTGTGTCCAAGTCAGCAACCTCTGGTTCTGACCAATCCGGGAGTGGAAGTGGAGTATCTCTCACTGCGCCATAATCTGGATGGACAACGTCCATGTCCTCATTTATCTGGTCTGGTATCAGAAAGACTTCACACTCCCTGATCATGTTTATTGGCAACCGAGAGAACATTCTTTTCCTGACTTCAACCTCGTCCGACGCATCAGCCCAATAATCCTTAGTATTTTCCTTATGTTTAAATTCCTCTGACAGTACCCATCTGATGTTGTTATGCAGATCATAGTGCTGTCGGCTGGTGTGATATGAAAAGTGATAAAACTGAAGCTTGCTCTCGGCTTCTCTAGCTGCCTATAATGAAGGACGCACCTCATCGGAATTGCCCATGACAATTGGGAAGTCAACACCTCCCTTCTTTTTCTTCTGAATCTTATCATAGGCAACCAATTGCCTAGATATCTCTAACATCAATATTTTGTTGGTTGGGTACTTAGGCAGTCTATATGGATATGACGAAAATCCTTACAGCCTTATGTAAGAAAACTTTGGAAATTGTATAAACCAACACCCATACCTCTCAATCAATTCCTGGGCCTCTCTTGAGATCCTGTGATGCATCCGCTCCTGAAGCAATCTCGCTATGTGCATGGTGAAGGCATCATTGACACGCTTGTAATGAGTGGTACTAGTCAAATGCAACTGCGGACAAGCCTCATGAATTTTAAACTGATGGGGACCACAATCGACAAGTTCCTTGTATGAAATTCCTCTATACTTCGTCATACAGGCCAGCATGTAAATGATGTAAGAGCTCATATAGAATGTCTTCGTTCTTCTCAGGCTCAAGAGTTGCTGTGCAAATTGTCACTGATCATTTCAGCCCAGTTGACGTACTCCTTTCCTTCCAGCATGAGGTTGATGTAATAAAACATCCACGGCTCGAAAATGAAAGCTTGTAGGCAGCCTCCAACTCTGCTCAGCATCATAATGAGATCACAGTACTCCTTCTTCAAGTCATCTGATATAATTTTCCTCGGCAGCTTCGTACCAGAGGGCTTGGGGTTGCTCATCTAGTGAGTATTGATCGTTTCTGTACATCTCTCAAATGCAGAAACATACATTTGCTCAGCTCGCTCCCTCGATTTCTAAATCATGTTTCTATGCACTGGGATTCCAAAGGCTTCACCAATGGCAGCAGGAGTGAGGTTGGCGAGCACCTGTCCATCTGGTGACATGATTGACCTATGATCCTTCTCGTAGCAGTTGGCGCACTCCATCATCAACTCTGAACACTGAATGGATGGCGAGAAACTAGCAGCTGCATATAACCCACTTCGAACAATGTTGTGTGAAGTAGTCGAGGGTCGATGATTACCAATCCCTAGCATTCGATTCTTGAAAGTCTCTAGGTTGACGGAGCCCAAGTTTGTATCCGCCAACTTGCCTAACTTCGAAGTAAACTTTGACTCCGGCAAGAAAGACTTGCTCAGCTTCTTTATAACCGCTTGCCTGGATGCACCATTGTTATCCTTGCCAGTCGTTCGTGCTTCAACCATCTGCAAAACAATAAACATCCATCAGCAAATTAACTTAGAAAAATAAATAAAATACTTTGCAGGGTTGCCAGTCGACTTCAAGAAGTTGCACTATTATTTCTCGTTTGCAAACCTCAACTTCTTCAACAAATTCAAACCTTCAATACTTAGTAAGTTTCGGCAAGTAATCTCAGCAACTTCACACTTTCAGCAGAT
Source organism: Sequoia sempervirens (assembly GCA_007258455.2). NCBI lineage: Eukaryota > Viridiplantae > Streptophyta > Pinopsida > Cupressales > Cupressaceae > Sequoia > Sequoia sempervirens. The sequence goes on from VDFB02322056.1 coordinate 218,131, forward strand.
TTTCTAAGTTGGCTGCAATAACTTCAATCAGCAACTAAACTCTTGTAAATTCGAATTTCTCCAACCTCAAATAACTTAGCAAGTGCGCACTTCCTTAGCTTCAGCAACTTTGCTCTTTGAATTCACACTTCTTCAATTTCAAATCAGCAAGTTTGCACTTTTTAAACTCTCAGCAATATTCTCTTCAAATAGAAATTTCTCCATTTGCACTGGCAACTTCAAATCCTTCAGAGCAAAATCGAACCTCCTTGCACTGCAGCTTCAATAAATTTCGACTTTAGCAACACTCCAGCCTTCAGCAAGTTCCTCAAAAATTCGAACTTCTTCAACAATTGCAGCCACAGAAAAATTTCGAACTCCTTCAGCACTTCAGTCTTCAGCAACTTCCTCTTCAAAAAAAATTCGAACTTCTTCAACACATTTCAAACTCAACACCGGACTCAGAGCAAATCGAGTTTCTCTTCAACTGTGAAATGAAGTGAATAACCTTCAGCACTTATAGAAAATTCGAATTCTAGAAGAAGGCTAAGTTTAGCCAGTGAATTAAATTTCCACTACTTCATTTGAATTTCCCTCCTCTAGTATTTTCGACACTTGTCTTTCGACGTCTGGAATCTTATTCTTCTAGAAGTTCAACTTTGACTGGCATCTTTTGAATTCACTTTCGAAAATTTTTAATTTAAACTCATCAATTTAACAATTTGCATTCGCCAGCCGAAGTTCTATCTCGCAAATTTCAAATTTGAATCACCTCTGACGCTTTGGGAAATTCACCAGTGAAGAATTCAATCAAAAATATCTAGGCAATTCACTTCAAATTCGTCATCGAACCATTTTCCTTTCAAAAACCATTTTATTCAACTTTGCCTTAGAAAATTTTAAAATTTTCCCTTAGGAAAATTCACAATTTGAGCACCGATCAAATTCCTCATGCTGAAGGCCTTGGCGAAGTGCGGAAGACATAGAAATCCATTTCTCATCACAAACGTCCAGTACCCAAAAAAAAAATTTCTCTGAAACGCGATGAATCCATGGGTACACAACGAACGGGTTCATTTAAATTTTTTTAAAAATTTGAACCTTAGAAAAATATTATTCAATCAATTTTAATCCCGTTCTTCACATCTTGTTGCTCTGACTTGAAATTTTTTATCAATCCTGTAGTGCCAGCATCTTCGACTTCATCACTTGAAAATTTGCTCGTGCTTCAAGAAAATTCATCACCTTCAAGGTCTAGGCGTATTTTCTAAAGGAAGAAAATATTTGCCTTAGAAAAATTTTAAATCACCTTGAAAATTTTTGCCTTAGGAAATTTTGTTCAACTTTGTTCACCTTGCCTGTGAGAAAAATTATCAACTTCATTTAGAAAAATCTTCCTGCAAGTACATCATACTTAACATATTTTACTTCCATCATCTTCAACGCCTTATAATATTATATTCATCACCTCAACACCTTGGGCGCATATCCAACTTGAAGGTGAACATTAAAACTTCATCACACCTAGCATATTTAAATCTTTCATCTTCACTTTTACCTTGTTTACCACCTTACATTCACTTTTACTCACTTCAACTTGGGTGCATATTAGCATGTGTGAAGGATGACTCTTGGACTTCCCTGCTTTTGTCTTCACATGGCCCCATTTGGGCGCATTTAGGCATGTAAGGAGGACAAACTTTGTTGACTTGTTGACTTCTTGTGAATTTGGGCGCATTTTAGCATGGGAGGAGGACGAGTTTAAAACATGGGCACATATTTGATGTCATCAAGGATTAAACACATTCTTTGCCACCTTGTGACCTTTCAACTTCCTTTATTTTGTCCTCACATGCCCTCATTTGGGCGCATTTTGCTATGCTTGGAGGATGAACGCCTTTGACTCCTTGACTTTTTTGTTGCATGGGCGCATTTGAGCCTAGGAGGAGGACGAAGTTTTGCCTTAGAAAATTTTTTATGCTTCACACTCTCAAGGTGGGTGCATTTTGATGGGTGAGGAGGATGAAAAACTTTGACTTCCTTGACTTTTTTGTTGCATGGGCGCATTTGAGCCTAGGAGGAGGACGAAGTTTTATACTTAGAATTTTTTCATGCTTGGCATTACCTTGAGGGCGCATTTCAACATAGGAGGTGGATGAAACTTGTTGACCTCCTTGACTTTCTTGAGAAGTGGGCACATTTTGGCATGGCTGAAGGATGAACTTCTAACTTAGAAAATTTCAACTTTCACCAGCTCTTCCTTGGGCGCATTTTAGCTAGGCAGGAGGATTTTTATACTTAGAATTTTTTTTCATCACATGCTGGAGATGAAGGTGCATTTAGGGGGTCTACAGGATGAGATCAACACTTAGTAAATTTCTTGAGGCCTCTACCACCTTGGGTGCATTTCCTAGGTGCTGCAAGATGAAATTCATGCCTTAGCCATTTTTCTTGACCTCTGCCAGCTTCTCCATGCCTGCTATTTATAGTAAGTCCTTCAATTCTTGCATCTCTGAAGCTCAAAATGATTTGAAATTTTGAACGCTGGATCCTCACGACCTCATCAACCTGTTGACACTGCTATTTCGGGTTGGCCTGCTATTTTTAGCCCATTTCTGAAGGTGGTTTACTATTTATAGTAACTGCTTGCTTCTGATACCTCCACAACTCCGTTTGATTTGAAATTCGAATGATGCGCTCCTCACCACGTGCCCTGCCTGTCAACATTGGCGCATGCAACTGATTTGCTATTTTTAGCCTGTTTCCAAAATGACTTACTATAAATAGTAAGTGCTCCGTTTATCTTCAAATTTTACCAGCAGATAGCTTGAAGGATGCTGATCGCGGTGGTTTACACCGGTTTTCAAAAATTCTGACTTTTTACCCCTCTTTTCAGGCCCCGAAGCTGGAAACCCTAATTTGTTCTGCATGCATATCAAATGATCTTTGTTTGTTCTCATTTCTGCTGCATTGCGATTAGCTCGTGATTCTGAAGTGTTGGGAGGCGGCTACTGGGATGCACCTGCTAAAAATAGTAAGTTCCCAAATGAGTGACCATCTCCGTTTGCATGTCACATCACTATGTAGCTCTCCAAAAACCCATAAGGAATATGCAGACATGCAAAGAAAACCCTGACATGCAAACCCTAAAAATAGCCTCTGAAGGCTGAACTCTAAAAGTTGTCGTCTCCCTTTGCATGTCACACCATCGCGAAGGTCTCTGAAAACCCAGAAGGAATCTCCAGAAATGCATTGAAAAATTCTGCATCTAAGCCCTGAAATTTGCTCCGGAAGCTAAACTGCTAAAAATAGTAAGTTGTCTGTTTCAGCTCAAATTTTGCACACGAGGAGCTTGATGTGTTCTGAATGCAGTGTGACTGTCAGAATTTCAAAAATGTCGGGAAAATGCTCCAAATTTCACACTTACTAAAAATAGTAAGTAGTCGGAATCTGATGAAATTTTAGTGTGGGCCTGCTATAAGCATACTAACAATAGTGTTAGGCTCTGTTTTCAATTTATTCACCTTGCTTGACCTCAGACTGACCAGGAAAGTACAAACCCTAATTCCAGATTTGGCCAAATTCACGTTTAAGCTCAGTGGCGGATACATCCCCGGAAAGGCAGATAGAAAAGAGACAGAAAGAGAGAGAAAACACAAGCCAAAAGACCAGAATGGAGCAAAAATTAGGGGGTCCCCATCTTGAATGGGGCGATGTGTGAAAAGATCACAACAGGTAGTTTAAGCAATTTGATCAATTTGGTCTCCAACACTCTTAGAGCTTGTTTTGGCAAGTTCAATTCTTTGGTGAATATAATGTTTAAGTGAAAAAAATTGGCTGAGGTAATGTGGATGCCTAGCATGGAGATTATTGCACTTATAATGTATTTTTCACTTAAGTTTATTTTGATGCCAACTTTATGATATTTTTGCATTTTAATAAAGTTATCTCTCTCATGTATTGGGACGACTTGGTAAAGGAGACAAATGAAATTCAAATGCAAAAATGAAAGGGGGAATGTGAATTTTAGTTTGGGAGCCCTAATTGGAGGGAAATGGATTTGAATTTGTGGAGAGGTTATTTATATTAGTGCTTGCCTTCATTTGAGACGATCCATTTTTGCAAATACAACAGTGCTGTCGAAATTTCTATAGACCCTTGTAATGTCCCCTTCCTAGGCAATTCAGTTGCTTTAGGGGTTAGCCTATCATTCAGACCCTCGTAGGCTGACAGTTGTGTTTACATGGTTATTTTGGAAATTATCCGGCATTTGGGGACACTACTCCATCAGTTGATTCGGGTTTGGGCCTTGGCAGAGTCTTATAGAGTCAAATTCAAGCACTTACTATTTATAGTAAGTCAAGCAGGCAGGGGTTGCTATTTTTGGCAGGGCACCTGGTTCAGTTGGTCAACTCAGTTTTGACCCAATTTAGCAGTTTGGTGAGCAAATAGCAAATATTCAAGCATTTAATAATATTGGAGAAATATTAATGTTATAACTTTATATTATAAAGTCAATTTATAAAGTTAATTAATTAAATGGTTTATTATAAAGTATTTTATTACTTTATAATAAGGGACGATTTTATTAATAAATGAGTATTTATTACTCATTATTAAAGAGGACGCCATTTATTAATTAATAAGCCTAAGTTTTGAGAAGGACGAATTATTATTATTAAATGCTTATTGAAGTGCTTTTTTGGGTCGACTTATTGAGAGAATACATATATTTCACTTCAAGGCAAATCTAACTTCATTGCGAATTATTCTAATTTTCCTTATTTTCTGTCTGAAAACATTGGGGTTTGTGAAACAAGGGTTTCTGCAAATTCGTTACATCATTTGATTTTGGAAAACGTTCCCTCTTCAGAATCAGGCATATTGAGGCTGTGAAATACCAGTTGAAGCTTGTCAATCAAAGTGGCTTCATCCAAAGGTCACAACAGAGCATATTGTGAAGTTTATATTTAGATTTTGATTCGATTTTCATCAGGGAAGTGATTTTCTTGTGTGGCTGGTCAAATCTTACATCTGGCACAAATTCAAAGAATTGTACGGCTGCATTTATTGCTGCTGTCAGGCCGTACCACTGCTGAAAGGACGTCTCTCTTCTTCTGGACAAAAACGCCTTGCCTTTTTGCTTGGTTTCTCCTCTAGTGGTGGCACCTTGATAATCTAAGGGTTTTGCATCGATTTCTGTGAGGGAGATCACTATTCTTCATTGGTCGTACCATTAGATGTTCTTCAAGTAGCTGCAAACACTCACAAGTTCTTCAATAAAATAGTTGCCTTTTTGTTTGCATGTTTGAGATTCAGCATTGTAATCATTTAGAAAAATAATGAATCCTTTTCCTACCGATTTAGAAATTAATTTGCTTCAGTATTTGCATTCCTGTATTTATTAAGAATTTTAGAAGCATTTTTATGCAAAATTGCACCATCTCTTTTATTTATAAAAAATCACAAAAAAATCAAAAACAACAAAAAAACAAACAAAATTTGCATTCGCCATCAACAGTCAGGGTTGAGAGACGCCTGGTCTCTTGCAGTGGTATCAGAGCATAGTTTTCTTGCCAGCCTGTGCTTTTTCAGTTAGATGTGTGCTTTTTCAATGCTTTTTCATGAGCAAAGACATTATATTCTATAGCAAAGGTAGAGGAATGGGCAGAGTAGAGGATTGGACATGACCACCTCTCCAGAAGGTGAAATAGTATCATGGGTTTTGAGCATTCACAGATCTAGTTCTAGTAGTAGTGAGAACAATGTTACCACACTCATGGCAGATTCAGAGATTCTGAGAGAGTCTCAAAGGGATCTAGGAAAAGAAACTACAAAGGGTGAGATGTCAAAAACTGAGTTTAGACGGAGACATGATAATATGATGGACATGGTGTCTTAGTTGATGGGCACGATGAGGCAGTATACCCCGCCTCAATAGCACTACATTCAGATAGGACAGACAAGCGTGACTGCAGGCATAGACCAACCACTGGTGTCAGTACAGGGGTAGTCGTCACCTATCTTGCATGAGTGTAGGCCTAGACAACCTACATTTTTATCTAGAGAGTGAAATATGCTAACCAATTTGTTCGTTGAATTGCACAACACAAACCGGCACTTGGCCAACTTGATTAGCGTTAGCTCCAAATCCAAAATCTATCAAAGCGACTCTAACCAAGAATGCGCCCTAAAACCACTTAAGGAAGAGGGGCGGGCATATGGTCAAAGGATCCCTAGGATTCAACTTGATACAGAAATTGAATACAACCAAACTGAAAATAAAACTCAACGTCAAGAATGTGCACTCAAGATCCTAGTGAGGGCGAGGTGCTAACATATGACGGAGTAATTATTACAATTGAAAGTAATTTTAGGTGGATATCTAGCCACGAAGAATCAAACTATCTAATTCATCCATTGCAGTGGGCATCCATTTAGGAGTGGGAATTCATCACTTGATAGTGGGTAGAAGAGAGATACAATTTCACTTCTCCACATTGGTGGTAAACCATCCAGTGTATTTAATGTGAAATTTAAGAAATAATTGCAACAATAAAGGACTGGAACAGTACTACTGTTTACAGTCTTACAATATGAGAAAGAACTACAAATTATATAAGAATTACAATAGCTTTCAAGCACATAGGTATTGGATGATTCCACACAATTAATTATCTCTCTAAATGCTAAGCATGAATCTAAAATCAGAACTTCTAAAGTCTGATAATAATAATCAGCAAACTGAAATGAATAACCAGCAATTGTGAAACCAATAAAATGTTCATAACTCATTCAATATACCTTCGAATTGTGTGATATCTTTTGCAGAAGCCTTCTAGGAGGTAGGCACCCAAAATCAGATCACAAAACAGCATCAAAATCCATATATAATTTTGGAACGAATCCCAAAGCTTTCAAGAATGGTACGGCCCTCCTTGAGGGGTGATTTTGACATATAAAATCAGCAACTCAAAACTAAAATCTGCTAACTTGTGGAAGGGGTCGCCCAAAGCATAGAAATCAGATTCTAAAATGCCCAAAACAAAATAAAAATTACTCACAAAGCTGTATACAAAATCGACTTTTAGTTGTGACTGTATTAGCAACTTCAAAACTAGAAAAAATATCAAAATCTTCAACTATTGAGCTCAATCTACTAGTCTGATTTGAGAAGCAGCAAATGACCAACTAGGTGTTGTATTCCAAACACGAAATTGGTGAGAGGCTAGGAGGTAAGCATTCCTCGAAGCAATAATTCAATTGTCATTCCGATAGCATAACTGTAGCAAAGTTCATGGATAACAAATGCTAGAGCCAGGCTTCACTTTTATAGAAAAGGAGAAGACTCTTCGAATTCCCTTCAAGGCACGCCAAAAGACACAAAAGACTTTTCAATTTTCCAAACAATATAAATCCTTCTTAAAATGGCATCCACTTTCCAAGGCATAAAAGACTTTAATAAATTTTTAATTCTTCCTTTTATGAAGGCATACCCTTCAAGTCCACCTTTTAAGAACAACTTGAAGTTAATTCACTAGGCCAAGGGGTCAACTGCAAATTATAACATTAATGCCTTTATTTAAAAAATTCACCAAAATAAAGCTTTTAGAAGCCAAAACTTGAACTCATATAATTGCTCCAACTGAAAAATGAATACCTGAAGACTGACAACTGCATACTGCCAAAAATAGAATTTACTACAAATAGTAAACTCCTAGAAATGCCATAGAACCTCCAAACATGGAAACCCTAATTTTACCTCACGAGCCTACGGGCCTCCGGAATAGGCTAATGAGCACCTGAGCTGATCACTGATGAGAAGGGGACATTACAGAGAGGCACCACTGACTCCGGAGGCAGAGCAGCAGGGTCACCAGCCAAAGTTTCATCCACAGCATGGTAGGTCAGTGGCAGATGTGACCAGATACTTCGAAGAGTATTCGACATTGGCTCCTAAGATCAGGTAGTCTTAGTATTTTCATGAGTTCATGGATGTGCATAAACCTAGAGGGGGAGGTAGGTTTGAGCACAGAGCTCCTCAGCACTAGCAGCCACCGCCACAGGTGAATAAGACCCAAGTCTATGTCAAAGGTTTTCAAAAAGTCATGAACTAAGACCAATTTAGCCTTGTATTCTATTGGGTTGAACTGCATTATGGAAAACTACATTTTTGACTATAAAGTCGGATATGTTCGAAGAAACTTCAGATGAAAGCTAAAAATGGCTTTGGATGAGGCTAAAATAGCCAGTTGAGGGAAAATTTTTAGGAAATTTTCTAAAACATGGGTTTTGTAGAGAATTAAATTCTAAGCAAACCTAGATTGTCAGAAAGTCAAAAAAATGAGTTTTACTAAGGCATGCAAAGGCTTTTCAGATTAGAATTGTAAGGGTTGTAGGGGCACCAGGGGCAGTTTTCCTGAGAAAAAATGTCACATGGGTTTTGAAGGCATCGATGAGCTGAAGAGACCCAGAAGATTTGATTTTGGAAAATTTGAGTTGTTGGCTGGCATGCAAAAGAATCTTCAAAGAAAAAGTGCAATACTTCAAAATGTGAAGTAACGAGGCAATTTTCTAGAAAAAAACTAGAACATGGGTTTTGCTGCTGACGCTAAAATAAGTGAACCTAGATGATTAGATTTTGAAAATGATATTTACTTTGACATGTGAGAAAAAACCTAAGACAAGGATAGAAGAATTTTAGAGATAGAAAATAGAAGTTATATTCTTCCTCTAAAAACGACGCCTAGCCTTGAATTTTGTTTGATGAAGTTGAAATGCATGCACTTGAATCAAGTCTGGAAAATCATTCCTTTGAAAAATCTAGACTTGGCACTGTGAAGAACACTGAAAAATGTCACCTGTAGCACCTCCAGATCTTGCTTGCATGAGAAAATGTGTTTTTCCTCAACTTGTGATGAAAATAATAGATGCCCAAATGCCTTAATAAATAAAATTTATGAAGGCGTCTATTTTGCATGCAAATACTTCAATTTAGGCGCCACAATATTATTGGACCCCAAATTCAATTAACTAAATGAAGTAAACCCTAATTTGGGTGCCACCCAGCATGCAAAAATAAATTTTCCATTTGCAAGAAAAAATTAAGTCCTGTTGAAGTCGACTTGACAAGTGCACCTAAATTTTTAATATTATTTAAATTCAGTTAACTAACTCCTCCATTTTGGGGCGGCCCATGCACTTTAGTTCAAAACTCAAAGTTTGACTTGGGCATCATCTTTAAAGACTTAGCCAATTTCTTGAAAATTTCAATTTGCAAATGTCATTGAAGCCTATTTTTGATCACTGATTCTAATTTACTGATGTCTCCAGTAGACTAGTTGACAGTTTCATTGAAGAGCAGGATCAAAAATGGCAGGGAACTCCTTGAGGTTGCAAACCCTAACTCTAACTTCTGAGGCTTCAAAATTCTGGGCACCCCTGCCTGTAGGGGTGCTTTTTACCTTCAAAATTAGTGAATTTTCATGCATTTTCATCATTTTGGAGGTCATTTTGACCTCACTTCATCTCGCATTCTCCATCACTTGGAAAATCTTCAAAGTTGACTAGCAGGCTCATTGCGGAGCTGGCTCAATTCTGAACATGATCTTTTGGAGAATACTTTTCCTTAAAACACCATCTGGCAACTGAAAAACATGGGTGCCCCATGCCTCTAGGGGCGCTTTTCCTTCCAGACTTAACCATTTTTCAAACTAGCTGATAATCCAATCAACCTCTGGCTGCAGGCTACTAACTTATTTTCTGACCTGACTGAGATATATAATGGATAGCTAGAAGCATCACAAACAGAATGAGCATTTGAGCTAACCCAAATAACTGCATTTGAGGATCCAAAACCTTGGGCACCCTTGGCCTCCAGGGGTGTTTTTTCTCTTTTCTGACATTTTTGACCATGATAAAACCTTACATTTGACTCCCGATGCCGACAATTCAGCAACTTAGATTAACCCGCTGATGGATTCATTGCAAAGCCTAATCAAATCTAAGACAAACATCCTAGGTATCATTTTGTTAGAGATTTTCATTTGGTACTGTTATCATAGGGATTTGCACCCACTTGCAAGGCTAAAAAGCTCTGCACTCCCGTGTAACATTGGATCAAACTCAGGTTGTGGGTGACCTATAATGAGATTGAACCTTTGGATTCTAGGCCGGTTTCCTATTTATTCTTCGGTTTAAATCAATGAAACTGGTTGGGAAAAGGGAAGAAGGTATTGAAATGAATGCAAGAACTAATTTTTGTACTGACTATGCATGTAAATGACGATATTGCATGCAACTTGTTTCACAATTACTCTTCAATAACCCTATTCGCACAACTGAATCTGAAAAAGTTTAACCACATAAATAATTCATATGAAGGCTTGACTGTATTACCATCTTTGAAGGAAAAGAACATTTTCACAACTAAAATAGTAAAATAAGTCAGATGCACAACATATAACCTGTGGAACTAAAACTCACTTGCATACAAGCACATGTGAATGAGACGGGAAAATAAAGGTTTCCTGAAATTAAAACACAATAGATTCCTTATTAAATCATTCACACAGCATGACACCTGAGATTTTGAAGGCAAACACTTTAGCGTACTGAAAGGTAAAAGGAAAGCTCTGCAAATTAATGAAACTTGATTAACCTGTAATAACCTACTACTATATTAATCTATAAATAAAGTTGAGTTACATGATAATTCACTTTGCAAAATGCTAAGGCTGAAAAACAATAACTAGAGGAAAAAGATAAACTTTTTCCAATATATACAAAAGAGGCAACTCCAAAGTGCATAAAAATGTAACTAAAAGTCAATTTCAGTAAGAAAATGATAACTCCAAGGCAAATTCCGAGCAAATCAAAATATCTCCAAAAGAAGAGCTCAAACTCATGCAAAAATGAGTGAACTTAGTCTCAAACTCGCAGTCATAATGTGTGCAATTGAAAAGCAGCTCAAACTGAACTGGAAATTTGTAAACAGTGAGCCAAGCATGCAAAATTCACCTCGTAAAAGTCTCCCACGAGCAAACATGAAAATGCATGAAAGGAAGTCTCACAACTGATGATAACTGCAAGAACAAGTGGCCAAACTGCCCCTGATCCGTGTACAACTATGTCAAGTCATAATTTTATGCAATTTGCATGTAAACTGTCTCAAAACCCTCTGACAAGATCCTCTTATCATATGTTTTAAATATTAAAGTAATAACAATATTACTTTAAATATTTAATTGAACATCAAATACTTCTCAAATTCATGCAAGGTATACTATCTTCAAAATCAACGTATACTTTTGAAGTCAATCCTCAAAAATCACGGGCCCCTTATTACTCCCCTCAATGCATATATTTCAAAATGCATTCACCATTATAGATAAATTGGCCGACCATAAAGACATGTAACAATTATAAATCTCATGATGGGCTGACCACATCATTGCTAGGAATTTTGACTTCAAGTTATGACCACGGGAGTAATAACAATATGATTGTTTTCTCAAAAGATAGTAAAAGAGAACCCATCGAACCCATGCAAAAAGGGAAGATGAGGAACACTAAAATCATTGTTATTCGACATTAGACTTTTGGAGAAGCTTCAGGAAGAAGCTGGCCGCCATGCTACCATGGTTTGAAACCTGTAATCACCATCAAATGGCTCGAATCTGCACCTTTTTTGAGCTGGAATTCTTGATATTGCTGGTAAGTTTGGAGTTTGTTGTTTAGCAGCTTCAAAAAAACATTTTCTGTTTTCTTTTTGGAAGAACTTACAGGCCATCATGGCCGCAATATTAACATCTCTTTGATATCTTCTTTTACTTTATGAGCCGCCATGTTGGGGTTTGGCCATGACCTTCCCATTGCTTCTGAAAGAATTTCTAGAAGATTTTTCTACAGTCACAAGCTGGGACTGCGTGGTAAGTTTTATGTATCTCTTTTCCTGAGAAGTTTGCTTCATTTCTATAGGAACATGAAATCCCATCTACATTTTTTGCATATACTTTACCTCAAAAACAATAAGAAGCTTAAAAACATTTTTCTCCATATTGTATCGATGTTTCATTACTCATGCACTGAAATTGAAGATATCTCTGAAGTTTATATGAGTGTTTGAGAAGTGGGCTTTCTGTTTCTATTGCTTTCCAAAGAAAACGTGGATACTTTCTTTTCTTTCTTGTCCATTTCCAGAGATAAAAAGAAATGAATCTATTTTTTTTGGTATTCTAAATCTTTCTTATCACCATCTTGATGGCCTTCTATACTCTTACCAGCCGCAGCATACACAACATTCTAGGTATTTTTATCTTTGTATTTCTTCTTTTTGAAAACGAAACCAAAGCTCAAAACCGTGCCCCATTTCAATAAGTATTTTCATTTTGAAAACAAAAACCAGAATGGGATTTCTGCACTTGTTGAAGAAAACATCTCTACATTTTCTTTTGTGCTCTAAATGTGGCTGTAACAATCTCTAATTGGGTATTTGTGATTCATTGCATTTTGTATTTTTAGAGGAAAACCCTCACATGGGTAAACTGTGATGACAATAAATCTGAATGTTTTCACTAAAACCCCATTTTTGAGTAGAGACCATTGTATGAATACGGAAAACAGTGACAAATTTGTACTTTAATTAAAAACGCTCATATGGGTACTTTGGAAAATCCAAAAAAAAAAAATCCTTCAGTTAACCTATAACAGCTTTGCATTTGTGAATCACAATTAGCACTTGAGACTGCCATGGTTGTCTCTCCATCTCTTACTGCATAGTATAGGTGTTTATCAAGACACCCTACACTTAATAAACATGTTGCATGATCTGAATGCTATACACAATTTCAAAGTTATTATGTCTGAGATGAATTTGCATTTAGACAACACTTTACTGTTCTATCTCCATATTCTCATGTCACTAGGCATTAATAGGTTTTGCAAAATATTTTTCCGTCCTTCAAGCTCTGTTTAGATCACAATCATTCATGTCAGTAAGAATATTTCAAATGGATTTTAAGGCTGTCCTTTCCAACTTTGTGCATGAATTCCAAAAAAAATGCTATCATTCTCAATTCATCATGTGAACAACTAATGTCTTTCAAGTCTGGGCATGAGTACTGTGTATGCATGATCAAAAGTAAAAGATGACTAAAACATTTGTGTTGTTTATTCATTTGACCAATGACTATAACATGCTCATAACTAGCTCCCTGGACAAATGATTAAAAGTGTCGACATGTTGTTGTCATTTGGCACTTTGAAAATATGTATGCCTATTTACTTTTACCAGTTTTGTAGCAGCAGTCTCATCCATGACTGTTCTTTGATATGAAGCCCCTTTTCTGTTGAATACAAACCTGTTTCTTTGTTATGTCCTTGATTCTTTTGATGAGGACTATTGATGATGATTTGCATTGCAATACAAAATATGGAAATTTCCCTCATTATGATGTTGAAGTTAATCTATTCCTCTTGAGTCTTCTGTAGACTGTATATGTGCTTTTGAGTTATAAGAAACAATTGAATTGCTTGAGTACTCAGTTTTTCCTTTAGTATAAAGGGGCCCAATGCCTCATCAAAATGTGAATATAAATGAAAGGCAAAGCTGAAACAAGAGATGACAGATGCAATCAATGCTCTCTTGACATCCTTCTTTTCTTGTTCTATTGAATTATGAGTGTTGGGTGAAAATTATGTAATCAACTCTTGACAGATTACACAACTTGGACTTCAGCCACAGCTATGTGAGATATGAATCTCTCCTCTCGGAAAGGGGAGGCGCCCTTCTTACTGCTAAGAGAAACAATAGTAAATCACAAAAGTAATTACACAATGTACACGAAATTCACGGAGTGGGGGGGTGTGTTACATTCATCCTTCTCTCTTTTTTCAGAGAAGATGTTTACAATGCTTCACGTGTTGGAAGTTCGAATTCTTGATAACTGAAACGAACAACTAGCAGTAATGCCAATATCTCTATCTCACAAAGCGGCGTGAGATACCGTAAGTAATTAACAACAAACAAAAGAAAATAAAAAGGGAAAGCTAACGAAGGCACAAAGTCGTTCCGTAGCTTTATCAATGTTGGATCTGCATAAACGTACCGTTTGCTACGTTAGAAGCACAAAGTCTTCTTAGACGCAACAATTCTTCAAACAGCATGAACGATTACAAGCACAAAGTCTTGTAGATCCTTCAACAAAAGTGTTAATAGCACGAACGATTACAAGCACAAAGTCTTGTAGATCCTTCGACAAAGTATCCAAGAGTATGAATAATTATAAGCACAAAGTCTTATAGATTATCCAACAAGAACATGCAAGAGTATAAATGATTATAAGCGCAAAGTCTTATAGATCACTCAACCAATGATAAACAAAATAACAATGCAATCTAAATAATAGATGTAACACAAAGTTTACATCAACCACTTAGAGTCTTTCAGATTCCTCGAACTAATCACTACCAAATCAAATCAACTTACAAAAGTATTGAATCCAACGCAAAGTCTGGCTTGCAATCCTTTTCTTTATTGATTGAATCTCATTCGCAAAGTATGAACGCAAAGTTTCACAAGTTTGTTTACAAAAGGGCAGCACTTCGTTGCAAAAGACTAAAAGATCATATTACAATGAAAATCCCTCACATTATATAGAAAGAGGGATGAGCAAAAGAAGGAAAGAGATTGAGAAAATCAGGGAGAGTTAGGTGAGCGATTTTAGGAAATCTCACCTAACTTTGACCAAAGTCAAAGTGTAATTTGTTTTGAAAATATTACATCTTTGGACTTGGTGTAATTACAATTTACAAAATGACATTCAAAATGTCGAGAAATATTTACAAGATGCATAATGGGATGCACCGGAAATGTCTAACACCGAGCATTGCAGCGGAAGTCTTCAAATTTCCTCCTAGTCTCCTGCACGAACTTCTCATCTAGACCAACGGTGTAATCCACAATGGTGTGAATTCTCGTGATCGATCTCATGGCAGATGAGTGAACCTTTTTGCACCTATCAAGATGCGTCTTCAGGTTGTCCAATGTGAGCCTTGTATCACAAATGATGTTCAGCGAAGCTTCGAGAAGTCTAACGTCGATCAAATTCATGATGGCTTCCTTGAAGATCGGGATATTTCTGCGGCCGGTAGGAAGATACGATTGTCCCTCAAGAAGTTGACCAGCAACTCGATACTTTTGTCAAGAATGTTGCGATGCCCGCCGACATCTTCCTGTACTTGGTGAAGATCTTCAATGTGAGAGATTGAACCACTTGAATCTTGTGTTTCAGCGATTCTCTTACCTCTACAAACTTTTCTTTGTCAGGAATTACCCCAACCTCCACCAATTTGTTGAGCTTTACCTGTTTCATTTCCGACCATGACAACAGGCATTTTTCCATGTCTCTGCGCTCCTGGGAAAGTACGCTCTTTTCTTTATCAAGCTCTGTGGTGAGCTTGGCCAACATGGTGGTTTTCTCATCCGCAACCAAAATTATCTGAGATCCGTGTTCGATGATCTTTTCAACAAAGTCATACAACACCCTGCCTTTGGAGGCGAATTTCTCAGCTTTCTTGACAGCTGGGTCTTCAATATTTACCATCGGCTGGCCGTTGTGCATTACTTGGAGAACCGCAAGTCTCTTTACAATAGTAGTATAATGCCCCGCCTTCCGCTTTGTACATGTTATTTAGATTTGTTTCAACTTTGTCCACCTTTTCCCGCCAAGATATCCAAAGTGACTGGCGTGATCGGCTTTTTGCACTTTCAAGGTAACCTGCCACGGACTTTGTTATCGTAATCCTCCATATTGGCATCTCCTTCCTCTTTAGGTGATATGCCAATTTTTGCATATTTATGACAAGTCTTGTCAACATTCAGTCGTGAATACACTTTCGCCTTTTTCTTCCCCTTAGCTTTTGGAGGGACTATCTCTTCAAGGTCAAGCTCTTCTGGAGAAATCATTTGCTTTTACGCTCGACACTTAAGATATTAGGCCAAGGAGGGAAGCAGTAAAGAAGCGTGAACTGGATTTACCGCTGGGTCACGCCATTGCCACCCTCCGGGTTATTGTCACATCCTAACCTCACCCATTGGTATCGCGGACAATTGAGAAGTGTTTGTCATCATCGCCCTGGTTGACACATTGAGCTGATTCACGCATCGACTCATCTATGAAACGACAAATCTGCCTCTAAGTGATATCATTAATGTTGGCTAAAGACAAGTTTAGAATGGGATGGCTGTGGGCTTGGATAAAGATCAACCGTATGGATGCTTGTCACTGAAGGAGTATCAAGCTGGGTTGATGCTGCAGGGATAGGGGATATCTCGGCTGCAGGAATGCTTGTGGTAGGAATAGGTGACGAGGGAACGGGAGGTGGAGGAGTTCTTGACTCAAGAGGGGTATGAGGAACGTTTGAAATCACGGCCGATGATGTTCTGTGGATTTCCTCAACTACGTTCTCGGGAGGAGAAGCAGTTATTTCTTCATCATGCTCGGGTTCCTGTTGATCACCCTCTTGTCTCTCTGATTCTGGCTCACCTTCGAAGTCACCTTCAGATCCTTCTTCAGAATCTTCATCAGACTCTTGCCCGCTTTCAGAAACCTCTTCGGCATCGGAGTCTGCTTCTGCTGAATCTTCATTTTCAGCGGATTGGTCGCTTGAATTATCTTCTTCATCGGAATCTACCTCCTCTAGAATGGGCTTTTTACCCTTTGAACGAGATGGATGAGATTCTGACTTCTCTGTCTCTTGGACAGCCTGAGTATCTTTCTTGCCAACAGTGAACTTGATCCTTGGACCTCTTCGTGAAGAAGTGGGAACGTCACCGACGGTTTCTTTGTCATGGAAGTTTTGTCAAGTTGGCGTATGCTTCACTGCACTCTTCTCCCTCTTCCTGAAGCCTATCCCTAAACTTTTCATCAGACAGACTACGTTTGTGTAACTATTCTTCTGTTGGCTAGATTGGCCTCCTCACTTTCTCTCATGTCGCGGACCTCTTCCTAGACCACTGCATCGCGCAACGGGCCTTTTTAGTAAATGCCTTGCCTATCATAGACAAATACTCATGATATATCACCGATCCTCAAATCCTTCGAGGTCAAATATACTCAGACTTCTGGATTTGTTGAACTCCATTAACTGCATAGTCCATTTTATGCATCGGCTTCCTTCATCTCTAATCTGCCCAGATGTCTTCGTGTGCACTGTGGTTGGTGACCCTTTGCAACTTCTTCGACATCTTGACAAAATCAAACCTATACCGTAGGTTTTGATGGTCATGATCCGTGATCTCAAAGATAGACGTATCACTTAGCTTTTGTGCGCTTGATATATATCCGCCGCATGGTCATGGAACTTGGAAACTACTTTGTGGTTGCTTCTTCGCTCTTTCAAGACTCCATTATCACCGCCCCAGATGTTTCCATGAGAACCCACTTATCCGAAGGATAACGTGGTAGCATGTAGGGACAACCGGTGTAACAACCTACTCTCAAGTAAGTAAACGCTGGGAATTGGAGAAAAATACATCCAACTTTACTTACCACCTTATAAGCCTCATCAGACACTCTTCTTCTTTCCAAAGCTGGATCAAAGTTGAAGAGTAAGGGCGCAAAGAAAGCATCAGTGACCCGTCTGAAATGATGAAAGCTCTCCTTTAGCTCCAACTGATAGAAATATCTGTACACAGGTACCATCATTCGATTCCCCTTTGTAGATAGACATGGGAATTGTCTCTCATCGCCGCAGACACCGTAAGGCAGAAGTCATGTAGAACTTCAATGTAGAAGCGAGCATTGATCAACCGGTTCGCATCTCATCACCGATTTGTTTACCCCGTCAATATGCACCTTCGCCTCCTTATGATCCTGATGTACTCATACATCCAATCGTGAAAAGTGATGATTCGGCAACCCTTCACAAACGCGATCATCCTTTGCGTCATCTTTGAAGT
This sequence comes from Sequoia sempervirens, assembly GCA_007258455.2. NCBI lineage: Eukaryota > Viridiplantae > Streptophyta > Pinopsida > Cupressales > Cupressaceae > Sequoia > Sequoia sempervirens. The sequence goes on from VDFB02322056.1 coordinate 236,072, forward strand.
CACTTCAGAGTCCTTCTACCATCCGAAATGATCGATCTAGGCTTTTTGAGCCATTGAGTATTTATCAATTGTTTGGCTTTATTAGGATCAGCATCGAAAATCTCCTGTGCTTTTGATATAGAAATGTCAATATATTTGTCCATGTGAGGAACCTTGAAGACGATGTCAAAGAAATCGGGGTCGAGTCTTAGAATCTCGTGCCCGGAAGAGTCGATCACACTTCTGCTTTCTCGGATGTAATGAGACGCAATTTGAAGAACAAACTCAATATTGTGCGCAGCTGTGGGGAACATCGCCACCAAGTGGAGATTGCTGTGTACGATTGCCCTCATCGAATCAGGGAGAGGCTTCGTCTCTGTCAACTTTGAAGTCAACCAAGTCTTGATGGCCAACTTACGTATCCTTTATTTCTTCAACTTTCGAAAGCACCATAGTTGGCGGATAGAGCTTGATATTTGTACTTCATCTTGCTTTTGCTTTCAAGAAGGAGGCTTGTAGCAGTCATCAAAAGAAACTGGAACACTGAGCACTCTTGACTTGACGATCTCTGAGAGTAGACTGCAATTCGTCTAGCCAGAACAAACACCAATTGTTAGGAAACATGGGAAAGCGTGAAATGAGCACGAGGGTGGGAAAAGCATGGAGCGGATGGCGAGGCACGCAAAACGATGCACGAATGCGGAAAAACGAGGCTCAGGGATGCACTGGTCAAAAATGAAGTTCGTTTGGAAGGAATTGGAAAAAGTCAGAAAAAAGTGTAAGGGCGCTAAAATTCAGCGCCCTTACATTCTGAGAAAATTGCTTTTGGTGTAAGGGCGCTAAATTTTAGCGCCCTTACACTTTTCAGTGTTAGGCAATTTTTGTTAAGTTTGAAATGTCATAGCGCTGAAAATTAGCGCTTCTGCAATTTTGGCAATTTTTGAAAATGTAAATGCAATGAGGAATGGCGAAGGCGCTTGAGCTTCAGCAAAGGCAATGTTTGGTTAACTTTGAAATGTCATTCGAAACCATCTCCATTCTATTACATTTTCATTCAAAGGTCAAAGGAATTCTTTTTCACAATGGCGAATCTTTCCAATGTTTACCAAAACGGATGAAGAACTTCTAACAAAGATACCTCAACACAAGCATGGCGGGTAGATAGAAATTCCCAAGTGATATTGCACGCAGAGGAGAAAGGTAGGAAGAAACGCGTATGGGAGACAAGAGAAGAAACGCGTATGTGAAACAAAGAAACGCGAATGCAGAACAATACGCGTTTGGAGAAAACAAAGAAAGGAATGCGTAGGGTTAGCAAAGGCTCACCAATGTTCTTGCAATGAAAGCAAACAATGAAAGGGCGGAGGAAAAGAAGGACGCATCCAAAACAATGAAGGAGGATCCCATTGCGTAAAGAGAAGAAAAACACGAATGGAGGAGGACGCGAATGGAAAGAATCAAAAACGAATGAAATGAAAAACGTGAATGAAGAAACCAAAACGTGTATGATAACCATGGATATATACAAATGGAAATACAAAACCAAATGAAAGTCTTACCAGGGCCAAACGCAAATATTGCTGAAGAGATGAATGGCGGAAATCTTCCAAATGCAAATTTGCAGATGAGAGGTAATTCGCCCAGCAAGAGGAGAGACAAAAAGAAATAAAATACAAACAACAAAAGTGGCGAATTCATTCACTTAATTGCAAATGAGAATTAAAAACCTAACTCAAGTCGTGCAATAAATTTAGGCACGAAAAGTGGCACGATTGACGAAAAACGCGAAATCGTGAAGAAACGTGCCAGAGGCATAAAAAAAAAAGTTAAGTGTCGAAAGAAAATGTAACGGCGCTAAATTTTAGCGCCCTTACATTTTTTGGAAATTCACTGCATGTAGGGGCGCTAAATTTTAGCGCCGTTACATTTCCAGACTTAGTCAAAAAATTGGAATTTCCCTGCAGGAGCGCACTTTTTCAGTGCTACTGCATCTTCCGCAATTTGCAAAGTAAGAACAGTGAAACGTCGCGAAAGATCTCGTTTCGAAGGTCTTTGCGAGGCGAACAAGGGGGAATGCTCGAATTGACTATTCGAGATTTAGGAACGCATTTCGAGGTGACTTGAAAATCGCTCCGTTATGCGTACTTGAACTTCACGAATCCTAGGAAACGGACAAGTTTCGTAGGGGGGTTATCCGTGGAACGAGCGCTGCTAGATTCCGTGATAACAATGAGCAATAAGATATTTTTCTCAATCTGTTTTCACCATGTTGAATTAGATTGCCGGGATCAACCCTTGTGGGACCCGTTTTGCTCCACATATCTGATGAAAATGATCACGAACATAATGAACCTGTTTCTACACATTAAAACAAATAAGTTAGTAAAAATAATCGAAGCTGAAAGCTTCCATTGAACTTTGTTTTCACTAATTATCAGTCTTTGTAACTCAATCATCTGGTGAATGCCTGATTGAATGTATATTACATTCATGTTGGTAGTGTAGGCATGAAGTAGAATGTAATTTATCATTGCTTGGAGTAAAAATCTAAAATCATTTTTTTTACAATATTGCAGGTTCATGGAGCGTGGAATCAAGATTGCTGCAGCTTGAAGACGCAACAACTAAAGACATTGAGCAAAAGCGGTTCATCATCACAGGCAATGATGAATTGCTTCTCTCCTTTGTGTTTACATTATCTTCAGTAGTGTAGTAGTTCATCCTATTTTGTATTCATCATTTGATTAAGATAATTAAATTCAGTTACTCCCATGGCTTGTGCGGGATTTTAGTTTTTACAAAATGAATAAAAAGCATTATTATGCAAATGTCCAATTTTTTGTTTCAAATACTTGCATAATAAAACTGTAATCAAAATGTAATCTGATCTTTTATGATGAACAATGAATACTTAGCAGCAAAAAATTTGGAAATTTCTATACCTATCAATGATGAATTTAATTCAGCTCTCCCTGTTTGAGCTAGTAGTGAAAAATAGGTAACAGGTACCTCAAAAATTTGGGCGCCCTTGGCCTCCAAGGGCTCTTTTGTGCTTCAGTGTTAGTCAAATTTTCACTGTTTTTATCTCCCTCGTTCTTCATTCAATCTTGAATTTCAGGTGCTAAACAGATCTTCTGGACTAGCTGGCAGGCTCATCGCGAAGTTGACAGTATTCTGATGAAGTCTTCTTGGAAGTGACAAATCCCGAAAGGTTGATCTAGGCCTCTAAAATCTAGGGTGCCCCTGGCCTCTAGGGGCGCTTTTATTTCCAAAGAAAATTTTCGATGATTTTCACCTCAATGAAAATCCCCTCGATGACGAAGCATCATTTTGAACATATCTCGCCATAGAATCTTCATTGGAGCATTTTAAGCTTAGATTTCGACACCTGGTAATTGGCCATCTGCCATTGATGACCTTTGAGGTCCTAACTTTTCCCCTAAAAAAGTGAAAACTACCCACTAGACTTAAACTAACTTTTTCTTGATTTTGACTTCACCACTATGATCATGAAGTGAAATAAGCCAATCAAAACAATTTTCAGTCAATTCTGACAAGATTCAATTTTTAGGGGTTTTTGACCTAAAAGTAGGGGTCCAAAAATCCTAATTTTCAAATTTTCCAAATTTTATCAATATCCTCCAAACATCAAACTGACTAAAAGCCCATACTTGATTTGCCCAAAAATTATGGTTTGATGACACTTTTACAAGCTTTAGACTATTTTAAGCAAATGCCTTAATGAAGCAAAAAAATTTGGTTTGGGTACAACAAGTTTCTCTATCATTACCATTCTATAAGGTTCTTTTGTATGTTCTTGATCTCTAGTTGGGGCAATTTTGTTTAGCAAGCTCAATGTAGTAGATGTAGTTATATGATAATAGAATATATTAGGAGTTGTAATAGGTCTTTCTTGGTGGTCTAATTGTTCAAGTCTTATTGAACTTCTCCCTCCCTTCTATTTTGGGAAGGTCTCTTAATAGAATCCTTTTCTAAATTAATATAGATTATAACAGTACAGGTAATCCATCACTTGAATGATAAGAAAAAAGTAACTTACAATTACATTAGAACCACCTTGTAACTTCTCCATTCAATATCCACTCATTGAAGTATCTACCATCCAATTCTCTCAAACTTTGTGCATTCATTCTTCCAACACACTTAACTATTTGAAAACCACCTTTCAACTATATATTTATGAAGTTCCATTTTAAGTAAATACAGTTTTTTGTTTTCTGTTTTTGAATTATGCTAAAGAGGACTGACTATGATTTATTATGGATATTCAAGGTTCTTGAATAATTAGATAAAATGTAAACCAAAAATAAAATGTCACTTAAGTCCCTAGCAGTGTAAGGTAAATGTAGATATTATTGAGAAAATGATGGGGCATATATGGTATTTATTTTTTATGTTCCTACAATCTTTTTACTATTTATTGGCACACGATAAGTTAGTGTAAGTAGATCATATAGTGTTTTTGATTAGGGGTAAAAGAAAGGTTTTGATGGGATCCTGGAACCCAGTACAAGATTAAGCAAGCTGCAAATAATAAAACCCATATATAAGCAGCAGCCCCACAACAGCCTTTAAAAGATAAACATGACTACACACGCTGCAACATACAAACTAGCAAGGGCCTGAAACCCTTTTACAACCTGTTATCCTTAATTTTTAACTCGTTTTAAAAATTTAGGTAACCAATCAAAATTTTCTTAAAGCTTGAGATTTTTCTTCTCCAAGGCACGCATTACGAGGTACAAAGGCTGGAAAATCTCTGTTTCAAGTTGATTAACCTTTGGGCTACTCTTTTTCCCCTTTACGTTTCCGTTTTCGTCGATTTCTGACTTGTTTTTAATGTCTTTTTGGCCAATTTCGGGTTTTCTGAGTAACTCAGCAAATAGGGAAATTTAGACTCAAAAGCATTATTGCCAAAGTGTCTGAAAAACCCGAAATTGCTTAAGTTATCTAAAAAACCCGATTTTTGTTAAAGTCATTTTATTTTGTCAAAAAAGCAAAATTGTTAAAGTTCATAAAAAACCCGATTTTGCTTAAATGACATAAAAAGTCCGAATTTTTCAATTTTGTTACAATGAAAGTTGTCTTTTTATTAGAAAAGTGCGAATTGGTCAAAAATGAAATTGCTAAAGTGTATAAAAAACCCGATTTTGTAAAAAAGACATGTAAAGACCTTATAAAAAACCCGATTCATCATTTTGATGTTATTTTTCATTGTCAAATCTTCTGAAAAGCCCGATTTTTCTTAGATTCAAGCTGGTTGAATTGTTCTTGGCATTTATTTCCTCATTTCATGGAGATTTGGTCGACCTTGATGCTTCAAAATCGGATTTTAACCAGTAAATAGCCATTCTCTGTCGTTTTCAACGCGTCTAGGGTTTTTGTCTCTGCATTTTCGCGTATTCAACTTGTCTCCAGGTATGATTCGCATTTTCTATCTTCCTTTTCAATGTTTTACTGTCATATATATGCGTTTTTGTCTTTTACATACCACGTTTTACATTTTTGTCACTGTTTTAAAACGCGTTTTTATTCTTACGCGTTTTTCTTTCTGTTTTTCGTTTTTCATTATGGTTATTTTTGTATATTCGTTGATATTCTTGCTAGCTTCATGGAAACGCGTTTTATCTTGCTGCTTTTCATTTAGAAATGCGTTTTTCTTAGCAAAAATTCGCCTTCATTTAGAAACGCGTTTTTATATATACATTCATATCTCTCCGTTTTTCTCCATTTCATTTACCATTTCATTCGCCCAGCATGTTTTCTCCATATTTTCTCCATTCGCCTTCATGTAGAAATACATTTTTCCTCATTTACATTTACATGTCTTCTCCATTTCATTAAAATTTTGCCTTCCATTTCACATACCTCCGCACTTCCATACATGATGCGTACTTCCATTTAAATCTGCCTTATGATGAAAATACATTATTCACTGTTCATTTCCAGCAATAAAATGTCACCTATGCTCATTTCCTTCATTTCATTCATTTCGCCACTTCATATATCCATCATTATCTTTCACAAAATAAAAATTTTACTTTGTCTCTTATTTCGGGTTTTTTTTAGCCTAAAGATACAATTTCGGGATTTGTATTTGAAATAACAATTTTTAAATTCGCAAAGTTCAAAAATTGTTAAATTTCATAAAAATCCCGATTGCCTTTGAGAAAATTGTCAAAACTCTGAAAAATCCCGAAATTGCAAAAAGCAAAAATTGCTAAAGTGTCAAAAAGTTCCGAAATTGTTCAAGTCACTCAAAAACCCGAATTGCCTTAAAAAGCACATAAGTTGACCTTTTTGGACGAAATTCCAAATCCAAGTTTTGAGATCTCTTTATCTTGCTGTTTCAAAGAGACAAAATGCCGTTTTCCATTCCACCACTTCATCCATTTCGAATTCATCTTCATTCACCTTCCATTTTTCTTTCAAAGTCCATTTCATTGTTCTAGGGTTTGAGATTCGCCATGTCCACTCACGTTGATGCTGATGATGTGCTGACCTTATGGGGTTTTCACCGCAGTCTTGCAGATTCTTGTTCAATGACGGATGAACCAACTTCTCCAGCAGGCAAAAAGATGAAGTATAAGTTCGACAAATATCAGAATGAGATCTCTCCATCTCACGTTGTTTCAAACATCGATGAGATCAAAGATACAGAAATAGGGCATGTTGATATGTCTAATTTTCTTGAAAGGGTTGAGAAATCTACGTCTTCTGATATGCAAAAGTTGCTGAGAAGTCATATCCATCTCGTGGCTTCTTTTCCTGTTGCTGCCCTTGAACCAGAATTCGTCCTTGCATGTGCAGCACGCTTTGATAGACAATCCAGGACAATTAAGGATGATGATGGCAACGTAGTTATCAGACTTGATGCTGAGACAATCAATAGAGTTTTCAGAGTACCTGATGCAACCACTTATTCAGAGATTTCATTGAAGAGTGCTCACAAACATTTTGAGCAGAAGAAGAATGATTGTATTAAACACATCAACTCTAAATGGCTTCTAAAATCACGACCTTGTGCGACCCGTATGCCCAAGTTGTATCGGTCTGATTTTATAGAAGAAGTTAACGACATGATCACTCTTTTGAGCAGAATTGCAGGGTTAAAAGTTTCTAACATGTTTGAAAGCTGGATGTATAAGTTCATGGTTGTCATTAGAAAAGCACAACATCCAATTTTCTGGGGAGAAATAATCAGTGACTGTTTGTGCGAACAGCTTGCACAGGTTCCTACCACTCTGACCTTCTATATGAATTCATATTTGGTCTACATAGCAGCTTCCTTGAGACATTTTCCAGGCTTATCTCCTGAAGGCGACAGATCATTGGTGCCCGTATGGAAATATTATGATCAGCTGACTTTTATTCCAAGTCGAGCACATTATAGAAGGGTACAAGATGCCTTCTTTGGTTATTTTATGTGTTTGTTTGACAAAGAGTTGGTAAATAACAGGGTATCAGATGCAGCTTGGAATAAGGTAAATCAATATGGCTGCTTGTTCCTTCAATTTCCAACATTCACCTATATGAGAGTTGGCTGCTTTGAAGACCAACCTTATATGCTCCCAAGATATCCAACTGATAAGATCATTCTGATGGAGCTGGGAAGGCAATTGATGTCAGTTCATTCACGTCAAGTTATACAACACAAATCTGGAATTGGTATTTCTTCACATAATCCATTGGTAATTGGCAGGTATTCTTTGACAACCTCTTCAAGAGCCAAGGCAATGGAAACTGAACTTCAGGAGATAACATTGAAAAGATTCCAAGCTAGAGTGGATTTTGATTACAGGAGGATGAAGGATAAAATAAAAAGAGTCTTCACCCATGTTCACCGCATCGAAGACATTTGGGCAGACCTCCGTACAGAAAAGGATATATACAAAATGGATTATTGCAGGCTAACTTTGGAGCAAATCATTGATTTGAATCTAACTTTAATTCCAGAGGGAGTAATTGATGATAAGCAGATTTTGGATCCTGAGTACGAAGAACAGGGAGTTGCTAATGCTCCCATTCCTGCGATTCAATGGTCTCAGAAGGAATCCGTCTCTATCTTTGATAGATTCCAATCAGTCTTGGCGAACACCAATTTTTGGCTCAAAAGCATAGGTGTCAAGACCATCAAAATCAGAGTTAGAGCTGAAGATGACCCAGCTGGTCCTAGAGGATTGAAATCAGAAATCAGAGAACAATCTAAAGAAGGAGCTTCCTCTTCAAGTACCAGAATCAAGCTGAAAGTAAGCAGAGCTCCTGAACAACCATTGGATAGAGAAACATCAAAAGGTAAGGAAGTCAATGAAATGCAGATTCAGGTATTAGATCAGCAAGAAGAAGACGAGGTTCATGAGACCTCCACTATCCTAAGTGAGATAACTCCTCACATTGAGGCCCCAATACCAGAATCAGCTATATCTCCTTTGTCTCCTATCGACAGTGATGTTGATTCTTTCTCTACCGTTTTTGTTCCTTCTATTCCAACACAAGAGACTTGTAATCAGCCTTCATCTGTAACAAATGCTCCCATGATGAACTTACCTAGTAACTTCAAGAGTATTTTTGATATCAATCCAATCTTTTCAGCTATGTCAGAAACAACTCTTCCAGAAATTGATACGTCTGTAACGAACTTTGATTGTTTCATGGCCAATCCTAGTTGCAATTTGTCTTCTGAGCAAAACATTGTTGCTGTACAAACTGAGGCACCTTCAAGAATTTCTGTTGTATCTCAAACTGAGGCTATTTCTACTGAGACCGCAGTTGCCATTTCAGATGTGACAACCTTGGATCTTCCTCCATGGCTAAATTCAATTGCTCCTAAGAGAAAGAAACAGGCAGTGTCTCCTGATATTTTTGATTTCCGAAAATTGAAGAAACAAAAACCAGTGATTGCAAAGAAAGCCAAAACAGTCTCACAGGTTTTTGTTGACAGCAACAGGATGAAATATGCTGAGATTGCAGAGCCCTTAGTTGATAAACCGCATGAAGAGATGCAGGTATCTGACTACAGGTTCACGAGGGTGGAATTGGGTAAGCAGACTCACGCTAATATGATGCAGGATGCTCAGAGTTCAGTGACAATTCTGACACAAAGCTATAACGAACTCTTAGCTAAAAAGGAAAAGCTCAAGGAAGACAATGCTCAGCTGGTTGCAGTCATTCAAAGGATTACAGGATCATCAGAGGCAGTTGATTCTCTATCTACAGTTCCTCCAAATGAATCAGTTAGACAGTTAGAAAGAATTGCACAAAAGGCCAAGGCAATTGATTCATGGATAACTCAGCTAATTGAGCAAAGTATTCCAATGATTGAGAAGATGTTGCAAGTTTTCAAGAATGTCAGGATAGCAAGGATAAAGCTGAATCAAACTTTAGAAGCCTTCAAGCAAAGTTTGGAAACGCTTGAAAAAGATTTAAAAATCTGGCATGAGATAGATCAAGTTGATTTACTAATCCTATGCAGCAATTTGATTTTGCCAAATAGGGAAAAGTACATAGAATTTGAGGAACTTATGACCAATAGGTCATTGGTCATTCAAGATCTTATCAAAGATATCCAGGCTACTTTAGAAATGAATGACGAAGTTCAGCAGGATATTCTTTCAAATTTTGAAAAGATCTCATGTACAGTTTTGAATCAAGAAGATGAGTTACTTGAAGTTGATTCAGTTACTTCAGATATGGCAGCCAATCTTCGTCAACAAATAGAATCAGAGCAGTTTTCTTTGGATTCGATTCAAAAGCTTATCAATCATCAAACAATCCTTGAAAAGATGCAAACTTCTTATGAAGAGCATAGATTGGCAACTATCAAATACTTTGATATAATTTTGAAGACAGTTGCAGTGGCCAAGAACACTTTGGGTCCAGATCCGAACGAGTTGAAGACCATCATCAGCAAATTCTTATCTTTCAAAGATAGGAATGAAACAAATTAAGTTTTAGATTGTTTTATGTAATTTTACTTTCGACAATATATATGTAAAAACAAATTTTGCAATTGCAAGTGTCCTTTCCTTGCAATTTTCGAAAATGTAATTACATGTAAAATCTTACAAGACAAATCACAATTTGGATTGTAATTTTGAATAAGTCAATCGCAATTAGTTATCGGTTGAGAGATTTTCTCAAGTTTGTTGAGATCCTCCCACCTTTTTCTCCAGACCTTCCTCCTATAAATACTTGAGGGGTCTATTGTAATCTTTATCTTTTTAGCAAGCAAGAAAACTCTGCAGAATTTTATACTCATAAAGTCTTTGAGCTTTATAGTGAAATATTGTAAATTTTCAAGTGATATCAAGAAGCTGGAATTTCAGACTTTGAGCTGAATTCTTGTTTTGCATCTCAAATGTTCTTATGTCATTTTAGATCAATATCATTTTGTGATTACTTGAAAATTGTTGAAAGTTGCTGAAGAGAGATTCAATTTAAAAATCTGCAGTCTTTGTGCTGTAAATCTGAGAATTGAATTCTTAGTTAGTGTTAGAAATAGAGAAGAATTATAAGTCTTTACACTCATAGTATTTCTTATTTAGAATAGTTGAAAGCATACATTATAATTTCAGTCTTTGAGCTGTTTTATCTTGTATATTTCTATAAAGTAATCGTTCTGAAAAAAGGTTGATAGGATTTCATTCTTTAAGACTTTGTGCTTATCGAATTGTTTTCCCGTCCCGGAGGAAATAACGGAAGTCTTTGCGCTTTCAGGAAACCTTATTTCCTTTCTCTTAATTTCACTGTGTAGCTGTTGTAACAAGTTTTAGTAACATTTACTGTGTCTTTTCTGTGGAGAGAGAAGAACGTAATCTTTCCTGAAACAAGAGGAACGATTGCTGTCGTACCCTTAATTTTATTTAGTTAAAGGGGGAGCCTTCCCTTAATTAGGAGAGTTTAACTCACGTGCTGTGGTTGAAATCTCAATTTTGTACGCTTTCACGAGAATACAAAATTTCCAACTAACACAACCTAGTTTTATCCAGGACCAGAAACCCTTCTTAGATAAACAATGAACCTGCCTTCATCAACCAAGTGTCAGCGAACCGGCTGCTCAAAGAATACACCCTTGAGCCAAGAGAGATAGTCCTCTTGATGGTGTAGAGCACCATCAATCCCCTAAACAAAAACACCAGCATCTCCACAAACCCCACCTCTAAAGGGGAAACTATGAAACACTGACAAAAATGTTGACAAAAATGGAATCTAGATTATCCTTCCATAAAATAAACAAATTAAAATATTAGGTCTACAACGTTTGCATGTAAAACAAAACTCAAATTTCCTATAGATCATACAGTGTTGACAAAAATGGAATCTGGATTTTCCTTTCATAAAATAAACAAATTAAAATATTAGGTCCATAGCGTTTGCATGTAAAACAAAACTCAAATTTCCTGATTTCATCATCTTTAACAGTGAGTCTAAATTTAAGACTGCAAGTTTAACTGTAGAAAACTTCATTTTACATTAAGAAAATTGGAATCTACCTAGTAAAGCACCCTTAAATGACTCCTAAAGCTAAAATAATCACAGTAACAAATCATATTTTCTATAATCACATGAACTATGATGCGCTTCAAATATCAGAGAATATAATTATATTTGAAGATAAATAAAAATAGTGTAAAAATCTAACATGCCTTTTTTCATTTTGAACAGCATCAATAGCTTGTAGATGAGATTTTGGAGGTCTTTGCTTCAGAATTGCTGCAATAGATTGTGCTCTAGGATTTGGAGACTGTGCTCTAGGACTTGGAGGTATCTGCTTCACACTTGCTGCATTGGATTGTGCTCTAGGATTTGGAGACTGTGCTCTAGGACTTGGAGGTATCTGCTTTACACTTGCTGCATTGGATTGTACTCTAGGATTTGGAGACTGTGCTCTAGGACTTGGAGGTATCTGCTTCACACTTGCTGCATTGAATTGTGCTCTAGGACTTGGAGGTATCTGCTTCACACTTGCTGCATTGAATTGTGCTCTAGGACTTGGAGGTATCTGCTTCACACTTGCTGCATTGGATCGTGCTCTAGGACTTGAAGGTATCTGCTTCCCACTTGCTCCATTAGTTATTGCTTTAGGACTTCGTCTAGGGCTTGTACACATGCGGATGGTTGATGTAGACGGAGTTGATGTGTGTCCATTCATGTTTTTTCTTACCTGTTGATGTAAATAGCCAATAAATTAATGTAAAATAATTGGAAATTTGATAGGCAATTTGATTTTACAAAAAAGGAACTTTATATCCAAAAGATTAGATATGAATAGAATACAATTATGGTAGTGCCAAAAAATTATCAACAAATAGCATCCAAGATAATGGATGAGTAAAAGAATATAATTCGCACAAACAAAACTCATCCATAACAGTTTTTCTGTTTCTTGCAAAAATGATTATTGTTGTGAATTTCTAAGCTATACAAATAACACGTGTATGAGTATTAAATACACCAATGGAAGATTGTCACATGTTTTGTCTTACCTATTGATGTAAATAGCCAATAAATTAATGCAAAATAATTGGAAATCTGATAGGCAATTTGATCCAACAAAAAGGGAACTTTATATCCAAAATATTAGATATGAATAGAATACAATTATGGTAATGCCAAAAAATTATCAACAAATAGCATCCAAGATAATGGATGAGTAAAAGAATATAATTCACACAAACAAAACTCATCCATAACAGTTTTTCTGTTTCTTGCAAAAAAGTCTATTGTTATGAATTTCTAAGCTATACAAATAACATGTGTATGAGTATTAAATACACCAATAGAAGATTGTCACAAGTAAATGCTCATGGTTACCTAAAATATATCCACAAAAGCACACTCAAAGGGCATGCTCTGTGACATTAATTAGAGCAAAGATGCAACAAAAGATAGTGCTAATGAAAGAAGTTTAAAAGATGTATATAACAAATCAAAAAATCAACAGGTTTATCCTGCTACAATTTTGGTTTCCCAAACTTGTATTTGTGATGAATAGTAGCTGTCCTTGACATTTCCCCATCCTAGAACTATAGGAGGGGTACATATCACTTATACAAATCGAGGATAAAGTCCCCTACAATGAGGACGTAAATAATCAGTATAGTTTTCAGACATAAAATACTATAGATGCTGCTTGGCATGATAGGTTGAGAAATCCCTTTACAATTGAATGCTGAATCAAAACCATACACACTTCAATTTCCAAAGGTAATTTACCCCTAATTGAAAATATTGTACCCTACTTTTTAGAATAATAATGAGAGAATAAGCATGCACAATATTAAGGTAATAAGAGTTAACCTTATTACCATACTTTTCTATATCAGAGGAATATTGTAAGAAGGATACCCAACACAGAAAGTAACTTTTTGTAATATAATAAAGCCCTTTTGGGGCGAGGGGGGGATTCATAATTAAAACAAAATATCAAGTAATGTCTCATTTCAAATAGAGCATGCTTAAGAGAAACCAAAATAAATAGGGTCTTTCTCGATTTGTATTGCATCCATGTTTGGCATCTCAAACAAATGGGCCTTTTAATTCTCAATAATTTGAGACATTTAATATGCTTCCATTTTACAAAAATTAAATAGTTGCTCTAGTAAGTAGAAATCTCCCTCAATATCACAATTACAGTCCTCATATAACTTAATTAAGCAAAGAGAAGTTCATTCCAAATGTCTAGATCCTATCCGAAATGACCTATGTCAAATACTCGATGTGATTTCCCTAGTCATATTAGGTGTCATTTAGGGAGGCTCTATGGTAGAAGTTAGGAACAACAATTTCCTATATTCTACATCGTAAACAACAATTGTTAAAAGATTTAGCATCCATACATAGGAGAAATAATGTACTTTTAATGGGGTTACCATCTGAAGTAGGAGTAAAAACTTCGCTAATTCCATCTTCTAATTGCATTTTTGGAAAGTGTCAAGTCAAACAATGATTTCCAATTCCTTTTTATCTAAGTCTTGATAGAATCTCTAATCTCCAATTTGGAGCTGGATGGTCTAGAGTTGCTTTTGACTTGTTTAATGGAACTTAAAATATTGCCAAAGACCAACATGTGCCATTCTATGATTTCAGTTTTGATGAATTTAATTTTTCCCATGATTTTGTGCATCCTTTTTTTATTGGTGATTCTTTCCACCATCTTGTTATCTTTTTCCCAAAATCAGAATGAGTACCCATTTTTTTCTAAGCATGAATTGTCTCTCTAGATTGTGTTGAGAGGAAAGAGAAATGATGAGGAGGATAGGGCAGTGTTTTCTATCTTTATATTCAGATTGATCCAATCCTCTATAAGGAATGTGTGATCCAGATTTTGTGCTATATACTTATTGCTCTTCCATTGATTAGACTAGGAGAAGCTTCTCTAGGTGTAATGAGCTTCTAGGAGGTTTGTATTGGCCTCTAAATTGTTGAGAACTTCAACTGTTTTATGATTGAACCAAATGACTCCACTTTTCTCCTTTGTTGGTCCAATGGTGTTGAAGCCTCCCACAATTGTTAGTTGAAGGTCTAGATTGGAATGCATACACTTAGGTAAATTATTTTTAATAGGAATGTGATTACTCTGTACGTGCATTGTAGATGTTTATCACTATTATTTCTTCTACTAATTTTAGAAAATTAAAGGTTACACAAATGCCCCTAGAAAATCTTGATAAGAAGTCAGAACATGCCTTGTAAGGTTTCAACGGATGAGAATTCTTGAATGTGGACAACGAATGAATGGCTTGCTGCCCTAAATTCCTTTGTAGTTATGAATATTGTTGGTTCTTCCCTTAATAACCTCTTTTTGAATAATAATTTCAGCTTTCTCTGTTTGTTTGAGATATCTCGAGAAGAGACATTTATTGGCTGCTCTCATCCCTCCAATGTTCCTGAAATAAACTTCATAATGATGAGATTTTGGTGTTGAATCCTCAAAGATGTATAATTATTTGCAGTCTTTGGCATCCCAATTCGAACCATCTTTTTCATAGACTACAACATGTTAAGCTCTTCCTCAATATCTATATGTTCCTTTGTTGTTTTCCTCTTCTTCTTTGTGGCTGACAGCATTTCTGGTTATGATAAAGAGATTGACATTGGGATTAGGATCTCGTGAAACTTTAGCTTTTCCACTTTCTTCTTGTTTTTTGTATTAATGGAAGATAGTTGGCATTGAAATTACATTCTTTGTGGTTGTTTTTATTTTTTTATTTTTAGTGTCTACTTTCTTGAATGCTTCTTTAAGGCCATTGATCCTTGTTTCATTTGGATCCCTCTAGGAATTATGTTTCTTCTATTTCTATGTTTTCTAGTACTACAAAGAGATTTTCCACTAGGATTTGGCCTTTTTACTGCTCTTGATTTTTTTCCTTTCCTATAGTATTCCCACAAAAATTTATTCTCCTACTACATGTTTGCTCAAAATGTTGTGAAGCAACAAATGTTGTTATGTTATAATTTAATTGATTTTGTTTCTAGCTCCTACATCTCTTGCCAAATTCCCATGTTCATGGCATAGCTTGTAGCAAAAAAAGATATTTTCACAATCCAAGGATTGTTCCCATTCAATAACCCCCATGTTCAAGATGAACTTGTTTGGTAGGGGTTTTTCAAGATCAACATTAATGCATATGCAGTCATAGTTGAGTTCATCTATAATTTTGGTCAGTTCAAATGCTATGATTTGTTGTCTAGTGGCTGATCCCTCTTCAATGAGTTTATCAATAAATTATTAAATTCCCTATCTTATTAACGATTGTTATAAAATTGAAGGATTGTTGACATGTTAACTATTGTTATAAGACCAAAAGTCCATGTCAGTGACAAATCTTGTTAAGGATATGCTGATGAGCACATGATTATATTGAGAGAGGAGGGGTGAATTAGTATAGTACAATCTTTTACTTTTTCAACTTAATAATCACAATAACATCAATTGCACAATACCAATAACAAGAAGAACACATTATTTATGTGAAAACCCTTATGGGAGAAAATCACAATAAAGTATTGCTTTTATATAAATCTCTTTAACAACATTCATAGGAACCAACCTACAGGAGACACCAATCCCCTTTGATATGATTCATAGGCAACAACCCACTGGAGACACCAATCCCCACAATTTGTAGGCACCAACCTACTAGAGCCACCAATCCCCATAACTAAGCACCAACTCAATAAGAGACATCAATCTCTTTAATTTGTAGGCACCAACCTATTGGTGACACCAATCCCCATCACTGAGCACCAACTCAGCAAGAGACTCCAATCTCTTCAGTATGAGGCACCAACCTTATTCCGTGTGAGGCACCAATCTCTCCAATACGATATCACCTTCACAATGTTGCTTCCTCAAAAAATGATGAACAATTTAATCTCCTTTATAAGAATTTTAATCTCATATATCTTCAATGAATGATATTCATATAAACCACTTCACAAAATCTGCCTTGAACAATTATTCTTCTCTCCTCATCTACTTCCTTGTGTTTGAATAATGTATCTTTTAGGTTTCACACTTGCATCTATTCCTCTTCTTAAATTATCTTCTCATATCCCTTTTACACAACACCCACGACACTTGGTCTACATATATGATATTTCTTTATATTTCTCTCACACACACTTCTCCTCAATTCACAATCATTTTTTATATCTTCATAACCTAGTGAAAGGATGCATCTCTTGTAAGAGAGATAACCCTTATAAAAGTCACCACCTTTTCATTATCCACTCTTTACCTTAAGGCTTAATCAATGACTTCTAAAATACTGTTTAATATCTTCAAAAAACCTTTAAACTATATGAACCTTAAACAATTATACTAAACTATTCTTCATGGATCTACTCAAATATCCTTTATAGATCTGTTGCTACATCCTTCATAGATCTGCTGTCATAAGTCTGCTGGTGTATACGATTTATCTTGTTTTAACACGCCTCTTTCTGCACATTTCACTATGAAGAGAGGCATCTTTTTGAATTGAGATAAACCTTTGAAAAGACATAACTTAATGTTACCTCTCCCTAATGCTGATCGCTTCCTTTAAATACATTTTAATTATCTTCAAAAACTTCCTCAAAGATAATCACTGTCTTTTTCATTCATTAATTACTTTTTAATTTAAATCATTGCCCTTATTAGTCACTTCTTTTTAAATGCTTCCTTAGTAAATGAATTGATGCATATGATGATATCATCACTGCCTTATTAACTTTTTATCACCACTCTTTAACTTTCATCGCTGCACTTATGATAATCACTACTTACTTTATTAAGCTCCCAATCGCTCACCTTTCATCTAATATCTTGGGTGATATATATATATATATATGGCTTCAAACATGGTTGGCCAAGTTTGGCAATTAAAAATAAATAAATACCCCCTCATATAGTTAGTCACCCTATAATTTGATCTTGCAAAAGCATAGCTTTTTCATCGCTTGTGTCGATGCATTAGCTCATTATTTTTCTTATGTATGTCTTATTGGTCTCTTGATTTTGTTTAGCGATTAGTGGCTTTTAACCTTTATAGATCACACGTCTTTGACACAATCTTGCCTATCAATCTTGCCAATGATCTCACCTATATGCATTTGACATTAATGATGACATCCAACCATCTCATTTATTCACTTTGACATCAATGACAATAAACTTGCCATATGCCTTTGACATCAATGACAATATTCTTACATATGCCAAGGACTTTTGATGTTTTGTTCTCAAAACTATACCTTTATACTGAAGACCTTCCATTATAGGGATTGAAAACTCAATTAAAATGAAAATGGAACCCTAGGTAATCTTAAGTAGAATGTTGATGATCTAGCTCTATAATGAAAAATCCCTACTTTAGGAATAAATTCATCTTAAAAGTGAACGAGAATGATTGAAAAGGTCAATCCCAATGAGAATTGATGATCATTATTGTAGTTTACTTAATTTCAATGTAAATCATTTGAAATTGATCACAAAAACCTCTTCTAAAGACAAAGATCACTGCTAACTAGGAAAATGATGTGAGGGGTGAATGAAAGATGGAGAAGCACAAAGAATCTACTATTTTTGCCTTCAATTGATTATGTATAGCATTGCATTTTTCGCCTTTGATTTAAATCAAAGAATTATAAGTTTCCTCATATAGGGGATGATTCTATTAATAGCTGATTTTTGTTTATAAAAATAACATCTCAACATAGAAAATCATGCCTCTTTAAATCAAAATTCAGTTAGCCATTTTTATATAGGTGTGCAATAGTCATTAAACATGCATAAAGGTGTTTGATGAAAAGTCTGCCTTGCTTTAGCAATGCACCATTGAATAATCTCGCATTAGTTGAAGATAAAAATCCTATTGGCATTTATATTTTATAGAGGCATGCTCTAATGCACGTGAATGATAGATTTTTTTTAACAAAAGTTGGTTCACCTATTGTGAAGCTCCCACTAGACAACACATGCATTCTCTTTGAAACTGGAAACCTATTCTTCTATTCAACAGTGCACACATATGTAAATTAATTCACACCTTTTTTTTTTTTTGCAAACCTATTTCCATGTACCATAATGCAAGTTGGATTTATATGTTGGAGGGTGCATGCTTATCTACTTGGATGTTGTAATTCTTCACAACTTAATCTTCAAAAATTGGTTTCTCATTTGTTTGGCATGTGCTCTTTAGTGTGATAGCAATTTTTGTTTGCAAACATGTTTGTATTTGCTATGGTACATGCCTTATTACCTCATAATTTATTTTCTATTTGTGACTTTCCAATAGTCTCAAAACTTTTTTTCTCATTTATGAGTGCACACCTCAATATGTCATGCAGATTTTAACTAGTAAAATTCATATTGGCACACTCCAGTTAACTAGAGAACATATTTCCCAATCTCTTCATCAATTGAGCTTCATTCTTTCCCATGATGAATGCGTTTGAAAGCTCTATTTAGTGATCTACAAAAAAGAAAACAATAAAAACAGCATAGATAAACAAGACAAAGTGTGAAATCTAACTCGTGCTTGAGGAAAAAAAAAAATTTAACTTGAAATTTGACATGATAGGAAAAGAAATTGTATGGGTGCAATACCATGAAATGCCCCTAAATGACATCACAAGAATCTCAATTGAGAAAACTTTATTTTGGCTGCTTCTTGACCCATAATCCAAGTGCTGGTGGAACAAGGTAGGCTCCCATGAATCTATAAATCTAAATCTAAGCCCTACCTTTTGCATTGAAATATTGTATTGCATTTATTCTACTATGAAAAAGACCTTGGGAGGTGCGCACCTTTTGCAATGACAACCATTCTCTTATTTTCTATGGAAAGGGAGGCCTCAAAATCATTCCATGGGCATTGTATTGAAGGAAATTATGGAGATCCTCATTGTTTTCGTGTCCTTGCTCATTAGAATGTGTTTCCTAGAATTTTGCATTTAGTGGAGAGGAGCAAAGGGAGGAATAGAGGAGGCCATGACCTCCTCTAGTCTAAGGACCTCCAGGAGAAATTTGTCTAGCGGAGGAATGGGTTAAGGTCAAGTAGTTAAAGGGACAGTTTTTTTCGTTGGTTGGTTAAACTTGTAACAATCCACCATACCTTCTTTTTTACAATATAAAAAAAACAATGTAATTTCTTCAATACTTTTTGATTACCTAGATAACAAAGTGGGCAAAGTGAGAGCATACAATGCCTCCAACAATACAATTAATCTAGTTGGATGCAATTACATATGAGATAGCAGCAAGCCAACCACAACACATAGGTGGCAGAGCCAACCTTATCAAGACCTCTTCAGCAGACTATGTAATACAATGCAAAGCAACTAGCGAAATTTGTAAACTTGATTCAGACAAAAATGGTCAATAAAGCCAGTTTCTTCATGTCAAAATGGGCTAATGTAAAAAGTTGTAATTGTTGGTGATAAATTGTCCAACTTACAAAAATGTAAATGCACTCAATGAAATACTCTGGCGATACTACCATCTAGGGTTTACAAGATTATATAAAATGCATTACAAAGCAACATTTTGGAAAACAAATTGCTGGTATAAGATGATACAAAGTTTTCATTACAAACTTAGGCTGTTGCATAACCCAAAATAAGCCAAATAACATAGATAAATCAGTTTAATCATGAACCAACAGCAGAATACCTTGTAAGGATGAAATAGAATTCTGATACAGGTCTGATAACTCTTTATACTGCTGATAACATGGTCTGATCAGGTATGCTACACATTGAAAACACTCAGCCAACACCCCAAAAGCTGATAAAACAACCCTAAACTGAAAATCTACTAAAAGGACACTCCAAGCTGCTGTTAAGCACTCCCCAAACTACAGAGAAACATCTTATATCAGACAGGTAGTCATACTGAAACATGTACAGGTCTGAAATAGAGACCCAAGCTGCTGGTACAGCAAGTAAAACACCTCCATTAAACACACAAACTCAATAAAAACCACTGAAAAGACCAACAACAATACTAAAATATTTAACATTTCAAAATATTCATCTTAGCAACAAACTGGAAAGTCTTCACTTGTAGGCACAACTGTGACTTCATGATGAAATCACCAAATCCAGCTAGAAGGGTTTTCATCCCAGAAACTGGTATTTCTAGAGGGTTTTCATCCTTAAGAAATATGAGAAAACTCAAGTCTCACTGATAGCAAATGCAAATATGAAAAATGGTTACCCTTTTCTCTTCACAGCTCCTTTTATAGCTTTTTCATTGTGTTTCCAAAATTTATTTTTTTTTTTCTTTTTTCATTGTTTTTTCCGAAAAAAACAGTTTTTGCTTATTTCAAAAAAGCTTATTTTTCTTAAAAAGTGTTTTTTTTCTTTGTTCGAAAAATTGTTTTTTGCTTTTTCTAAAAACTGTTTTTTTGCTTTTATGAAAAAAAATGACTTTTCCTTACTAAAATAATATAAAGTGTCCTTATGACCACTTTTCATCACCTTGAGCTTAGCGACACTTTATTTGCACAATTAAAACACCTTTTTAATAGTTAAATGTAAGCTATCAATTAAAATGTTAAAAGTTAACTTTTGACAATTTTATTTAATTATTTAAATTAATACAATTTATTATTGAGCATACCAAAATGTACGAAATAAGTGAAAGATGTGAAAATGATGAAGCTGGCAAAAAAGGTTGAAATGCTTGGGACCAAAGTAAGGAGAAGGACGCATGTGAGTTGAGTGAAATCTCAGAGAATGCATTCCCAGACACACAAATAATATATTGTTGAAGAATTAGTGGAGGACATAGAATTATTTCTCAGTTCAGCAATCATCTATCAATTCATAGGACTGACACTAAGAAGAGACCAAATCATGGCATGGGCGACAAAAAAATTGGAAATCGCAACATGTTGTCAAATTCTAGAAGGCTTTTTTTGTAATGGCATTCTTCTCTGAAAAGGATAGGGAAGCAGTTCTATAGAGAGGAATCTAGAAATGAAGGAAACACTATTGTATATGCAGAAGTGGACCCCAAAATTTAACCTTAATTATTACACACCCTACAATGTCCCAAAATGGATTAGATTATACAACTTACTCTTGGAATTTTTGTCGGAGGAATGTCTAGATAAAATAGGATATCGTTGGGAACCCTAATCGATATAGATCTGGATTTACTAGAAAAAGACTCATATATTTATGTGCACATTCGAATTGTTGTGATTAAAGAAATACCAAAGGACATTGTATTACACTCCATCCATGGAAAATTGGTTACAGGCAGTGGAAATTGAAGAACCAAAATATTTTTGCCTCAATTGCAAAAGGAGAAATTATGTGACAAAAAAATTTCCTACACCAATTAGGGTACGCAATGTAAGGATCCCCAAAAATCAAGCTAAAAGGAAAGAAGTGGTGGAAGATAACGAAGGGAATACCTGAGGGAAGGAATCCCTACCCAAATAGACTGGGGAAGCAACTAGTTGTGATGATCAAGTGAAGGAGCTAAACATGGGAAAGAATTCAAAATTAAAGGTTGATCAGAAAAGGAGCATCCTCCCAAGGGAACCCCTAACTCGGATTGGAATTGAAACAAGAAGCATATATCTATTTCTGACCAACCAAATAATCTTTTTCCTTAAGGAAACAACCAATAGTAATAAGGATTTGATACACCCAAGGTAGGAAGGTAAATAAAGTAAAATTGTCTTGATGATTGAGGAAGATTGTTCGGAAGAAGAGGAAGCAAAATATGATGAACTAGGAATTATAGATCCCAGATGTATTTCTCAAACTGCCTCACAAATTCTAAACTATAATATAGGCATAGAAAAGCAAGGGAGGAAAACAAATAAATAGAAGAGAGAGGAACTTGCACAAGAGAAAGGTCTCACCAATATCAAGGAATTTATGCTGAAAACTAAGGGAGGAAGCCCCTCCCTTAGGAACCAATGAAGATCATATCATTAAATGTTAGGGGCTTAAATGCCCCTAACAAGAGACACTTAATTGTCAAATAGAGAATATATCAATTGATATAATAATAATCCAAGAGATGAAGCTAGTTGTAGAGAATTCCAAAATATTCCCCAACCCCATTGTAGGTTAGAGGGAACACTATATTGATGCCTTTGGAACTATCAAGGGCTTGGGAGTCATTTGGAAAGCGAACAGAATAGTGCTCAACTACATAAAGGCCAACTCGAATTGGATAGTATTTCAGGTAAAAATTCTTACCACAAATCTAGAATTCTTACTTTTTAATATTTACAATCCTATTAAAAACCAAGACAAAGTCAAGATGTGGGACTCCTTGAGTCTTCAAATAGCAAATCTTAGAAACTAAAGGTTATCTTGGCAGGAGATTTCAATGCAATATTGCGTTTAGAAAAAAAAAGTTGTGGAATAAGATTTGAATCCCATTCAATGAAAGAGTTCAGAAAATTTGTGGAGCCTTCAAAGACAACTAAAGATCCTACCAAAAACAATACCTTCACATGGACAAATCAAAGATTAGGATTCACAAACATTACTAAGAAACTCAATTGATTCTTTTACTCGGATCAATGGCTTCTTTCCCCCAACTTAATGGTAGCCAAAATTTTGTCAATATTAGGATGGATCATTTCCCAGTTGAGCTCACCATTAATGAAGATTTGGGGCCAATCAAAAGCCTATTCAAGTTTGAAAAAATGTGGTTTCAAAGAGAGGATCTAGTGGAGTAGATTGAGGAATGGTGGACTATGGCCCCATGAAGGATTGGGACAAAAAAATGCCAATTTATGAGCACGCTCCAATTCATAAAAGACAAATTAAAAGAGTGGAAAAAATGCTCTTTTAAGAATATTTTCAAGGAGAAGAGAAGAATTGAAAAAGAATTATCAGTCCTGAATGAAAGAGTGATTCAACATGAGATGTTTCAAACAGACTATATAAAGGAGAAGGAACTATTAGCAAAACATGCAGAGATCCTAGCGAGGGAGGAGGAATTATGCAGGTCAAAATCAAGAGAGGTATGGTTGTAGGAGGGAGATTCAAACACAATTTTTTCATAACTCAACCAATATTCAGAAATTCCAAAATAGAATCGATGTCGTTAAGGATTTGAAATGGAACACCATCAACTCAATAACAGGTGTGCAGCAAGAAGCAGTCTCTTTCTTTCAAAACCTTCTGGCTCCCATAAGATCATCGGATAGCATTTGGAAGTAAATTGTTCTCAAAAATATTCCACAAATCATTTCAAGAGAGGAAAATGAGTTGTTAACTACTTCAGTCATGGCAGAAGAGATCAAGCTGACAGCCTTTAAACCACATCCTAATAAATCATCAGGGCTCGACAATTTTTCGGCCTTGTTTTACCAAAAATGCTGGCACATTATAGGGAGGGAAGTATGGGAGATAGCTGAAGACTTTTGGAAGCACAAGAAATTCATTAAGGATATGAATAACACAATGATTGCTCTAATACCAAAGAAAGATGATTGTGAAACATTTTGTATATTTTAGGCCCATGTCGCTAACACTATATAAAATAATAGCAAAGGCAATGGCTTCTAGACTGAAACCAAATTTGGGCAAAGTATTATCAATCAACCAAGGGGGTTTTACCCCGGGGAAAGACATAGTTGATAGTATCATGGTGGCATATGAAGCCATGCATTCAACCAACAACCTCCAACAAAGAAGCGTGATGATTAAGTTGGACATAAGCAAAGCTTATGACAGGGTAAAATGGTGATTTTTACTATGTCATATGAAATTTTTTGGATATGATGATCGCTAAATAGCGATGGTTTACTTTTTATCTCGATGATTCAATTCTCTTTTCTGGTGAATGGCATTTCATGTAGATTCTTTGAGAGTTCAAATGGATTAAGATAGGGATACCCCCTCTCTCCTTTTCTTTTTGTGATTATGGTAGAATCCCTTGGACGAATGATCGAGAGGAACAAAATGGATGGTAGGTGGAATGGATTGTTGGTGGCAAGAAACATAGATCCCCTTACACACTTGCAGTTTGCAAACAATACAATCTTATATGGAGAGGCCACAACTTACGAGGCTAATGTAATTAAAGAGAATGGATGAATTTGTGGAGACTTTGGGGAAATAAACAAAGAAAATTTGATTTTTTTCTTTATTTAAACTAAGAAATCAATGCAAAAAAAGATAGGAGCACTGTTGGGCTACGAGGTAGATGTCGTCCTGTGTAAATACCTAGGTGCCCCAATCTTCAAAGGTATTGTAAGACCGAGTTTATGGGAAGACATTATGTAAAGCTATAGCAATAGAGCCACTTCTTGGAGAGGAAAATAATTAATGTTGGCTGGCCAGATAACAATGATTAAGGATGTACTTGTGGCAATCCCAATATATTGTAATATGCAGCCTTGTTTTCCTTTTTATATTTTATGAATGTTTTGTGATATATTTGCAATGTTTGATACAAAAATATAATGCAGAAAAATAGAAGATATTGCAATAATATTTTCAACTCAAAAACTAAACATTACATAGGGAATAGTAGAATACACAGCTAAAAATTCCAAATTTTTATATCAGCTTAGATACTCAATATTTTCACAAAATATTGACAACCCAGTTGATAAAATATATCCTATTATTTAAAACAACAATACCCAAAAAATCTAGGAGTTACAAATTATGAACTCACAGGTAAGGTATGCCTTGAAACCCTTTAAAAATGGATGCCAGCTGCAAGTAATACCTCCAATGGAGGAAATGATGCCAACACAGTGCTCTCATGCCTGTCACTATATGCCTTTCAAACTTCACGACAACCTCTTAAAACACCCACGATACAACAATATATATATAATTTGTCCAACAACCCAAGCAGTGACAATCTTCCTTTAAATCCCATGACCTAAACATGTTGTATCAATCAGCAATGCAAACCCTTGAATATGTAGTAAGATGGGGGCCAGCTATAGGAAACCCTACAATCCCAATGTTTGCAATATTAAAAATCTCCAAATCCCACATCCAAATCAACAAGGATTGACTTATACATCAGCAAGTAAATATTCCCAATTCAATCAATATATCCTCCAATTTCGTATTGATTCCTTCGAACCTTGAATATTATATCTCTCCTATAAATCAATGAAGCACAAGCACAACCTCTAAATGAAGTTGTTTGCAAGATGACTTGGGAGATCTTTCACTCCTCCACCAAGTTGTTCTTCCTGAGGGATTTCATCCTCAAAAAGCTAAGTGTTTCCAGACTCTCCACTCTCCTACAAAAACCCTTATCAAAATAATCTTCTCAACAATGAATGAATGAATTTGAAAATAAGCTCCAAATGCATTTTTATAATTCCCAAACTCCATGCCCTAATTTGCATTTGAATTACATTTCATTTCATTTACTTTTCCCACCTTATAACTCCTTTTAATATTTTATTTAATTAGGCACAATACTTTATAAAATAAAGTATTCTTTTAAATCATTTAAATCCCTTTTTAATAATTTTTTTTTTATAAATATTAATAACGCATAAAGTTAATTAATTTAAATTAACTTTATATTAACGTTATTAAAATTAAATGCATAGGACCATAATCAAACCAAGATTCATCTAGAACAATAATCTGCCATCATTCCCAATATAGTAACTCTGCCAGCTGACTATACCAGTCACTTACTATAAATAGTAAGTATGAGCAACTCATCCAAGTGACTTACTAAAAATAGTGTGGGTCAAAGTGTCCTAAATGGCCTCCAAAAGGTACAGCACAAATAAACTAGGACACTGAGCTGAAGAGTACTGAAATAAGCACCAAAAGGCTTGTTGAAGAGCCATAGATCACCCTCAAAGGGCCCCCTAAACACCATGTTAGCCTACGGGGACCAAGTGATAGGCTAACCACTACATATGTTGACTGGCTAGGAAAAGGGGACATTACATATACACTATGTCCAATGTAATGTCTCCATTTTGCGAGCATCAGAGTTCGTAAGGATTAGCCTATTATTTGACCCTCGTAGGCTAACAGTTATGGATAGAGGGTCTTCTGTGGCAGTTACGGGTGATTTAGAGACATTACTCTTTAACTGGATTCAGGTTTTGGCCTTTGCACAAGTTATTTGACTCAGATTGGCACACTTACTATTTATAGTAAGTTACTATTTTGGGAGAGTCAGGGTTCCTATTAATAGAAAGACACATGAGCAAAGCATATTGGCAGTGTCGACCTTGATTGGGCCTTTGCAGTTGTTTCTAGACTCAGTTTCACATACTTCCTATTTATAGTAAGTCACTATTCAGGGTTTCTATTTTTAGACAGGCATCCAATCACATGGAGAACAGGGAGAGTTGACTCCTAGCTCAGACGGCTTAGCAATCAAACAAGTACATCAAGAGATATTAAATTTTAAGTGA
The DNA here is from genome assembly GCA_007258455.2 of Sequoia sempervirens. Classification (NCBI taxonomy): domain Eukaryota; kingdom Viridiplantae; phylum Streptophyta; class Pinopsida; order Cupressales; family Cupressaceae; genus Sequoia; species Sequoia sempervirens. The sequence continues at coordinate 262,954 of VDFB02322056.1, forward strand.
CTTAAGTGATTTATTTAATATTTTAATATTATTATAATAAAGTCACTTTAATATAATAAAGTGCCTTAAGTGAATAATTTAATGTGCAAATAAATCTTTTATCCCACATTGGCCAGGAAGGTGTTTGAGCTCTCTTAAGGAAAGAATAAAAAGAGAGGCAAGAGCTCATTCTCAACATCCAGTTGATGAATAATATTTTGATTGATTTTTATTTGTGGAGCCTAGGGCTTTCGCAATTTTCTTCTTTGATCATAGGAAACGAAAACTTCCTATTGATAGCATAACTGAGGGAGTGAAAGATCTCTTGAAGGGTTGCAAATTGAGAGGATAATTCAGTCCTTTCATTTGTGCATCATTGAGGAGATACAAACAAGGGTTTGAAGAGCAGATTTTAGCTCGTTGAATATTTTTCATTGCTGCTACAAAACCTACGCTACAGTATGCGTGAATAGTAAATGCTACAGTGCCACTACAGTATAATTCAGATTTGCAAGGGTTCTATGTGGAATATATTTATTGCTGGTTGCTACAGTTTACTACAGTGAATGCTACAGTTCCACAGGCATTTTGGGGAAGTTTACTTCCATTTTACAAGGGTTTCATTGAAGAATATTAAGTATATCATCTGCTGTTAAAGTCGGAGCAGATTTGAAGGATTTAAAGGTTAATATTCTGAAAGTCCATGCTGCTGTGTGCATTTGTCAACTACACCGACCAGCTGGGTGATATCTTTGCATATTACAGGCCATAGACTATAACTACAGCCAACCATTCTATATGTTTAAGCTGGACGTGTTCATCTTTGGACAGAACGCCATAATAAGAGTGCCTAGATCGGTGCATACAAGGGCATTTGAAATGATAAAGTGCAGGGCTGTGGACGTGGCATGAGAAAATCAACCTCCAGCAGCAGATCAATTCAGCTACAAGTTCATTTAAATTATTGTTAGAATTCCAGATTTTGAGATATTTCTATGTAATCATTTGGACATGAGAAGTTATTGGAAAAACATATAATGTATGCTGCTGAGATGAAGTTCTATATTGCAGCATTTGAATTTATTTTGCAATGGTAAATATAATGTATTCAAGAAGCTTGAATAGCACAATAGTATGCATACCAAATGTTTGTCATAATTACAGTTGGCTGTAGGTGCACGTTTTTAGTATTAAGTCTACATTTATTCATTTCAAAGGGAAAGGAAGAATTGCATCTTCATTTTAGGTCATTGATAGACTAAATGGTGACAAGTTACAAGCACTTTTAATCATTGAGATCACTCCAAGCAAGCAAAACAAATTGAAAAACGTTAAGGCAGCAAGTACAACATTCGCTTTCAAACTGTTGCCTGCTTTCAGAAACCTCTTCGGCATCGGAGTCTGCTTCTGCTGAATCTTCATCTTCAACGGATTGGTCGCTTGTAGCTTCTTCTTCATTGGAATCTATCTCCTCTAGAATAGGCTTTTTACCCTTAGAGCGAGATGGATAAGATTCCGTCATTTCTGTCTCTTGGACAGCCTGGGTATCTTTCTTACCAACAGTGAACTTGATCCTAGGACCTCTTCGCAAAGAAGTGGGAACGACCGCTAATTTGTTTTTGTCGCGGAGTTCTTGCTGTTGGCGAGCTTCTGCTTCGGATTCCTCTCCTTCTGAGTCTGTTCTGAAACTTTTCATTGCATGACCATGTTTATGTAACCATTCTTCTGTGTTGGCTAGGATTGGTCTCAGCCTTTCTCTCATGCTGGTAACCTCTTTCCTAGACCATTGTATTGCAGGCAACGGCCTTTTAGCAATGCCTTGCTCATCATAGACAGCGTTGATGATATCACCTGGATCCTCAAAATCCTCTGGTAGGTCAGCGATACCAAGATCTCTGATTTGTTGAACTGTCAATCTGCAATAGTCCATTTTGCGAATGGCTTCTTCATCTCTAATTTGCCGAGATGTATTTTAGCGGTTGTGTTGGTGACCTTTTTGCACGACATCACGGTAGTAAAATCAAACCTATACATAGGTTTTGATGGTCATGATCTGCATTTCAGCATAGACAGACTTATCTTTTTGTGCAGTTTGGATAGTATATGCCGATGGTCAGTGGGAACTTGAACCCACGCTTGTGGTTGCTTCTTCGTTCTTCTGCACTGACATCAACTGTCTGCATGTTTCCATGAGAATCCACTTATCCGAAGGATAACGTGGTAGCATGTAGGGACAACCAGTGTAGCAGCCTACTCTAAGTAAGTAAACGTTGGGAATTGGAGAAAAATGCATCCAACTTTACTTACCACCTTATAAGCCTCATCAGATACTCTTCTTCTTTCCAAAGCTGGATCAAAGTTGAAGAGTAAAGGCGCAAAGAAAGCATCAGTGACCCGTCTGAAATGATGAAAGCTCTCCTTTAGCTCCAATTGATAGAAATATCTGTACACAGGCACCATCATCCGATTCCCTTTTGTTGATAGACACAGGAATTGTCTCATCCACGGCCATTGCGTACACGGTAAGAAGTCATGTAGAACTTCAATGTAGAAGGAGCATTGATCAACGCTCGTGTATCTCATCAGCGATTTGTTTGCCCGTTGATATGCACTTTCTGCCTTCTTATGATCCTGATGTATTCATACATCCAATCGTGAAAAGTGGATGATTCCGGCAAGCCTTTCACTCTGCTTAGAAACGTGATCATATCCTTGACATCATCTTTGAAGTCACTTCTCAGGAGTCCTTTCGGCCATCTAGAAACGGATGATCTAGGCTTCTTGAGCCATTGAGTGTTTATCAACTGTTTAGCTTTATTGGGATCAGCATCGAAGATCTCCTGTGCTTTTGACATGGAGATGTCAATATATTTCTCCATATGAGGGACCTTGAAGACAATGTCAAAGAAATCGGGGTCGAGTCTCAGAATCTCGTGCTCGAAAGAGTCGATCACACTTCTGCTTTCTCTGATGTAATGAGACGCAACTTGAAGAACAAACTCGATATTGTGCGCAGCTGTAGGGAACATCGCCACCAAGTGGAGGTTGCTATGTACGATCGCTCTCATTGAATCAGGAAGAGGCTTCATTTCTGTTAGCTTTGCGAAGTCAACCAAGTCTTGATGACCAACTTCTGTATCTTTTATCTCTTCGACTTTGGAAAGCACCATAGTTGGCGGATAGACGCCTTGATATTTGTATTTCATCTTGCTTTTTCGTTCTTTCGAAGAAGAAGGAGGCTTAGTAGAAGTCATCAAAAAGAACTGGCACTCTGATCACTCTTGACTTGACGATCTTTGAAAGTAGACTGTAATTCGTTTAGCCAGAACAAACACCAACTGTTAGGAAACATGGGTAAGCGCGAAATGAGCACAAGGATGAGAAATCATGAAGTGGATGACGAGGCACGCAAAACGATGCACAAAGGTGGAAAAATGGGGCTCAAGAGTGCACTGGTCAAAAATGAAGCTTATCTGGGAAGAATTGAAGAAAGCCTGAAAAAAGTGTAAGGGCGCTAAATTTTAGCGCCTAGGAATTTTCTGACATTTTCAAGATGACAGCGCTAAAATTTAGCGCTTTTGCAATTTTTTCAATTTTGAAATGCAGATGTAGGGAAGAATGGCGAGGGCGCTCGTGCTTGGCAGCATGTAACTTGTTTGGATCATGAAAGCTTTTGAAGACCATGTCTCAATATCAATGCATTACGCATTCAAGGATTTTATCAAGAACTCTTACTTTTTTGAGATTTCAAAGTTCGCTCCAAACCGCATGAAGAGAGCAACATGAATAACGTGCTTTAACAAGCACAAAAAACGTTGGAAAGATACAAGTTTTGATAGAACATCGCGCATAAAGGAAATGGCGAATGGAAAGCGCAGGGAAAAAGTAAGGAAAGAAAACGTGAATGGGGGAAAGAAAAGTGCATGAGAGAAAACACGAGTGGGAAGAAAGAAACAAATAGAAATGAAAAACGCGAAAGGAGGAGAACAAAATGCGTAGGGAGAAAAGAGAAGAATGCGTAGGGTTAGATAAATACAAAGCTAAAAACACGAATAAAGAACATTAGATCATATACAGAATGTAAGAAGACAATGCAAAAAGACTTACCCGAACCAAAGCGCGAAAACTTGCTGAAGAAAGAATGCAAAAACTTCAAAAATGCGATTTGCAGTTGGGAGGCAAGCTCGCACAGCAAGAGGAAGAAGAGAACATGAAATGTAAACAATAAAATGGCGAATTCATTCACTTAAGTGAAAATGAAAATCAAAAACCTAACTCAAGTCGAGCAATAAATTTAGGCACGAAAAGTGGCACGATTGACGAAAAACGCGAAAACATGAAGTATCGTGCCAGAGTCATGAAAAAAGTTTAAGTGTTGAAGAAAAATGTAATGGCGCTAAAATTTAGCGCTATTACATTTTTTGGCAATTTCACTGCATGCAAGGGCGCTAAATTTTAGCGCCCTTGCATTTTCCAGACTTAGCCAATTTTGGCTTCAGGGCAGGAGCGCACTTTTTCAGTGCCACTGCATTTTTCACAATTTGCTAAGTATGAACAGTGAAACTTCGCCAGAGATCTCGTTTCGAAGGTCTTCGCAAGGCGAACAAGGGGGAATGCTCAAATTGACTATTCGAGACTTGGGAATGCATTTCGAGGTGGCTTGAAACTCACTCCATTATGCGTACTTGAACTTCACGAATCATAGGAAACGGACAAGTTTCGTAGGGGGGTTATCCGTGGAACGAGCGCTGCTAGATTCCGTGATAACAGCTGGCTCCTGCTGGGGATCTTCCTTCGGTTGTTCTTTTGAAAAGAACGAAGGGAGAAGAAATCCAGAATTGAAGTGCCTTTATCCATCCATTGGGCTTGGAGTCAGGCGACGACGACGACAGAAACAAAATGCAAAGACTCAAAAGGACTTAAAAACAAAAAGTATTTACATACCAATGCTAACTTCTTTACTGCGTAAAGTGCTTGAGATGTTGCCCACTGTGAGGAAGGGCAAATGGCGTTCCATCTCCGTATGCTAACAAGAAACTGTTTTCACCATGCAACTGATGTATTTGGAAAGGTCTTGTCCACAGTGAGTCGAATTTCCCGTGCATACCTTTTGGCTCTCTTCGTTTGTCCCACAGGAGAACGAGGTCACCAGCTTGAAATTCTTGAGACTTGGCTTTTTTGTCAAACAGCTTCTTTACTTGGTCTTGGTGTTCCGCGATGCGGAACCCGATTCTCTTCCAATTCGGAGAGATACATGATGCGCTTGTCGACAGAATTGTCAAACGTCTCATCTTCAATGGCCTTAGCCAACTTGAGGGCTGGTAGTTCCAAGGTTATAGGAATCTCGGCATTCAACCCGTACAAGAGTTGAAAAGGAGACATGCTGATTGCTCGCTTCGGAGTTATCCTGTCTGCCCACAAACAATCAAACAAAGCCTTGTGCCACAAACGTTCATTCTCATCCACCAGCTTGCGGATTATAGTTACCAGATTCTTGTTACTAGATTTCGCTTGACCATTACCCTGCGGATAATAGTCGGAAGAGTGTGACAGAGTTATACCGTGTTCGAAACAAAACTCCGTGATTTCACTTGATGAGAAAGCAGAAGCGTTGTCTACAACAATCTTGTTCGACACACCGAACCTGGAAATAATATTTTCTTTTAAGAAATTGCACACTACTTCCGAAGTAGCACGCTTGGTAGGTATTGCTTCCACCCATTTGGTGAAATAATCCGTAGCAGTTAAAACGTAGACATGTCTAGCACTTGACGATGGATTAACTGCACCTATGAAATCAATGCCCCATTGCTGGAAAGGTTCATCAATCACAACAGGTTTAAATGGCAAAGATGCCAATTTTGGACGGCCGACAAACTGTTGGCACAATTCACACTTGCGTACCCAAGAGTACGTGTCCTGAAAGAGTGTAGGTCAATAATACTTTGCTCTCAGGATTTTGTGAGCGGTTATTGGCGCTTAGAAATGTCCACCACATGCCAAATCATGATAAGATTTCAGCAACTTTTGCTGTTGTTCTTTATCAACACACCTGAAAAATGTCCCATCCATCGCTCGCTTATACAAGCCGCTATCCCACAAGACGAAACTAGTTGACTTCAGCTTGACGGTCCTTTTTTCTTTCGGAGTCAAGTGATTGGGACATTCTCCATATGTCAGGAAGTGAGCGATGTTGGAATACCATTCATCGGTAGTGCTAACAAATAGTACCATTGGAAGTGTACTAGGATCGACCTCCTCTTCGTCTGAGATTTCTTCATCCTCTGAAATTTCTTCATCTGGATTGTTTTCTGCAATGAGCTGACAAAGACCACGTCCACGTATCAGCTTAGTAGGCTTTATCTCCAGATCATATTCCTGAATCTTGGCAATCCAGTTTCCTCTTTTCGTTCCAAATTCCTGTTGTGTGAGGATAGACTTGACAGTCGAATCTGGAACAAGAACTTTGACATGACTGCCTAGAATGTAGAACCGGAAATGCTTGACGGCTTTTACAACTGCAAAAGCGTGCTTTTCCATCTAAGAATATTTCAACTCATAATTCTTTAGAGGGCAACTCATGAATGCAATGGGGGATTCAAAACCCTCATCATTTTCCTGCACCAAAATTGCTGATAGTGTATGCTCGGAAGCATAACTATACATCACAAACTCCTTGGTGTAGTTAGGGAAAACCAAAACAGGTGCATGAGCAATGGCCTCCTTGATGTCATCGAACGCTGCTTTGCCTTCTGCTGTCCAGTGAAACGTGGCATTACCCTTCATCATATTCACAATGTGACGAGTCTTTTCAGCAAAATCTAGGAGAAACCTCCTTAAGAAGTTTACCTTGCCGAAAAAAGAATGAACGGCTTTCTTGCTTGACGGCAAGGCGAGGACTTGATTCCATTGACTCTTTCTAAGTCAATCTTGATTCCTTCGGCAGATACTACGTGACCAAGAAGTTTACCTTCTGTCACCCCAAAAGTTGACTTTTTGGGATTGAGGGAAATGTCGTGCTGACGGCATCTCTCTAGAGTTTGTCTCAAATGATAGAAATGCTCATGGCGTTGCTTAGAGAACACCGTAAGATTGTCAAGGTGTCAGAACCCTGGTGGTTCTCTGATTCAACTCTGATTGTTTTTTGTATTGTGTTTTGCAAATTTTGATTTTTTTGTGATTTTTGAGGTTTTCAGGCAATTAATGAAAAATGCGATTTTTCTAAGAAATACTTAGAAAATTCCAAATAAATTCTAGATCACTGAATAAGCTAAAAACTTGATCACATAAGGTTGGCGTTTCAATATATTGCACTTCCAGATGATTTACAAAAGCCAGTTTCAATGTATGAAAGAAATACAAATTTACTAAATGAAGAAAAACCTGATTTTCTCCAATGGCGGCTGAAGCAATAATGATGATGTGAAATAAAAACGGCAAGCATGCAGCTCCAATTTAGTACCTCCAAAAATATCCAGGAACCAAGGCGCCAACCTTGCCAGAGACAGGAGATGAAGAAAACAATGTGAATCCTTCAGAAGAGATGGTACGGCCCTTGCTGGTCTGATACAGTACGGCCCAGCAGCTAGGTTAAATCTGTACGGCCTTGGCCAATGATGACTTCTCCCGAGTAACTGACTAACTATTGATTCCCCTTTTGCCTGTGCGCCAGATGAAGAAAGAATCTGAAGATGCAATGTTAGGCGTTTTACTTGCCAGGAAGAAAGACGTGTTTTACAGCTGGTACGGCCTGTCTGCAGCAGCATTAAATGCAGTACGGCCTCCTTGGGATTTGTGCCAGAACACTGAAAACTAATCTCTGCTCAAGTCGCCTATGTCTGATGATGATTTCCTCTGCTTCTCACTGAATAAATGTCTCAATAATCTCAAACTGTGATCTCTGAATGAAATCACCAAGTGCCAGCTTCAACTGATATTTCACAGCCTCAGTCTGCCTGATTCCTGAAGAGTTTTCGTTCTCCAGAAATGATTGTCTGCCAGAAACCCTAAGGTTTGCAAACTCCAATGCTCAAAGCAAAAGACAAATTAGAATATCATATCATAATGGTTTGATTTGTCCTTTCTGAAAATATATACTCCCCCTTTGAGAAATTCGACCCAAGCTCTTTTAATTAATCAATTAAAAAAAATTGATTTATTTCACCTCAATACTTAGGAGAAATATTTTAATAATTAAATGGCGCCTCTTTAAATGAATAATAAATATTCATTAAATCAACATTTAATACTTTATTATAAAGTATAATAAATACTTTATAACTGGCCAATTTAATTAAATATTTCAATATTTCAATAAAGTGACTTTAATATAAAGTCAAATTATTAAATATTTAATAAATCATTAATTACTCAGAGTATTTCTCCATCGATCATCAAAGCGCGGTAGATTGGGTCCCCGGAGCGAATGGTTGAACCGGGTGCCACGCCGAAATAAGCGACTTCATTCTTTCTAAAATGAAGAGTTCACAGAAAAAGAAACTCTGGAAGTGCCGAAGGCCAACTGACCTGTGACAAAGCTGGAGCTACCAAACGGATAAAGCGCCGCCGATGATCCTCGCACCACATGGGACTCTGAGGATCGAAATTATAGGCTAACTCCTCGACAAACAGTGTCAGCTAAAGCGGGGACATGACAGTCCGCCCTCCCTGAAATTGCTTGTCCTCAAGCAATCTCTGCAAATACAGCTGCACTGCACCACCTGGATCCCATGGGAAGTACCGGACAATGTTCCTGCTGGTCACCACTGACTCCTGTAACTCCCACAACCGATCAGCAAGAAAAGAGTACCATTCCCCATTAACCTCAGTGCGGTCCGGCATAGGATCAAGAAACTCAGAAGGAGGCAAGTCAAACTGCAAGCAACACTTACCCCCTAAAACTGCACGAGATATACTATCATCCAACATATCAAGCACGTGCATACCACCACTGTGCACCTGAAACAAATCGTGTACATGCGGATTAATCATGAAGCTATATGCACTCTGCACCATGTACACACTGTGATACTCCTCCGTGAGCTGAGTCTGAAATCCCAGTGCACTAGTAGGATCCCAAACGCTATCATCACTCTGCTCAAGACCAGGATCAGGTGTACTCATATCAAACTCAAAGAGCGGATTGTCGTATGTAGATATAACATCTATCTCAAACAATGGATTGGTCACAAACGGAACCAAACCACTGGGCTGATCCCAAACGGCTGCCTCAGAACCCCCGGGGTACTGAGCATAACCATGCATGGTCTGCACAAAATCCTCCTCTACCTTCGCGCTCTTCCCACTAACGATAGAGATAGAACGAAGGCAGCCATCTGTAATACCCCTCAACACATATTTCTTGCCCTGTACCTCAAATCTCATCTCCATTTTAGGCAAGTTGAGAGTGAACACACTGATATCCTGCAGCCATCTCATACCCAACACTAAATCCATCCCTCCTAAGTTGACAACATAAAAATCTGCTTGCAACTCATAATCATTCAGCATGAGAGTGAGATTACAAATCCGTCGAGTGCAAGTGAGTGTATATCCATCGGCCACCCGAACTCTGAATCCAGCGAAATCCTCTGTCTGGAGTCTACATCTGCTGACGAAGCTCTCATCAATGAAATTGTGTGTGGCTCCAGTGTCGAGCAGAGCAATACATCGCTGTCCTTCCACTAATCCCCTGAACCTGAATGAGTCATCCCGTACACTAGTAGATAATATCAACGGGGATAAGTTGGCATCGGGCCCAAACTCTGTAGAGGCATTCCCGGCCTCTGCATGTTCTGAAACAACCTGCTGGTCTGAATCATCAGACTCGTCATCATCATAGTAAACCCACATGGCGCGGTTGGCTCTGCCCTTCGGTCTCAAAGGACAATCATGCTCCTTGCTGTAGGGTGCTTTGCACCAATAACAGAGTTGTTTCTTCCTGCATTCCTCCCGAGTTGCGTCATCAATTCTCGCAACTGGTTTCCTTTTTGGTTCTGCAACTGGTGTCTGACTCTCCTCGACAGGTAAGTTGTTTGCTTTAGGCTGAAATTGTTTCTTCGGAGCAGCAAGCTCCATACTCCTTGCCTTCCGCATCGCCTCCTGAAGTGTAGTAGGATCAAACGCCTTGACCCAGCCTCTCATGGGTTCTGTCAAACCCTCAACAAATAATATAATGAGTCTCCGCTCTGAAATGCCAGTCACCATAACTGCAACTCTCTGAAACTCACCTATGTATGCATCCAAACTGCCTGTCTGTCTAAGCTGAGCCAACTCTCTGAAATACAGTTCTGGATCCTTCTTATCGAATCTCTCTATCAGTCTGCTGGTGAACTCCTGATAGGTATTGACCGCATGATGGCCTAGCGTGTACATGCCATGGTGCCACCAATCGTGTGCTACTCCGTCAAGATGTAAAGTGGCAAATTTAAGTGCCTCATCCTCCTGCATAGGCCTAAGTGACAAGTAATTGTCCAATTTCTGGACCCAAGACCTAGCTGATGTCTTCTCTGACCCATCAAAATATGGCAGCGTAATCTTGCTCACCGCATACCGCAAGTCTCTATTCACAGTAGTGGCACAACTGCTGATGTTGAGGGTCTATGATCAAATCCTACCTCCTCCTCACGGGTTTATAGACATCCTATAAGCTCATGAAATGTAAGTGCTGCGGATCTCGGTAGCTAAAGACAATAATACTTTCGCCATGAAATCTCGTCAAGTCGCCAGCGACGTGGCTGCCATTAAAGAACAGAGCTCACGATCATGCCAGATGCTCACGCTCCACGGAGTCACGAGGGTGGAGTCTCTCTAAGATAAGAAAGTAGAGCTGGCACGGCCCTCGCTCACAGTAGATCATTGGTGTCTAGATGCGATTTTAGTAGATCCAGTGCGGTCATTTCGTCACGTCAATCGGATGTAGTGTGGTATTATTGAAATTACCAACATCCTAATGGTACCCATCAGCTGAGACATCATATCCATCATATTATCGTGCCTCCGTCTAAACTCCTCCTCGGTGATATCACCCTCCGCATGTGCCTTCCCTGGATCTCTACGTGCCTCTGTAGGAATCTCACGATCTGCCATTAGGGTTGCAACACTGTTTTCACTACTGTTAGAACTGGATCTGTGAATCCCAAGTACCCCTGACACTGTCTGACCCTCGGGGATAGGTGGACCTGTCCAATCCTCATCTTTGCCTGTTCCTACGCCTCTCATATACTGAATAGGATCTCGGCTCATGAAAAGGCAAGCAAAAAGCACTCTGAATACTGAAAAGCACTGAAAAAGCACTGAAAAAGCACAGGATGGCAGGAGATCTGTGCTCTGATACCACTGTCAGAACCCTGGTGGTTCTCTGATTCAACTCTGATTGTTTTTTGTATTGTGTTTTGCAAATTTCGATTTTTTTGTGATTTTTGAGGTTTTCAGGCAATTAATGAAAAATGCGATTTTTCTAAGAAATACTTAGAAAATTCCAAATAAATTCTAGATCACTGAATAATCTAAAAACTTGATCACATAAGGTTGGCGTTTCAATATATTGCACTTCCAGATGATTTACAATGTAGAAACCCTAGTTTCCCCCTGAGACTGATTCTGACTGAGTTTTGAGTTTTTTTGAAGGTTTTAGGTTTTTCTGACGTTTTTGCAATTTTCGGGTTTTTTGACCATAAATGGAAAAGTACGGCTTTTCAAGAAAATAATAATAAATTCTATAAAATTTAAATAGCTCTGGAAATGAGAGAATATAGGTGCCAGTATCTTTATTTGACCTTCTCTAACGTTTACAAGAATACCCAGATACATGCAATAATAAAAATAATGAATTTTGCAATATTTAAGGAACCTGGTATTTGCTGCAACTGTAGTACAGATCTGGTACGGCTGAAGTAATAAATGCTTCTTTCCTTCTGTTTGACGATTGCAGATGATGCCCCAGAAGTGTGCGCCTATACTGGAGAAGATGTGAAGCTGAAAAGAATGGCGTTTCTCCTTCCAAGCCAAAAGACGGCTTAAGCAAGAAGGTACGGCCAGAAATCAGAAGGGTACGGCTGTCAGCAGCATTTAATGCAAGTTGTACGGCATCCCACACCCATGTCTAAACCTTTTGGATATGGTGCGCTCTGATAGGTAATACCAGAAGATGAAAGCTGAAGGTGTTATAGTCTGGAGAACAAAAATATGGCTTCCTTCAATAGTACGGCCAAGTACAGCCTCTTTAAAACAGCAGCAATAAATATGAGATGCGTCCTTCTGCCTTCACTGCCTAATCTCTGAGATATGGTGCACCCCTGGAAATAGATTGAATGACTTCTGAATGCAACAATACTCTGAAACTCTCTGTAAATAAATATCCTCTGAAGCTCTGTAATTTCTTCTGGATGAAGAAATCCCACGACTGCAGTAAATCGGGTGATATCTCACACCCTCTGAACTGATTCAATGGAGATGGCTCGTTCTCCAACGAATATCGAACTCAAACCCTAAGGTCTTCGTCCTCTGGCAAAGACTGGCAAATTCTCAATTCATCAAATGTCATAATGGCCCAAATCCCAATGCAAAACCTCTTTATTGCACAAAAGTGCGATTTCCTTAATAATAGGGATTATTAAAATATTTCAACTTTTTAATCTTTTATTATTTCAATAGTTCTCAGCCAAATTATTATAATAAAATATAATCCCGAATTTGGCCCCCTCTGATGATGGCGCACCCCTCAAGAATAAATCACTTAAGTTATAATTTAATTCTATAACTTTATATTATAATCATCATTAATTAATATTTAATTAATATAATTAAATATTAATATCATCCTCGTCTCTCATCCGATGACTGATCCGTCTGAAGCTGACGAACTCTGAAGTGATTCCGGATGCCGCCACAGCCAAACTGCTAAAAATAGCAGTGGTCCCACTCTGCCTGCCAGGAACTGCTAAAAATAGCAATTCTGCAAAATGTCTCCGATCGAGCCCAAACGAAAGCCAATTGATCACAACTGCCAATCTGACGCTGAGCCAAGCGCCGAAATGACCCTCTAACCACTCAGTCAGCCTACGAGGGTCTCATGATAGGCCAAACTCATGATCACTGATGCTCGCCAAAAACGGGGACATGACAGTCCGCCCTCCCTAAAATTGCTTGACCCCAAGCAATCTCAACTGCAAACAAACTCCAATCCTCGGAAGGCTCCAAAAGGAAAACTGTGTAATGTCCCACACATCTCGAACTATCTCCTGTAGCATCATCAAACTCAACTGCGCAATCAATGCCTGGATCCCAAACCCAGAGTGAAAATCTGTCGTGACGGTCCTCCTCAGGCTGCCATTGCGCTCTACGGCCTCCAACTTCACCATGCTGAGAATAGTGAAGTAAATCATTGGGACCCATCCCATACTCGATGCCAAAGCCATCGCCACCGGGATCCCAATACAGTCTGAATCCACATCCATCCGTCATGCAGAGAAAAAATCTCCTAGAAGCATCGACTGTCCGGAATCTCTCCCTGTCCTCTGCTAAACCCTCATGGATGTAATAACTGTCCAAGCCATCATGCCAACTAACACCATAGTTGCCCTGAAACCATGTACTCATATGAGAAGTCTGCGACATAGAATTAGCAAGCCTTGTCAAATACATATCGGCATGATGTAAAACTGACTGCTGCCCCTGCAAGTAATACCCCGCAAATTGCTGAGTCAAGCACCTGCATCCGCTAACCCCATCTTGTGAAGATGGTAACTCTGCACACAAATATGAATTACTCCCCTCGACTGTACCGAGAGAATCACCCTGTGCACAAGTGTCGTGCATCGAATATAAATCATGTACAGGTGGATCAAAGGAAAAACTATACGCACCCCTCACCGTGTACACCTCATTAAACTCCTCTGTGAGTCTTGTTTGGAATTGTGATGCACTGGAACAATCCCAAACACTACGATCATCACCCAACCTGAAACTAGTATCAAGAGTACGATCAGCCTCCAACTCGAAGAGTGGATTATCATAGACCAAACCACCATCAAATTCAAATAATGGATTGTTCACAAACTGCACAATCACTCCATCCTGATCTGAATCATCCATCTCTGAGTCGCTGGAATAATAAAATGAATTGTACTCCTGACTCGGCTCAACCAGCTGCCGACCATAGTCAACTGTATCCCATGAAAAGATCGATTTGCTTCCAGGAGAGGGAAACAAATCAACACAAGTACCAATCTCCCAACTGGATGAGTCTCTGAATATCTGCTGTGGAGATGGACACGTATCAAGGGTTGTCACACAACTCTCGAGTGTATCATCAACCATGTCACAGGAACTATCAATGATCTGCCCTGCATCACCTATCATGGGACTAGTCTCATGAGAACCGGGTGCAATGTGTAGCTCACTGCAACTCTCATCTAGTGCACTCATCCTATCTGTATCAACTGCTCCTATGTCCGTGCTGGATGTAACCACATCCTCAACATCTCCCTCTCGGCTATGAACCATGGGTATATACTCCTCACCAACCACTGCCATGCAAGACTGAACGATATCCAAAGGTGGTGAAGATTGTGCCAAACTCAACGCCACTGTAAGCCTCTCAATCTGTAACTGTGACTCACGAAGAGCCAACTGGGTGCTCTGCAATGAATCCATAGTCACCTCATGCTCATGAGTGAGCTCATCGATCCGCTCCTCTTTTCCCTTCCATGCATCATAACAAATGCAATCCCACTCAAGAAGGAAATCCCTGTCTGCTAGTAATCTGAGGTAATTTTGTTTCATCGTTCCAATTGCTTCTCGGAGTGCATGTATCACTGCAAGGGAAAAACCTCTATCACTGTGCTCATCTGTCGAAGGACTCCTACTGTAGGTAGTCAACATCTGACGAGCAACGTCAAAATGCTCAAGAGCGGTAGTAATCATAGTGTCATCCACATGTAGTTGCCCAACCAAATGATGAGGATTCTGAAACTCACGACCCCCATACAAGATTTCCGGTTCACCATATGCACTATGATATGACGCTGATCCGTCATCACTCTCCTCATGATCTGCAGCATCGTGTGTGCTCTCAACCATGCACACCTCAACATCTAAGGTACTGCTGCTCTGTACCTCGAAGGATGGCTCAACTGGTACGGTAGAAGTTGCTGGTCTGACAATATCCTCGCACGCTTCTACTCCACAAGTAACTGCATGCTCATCCAACGCATGATCCTGGGATTCCGTGTCAACATACGAATCCTCTAGCTGGTTTTCAAAGGTCTGATCCGGAAAATCAGACTCATCATAACATAAGTCCTCAATACCAACTGCATCTGTAGTACCCCACTCTGGAGTCTCTTCACGTGACGACTCAATAGGGTTACTTTGCACCTCTGAAACAGCTGTTATATCATGCTCACGCAAAATTTCACCATCGCTGTTATAAAAATCAGAAGTGGCCTCCATCGTAGAAATTTCTCGAGTCACCTCTTGCATGGACGAAGTAGGTAAATCATTATCCCAAACGGTGCTAGTGTGCTCACGAATTAAATCAGCACTCCTGTCAAACTCATCACATAAATTTCTACCTTCTTCATAGGAAATTGAAGATATCACATCATTTTGACGAAGAGCTGAATCATCCTCATGTGTAGATTCTCTGTCCTTTCCAGGTGTAAACAACTCACGAGCTGTAGTGAGATATTTCTGTTTTTCGAACTCTGTCTTATAGCAAAGACTCGGATGCACATCCACGTAACTCATGAAAGGAAGTTTGTCTTTAATCTTCTGAGGTAGATTGCTATACTCCCGAAACATGCTAATCACTTCTCCATCTGTGCTCTGCGGTGTCCTGTCAATAGAGATCCTTCCACTAACCTCCGGTGACTCTAACTGCCACTCGTTGTTCGCTGCCCTAAGTGTGCCGGCGAACAAACCCTCATACCTTTCACCTGGTATATCCTCAACGGGCTCCTGTCTCGTGAAGGTGGGCCTCGTATTAGGCCTACTCAATTTGTCGGTAATCTTGACCTAAAGGCTCTCGAACCTGTAACGCCATCACCGTCGAGGTGGTGGCGATCTCCTCGAAGATATCCGGTCTCACGAAGTGCAAGCGCCTGTTGTAATACGCATTTGACGCCGTTGACTGCACTAAGTTCTACGAGTGCATACAAGACCTACGCGGTTGACCTGCATTATTGTAAAGAGTCTACGTTCTAGATCAAAGCATTCTCAGTCTGTAATACATCGACCATGATTTCGGTGCCCGGATGGTTTCCTGATACATCAACCAAAGCTGCGCTGGCGAAAGAATGATGCACGAGTAAAACCCTAAGCTATTCGAGAATTTTGCGAGATGGCTAAACCCTCGAGGATGGCGAGTTGCTTCTGACCACCTTTGGCAGAAACCCTAGTTTCCCCACGAGGCCCGATTATTTGAGTTTTTGAGTTTTTGAAGGTTTTTAGAGTTTTCGGCGTTTTGCAATTTTTGAGTTTTTGACCATAAATGGGGAAAATGCGGCTTTTCAAGAAAATAATAATAAATTCTATAAAATTTAAATAGCTCTGGAAATGAGAGAATATAGGTGCCAGTATCTTTATTTGACCTTCTCTAACGTTTACAAGAATACCCAGATACATGCAATAATAAAAATAATGAATTTTGCAATATTTAAGGAACCTGGTATTTGCTGCAACTGTAGTACAGATCTGGTACGGCTGAAGTAATAAATGCTTCTTTCCTTCTGTTTGACGATTGCAGATGATGCCCCAGAAGTGTGCGCCTATACTGGAGAAGATGTGAAGCTGAAAAGAATGGCGTTTCTCCTTCCAAGCCAAAAGACGGCTTAAGCAAGAAGGTACGGCCAGAAATCAGAAGGGTACGGCTGTCAGCAGCATTTAATGCAAGTTGTACGGCATCCCACACCCATGTCTAAACCTTTTGGATATGGTGCGCTCTGATAGGTAATACCAGAAGATGAAAGCTGAAGGTGTTATAGTCTGGAGAACAAAAATATGGCTTCCTTCAATAGTACGGCCAAGTACAGCCTCTTTAAAACAGCAGCAATAAATATGAGATGCGTCCTTCTGCCTTCACTGCCTAATCTCTGAGATATGGTGCACCCCTGGAAATAGATTGAATGACTTCTGAATGCAACAATACTCTGAAACTCTCTGTAAATAAATATCCTCTGAAGCTCTGTAATTTCTTCTGGATGAAGAAATCCCACGACTGCAGTAAATCGGGTGATATCTCACACCCTCTGAACTGATTCAATGGAGATGGCTCGTTCTCCAACGAATATCGAACTCAAACCCTAAGGTCTTCGTCCTCTGGCAAAGACTGGCAAATTCTCAATTCATCAAATGTCATAATGCCCAAATCCCAATGCAAAACCTCTTTATTGCACAAAAGTGCGATTTCCTTAATAATAGGGATTATTAAAAATATTTCAACTTTTAATCTTTTATTATTTCAATAGTTCTCACCAAATTATTATAATAAAATATAATCCCGAATTTGGCCCCCTCATGATGGCTACCCCTCAAGAATAAATCACTTAAGTTATAATTTAATTCTATAACTTTATATTATAATCATCATTAATTAATATTTAATTAATATAATTAAATATTAATATCATCCTCGTCTCTCATCCGATGACTGATCCGTCTGAAGCTGACGAACTCTGAAGTGATTCCGGATGCCGCCACAGCCAAACTGCTAAAAATAGCAGTGGTCCCACTCTGCCTGCCAGGAACTGCTAAAAATAGCAATTCTGCAAAATGTCTCCGATCGAGCCCAAACGAAAGCCAATTGATCACAACTGCCAATCTGACGCTGAGCCAAGCGCCGAAACGACCCTCTAACCACTCAGTCAGCCTACGAGGGTCTCATGATAGGCCAAACTCATGATCACTGATGCTCGCCAAAAACGGGGACATGACATACAAAAGCCAGTTTCAATGTATGAAAGAAATACAAATTTATTAAATGAAGAAAAACCTGATTTTCTCCAATGGCGGCTAAAGCAATAATGATGATGTGAAATAAAAACGGCAAGCATGCAGCTCCAATTTAGTACCTCCAAAAATATCCAGGAACCAAGGCGCCAACCTTGCCAGAGACAGGAGATGAAGAAAACAATGTGAATCCTTCAGAAGAGATGGTACGGCCCTTGCTGGTCTGATACAGTACGGCCCAGCAGCTAGGTTAAATCTGTACAGCCTTGGCCAATGATGACTTCTCCCGAGTAACTGACTAACTACTGATTCCCCTTTTGCCTGTGCGCCAGATGAAGAAAGAATCTGAAGATGCAATGTTAGGCGTTTTACTTGCCAGGAAGAAAGACGTGTTTTACAGCTGGTACGGCCTGTCTGCAGCAGCATTAAATGCAGTCGGCCTCCTTGGGATTTGTGCCACAACTAACTCTGCTCAAGTCGCCTATAATCGATGATGATGATTTCTGCTTCTCACTGAATAATGTCTCAATAAATCCAAACTGTGATCTCTGAATGAAATCACCAAGTGCCAGCTTCAACTGATATTTCACAGCCTCAGTCTGCCTGATTCCTGAAGAGTTTTCGTTCTCCAGAAACGATTGTCTGCCAGAAACCCTAAGGTTCGCAAACTCCAATGCTCAGAGCAAAAGACAAATTAGAATATCATATCATAATGGTTCGATTTGTCCTTTCTGAAAATATATACTCCCCCTTTGAGAAATTCGACCCAAGCTCCTTTAATTAATCAATTAAATAAAATTGATTTATTTCACCTCAATACTTAGGAGAAATATTTTAATAATTAAATGGCGCCTCTTTTAAATGAATAATAAATATTCATTAAATCAACATTTAATACTTTATTATAAAGTATAATAAATACTTTATAACTGGCCAATTTAATTAAATATTTAAATATTTCAATAAAGTGACTTTAATATAAAGTCAAATTATTAAATATTTAATAAATCATTAATTACTCGTATTTCTCCATCTGATCATCAAACTGCCGAACTGGGTCGATTCTGAGCCGAATGGTTGAACCAGGTGCCCTGCCCGAAATAGCAGCTTCCGCCTGACCTAACTTTCTAAAAATAGAAAGTTCCTGAAAAAGCTCTCTGGAAGATTCTGCGAAGGCCCAACCTGACACAACAGCAAACTGGAGCTACCAAACACTGGATAACTGCCACCGATGACCCTCTGCACACCCTGTCAGCCTACGAGGATCGAAATTATAGGCTAACTCCTCGACAAGCAGTGTCAGCTAAAACGGGGACATGACACAAGGTACACCACAATGAACTTGCCCATCACGTCGCGGAAAGCAAGATTCATGGCACGTTGGAATGTAGCGCCAGTGTTGATCAAACCAAACGGCATCCTACGATACGCAAAGGTTCCCCAAGGCGTTGTGAAAGTGGTTTTGTGTTGGTCACTTGAATTCACTTCAATTTGATTATAACCGGAAAACCCGTCTAGCATGGAGAGCATCTCGGATCCAGTTACATTTTGTAGAACTTGATCCATCACTGGAAGTGGGTAATTGTCTTTGAGAGACAATTGATTAAGATTTCTGAAATCTACACAAATGCGGATTTCACCATTCTTCTTACGAACGGGGACAATATTGGCTATCCACGTAGAATGATGGATAGGGAATATTATCCGTGCATTCAACATCTTTTGAACTTCTGCCAGAATAGTTCCAGAGATCTTGGGATTGTACTGCCTCTGCTTTTGTTTGTAAGGCAAAGCTCCAACCTTGAGAGGAATGTCACGTTGCACTTCCTTAGGCCGAAATGACTTTAGATCGTCATATGAATATGCCAAGACGTCAATGTACTCCTGTAGTAGCTGAGCAAACTGTCTTTTTTCCTCGGCCGTGCAACACTTGCCAATGTTGACCATCTTAGGATTGGCTTCAGTTCCTAAATTTATCTGTTCAATCTCATTAGATGAGTCAGAATCTGAGAGTTGCTTCTTTATGTGGCGATCATGCTTATCAAAAAGCTTCTCCAAGGATACCAATCCTTTAGGGATCTTATTCCCTTTAAGTTGTAGATATTCCTCGCCTGTAACAGGATCCATATCGGATACGGATTCTCGAAGTGGAGAATCGCTGCCCTCAAAGTATAACTCATCAAAATTCTCTGCTTTCTCAAGAAAGGCGATAATTTGATGGTCGTCATTGAAAATCTGCCAATTCTCCGAATTGTCAGGTACACTTGGGTGGAAAACCAACTCTATGGTGTAAGTAGAACCTTGAAAGTCTTTGTGTGGTACTAAGAGTGTGGCAGAGATTGCGAGGGAATCAGCTCTAGTATTGTATTCTCTGGGAACAACAGAGATATCAAAAGCTTCGAATTCCTCAATGGAATCCCATACTAGATTACAATAATGCCTAAGTCTCTCATTCTTTGTTTGATAGAGATTTCTTACTTGACATGCTATCAGCTCGGCATCACCTTGTGCATGAAGATTTTTTATACCTTTCTTCAACGCAACTTGCATTCCCAGCAACAGGGCTTCATATTTGGCGGTGTTATCAAACTGCAGCTTGAAGGAGAAAGGGAAAAATTTTCCTGATGGTGAAATGAAAACCATTCCTGCTCCAGAACCGATCGAAGAGCAATTACCATCAAATTCGAGTAACCAGACACCGTTGGGATCACCAACTGAAACAGTGTCGAAGTCTAAAACTTCATTATCTGACGAAGATTCATGATCGGAGATGGACAAATCCCCTGATGACGTTTCATTTGAAATTGAAGAAATATCATCTTGCTCTAACTCGTTTTGAGTCGAAGATTCTCCTACCTCATTTGTCTGTAGGTAGTAAGTTCCCACGCCTGATGATTCAAACAAAATTTGAGCTCTGGGATCATCTGACTCAACAACTGAAAACTTTGATTCTTTTTCAGGAATCAGCTTTTGCATCACACCTTTACTGGTATTCTTGCTTCGGACATATCCATACTCAGCTCTCCTCCAACATCTTTGCAGAAATTGCGTCCGATGAGGATACCGTAGGAAGCTGGTACATCGGCCACGAGGACCGTCATCTTTATCTTCTTCTCTGGGTATGCGGCAAATGCGTATTATGCATCTTTGATCTGACCGATCAATGGCACTTGTTTATTCTCCATGGAAAAGCAACGGCTGAAGGTTTTGGTCATTTCAAGGCCTAACACAGTAGCTACCTTGGCGGGCATTACATTGTCAGACGCACCAGAATCTATGACACAGTTATTCAGCTTGAAACCATTTACAAGTAGGGAGATGAAAAATGGATCAATGCGTCTAGAAGCAGTTGGAGGATTAGATACAAGGTTACTCTGTGATACTTTGGGTTTAGGAGTAACTGGGATGTCAGGAGGAGTATCCCGACTTGGGGAGATCTTTTTATCATTTACGAACTTGACAAGCCTGTCAAATTGGTCAGGGTTGGCTTTGAGGTATTCAGCCTCGGACATTTGAACCTTGGTTTTCTTGGCATGGTCAATAATGTCGAAAGCCTGGAAAGAACTTTGTAGGTTGGAAGTCGTAACTTCGCTGATTGGTTTCACGAAAGGCACACTGGTCTTTGGAACGGGAGGATTAGCTTTAGGCATGACGGGAGTTGACGAAGAAGAACGAGGTGCACTTACTCGTGGATTTGCTGCTTTCTTAGGTTGCCAGGGGAGGGGAGATCCTCTTTTGGCGATCGTTATAGGCGGCTTTTCTTTTTCTGGAACAGCAGCAACTTGAGCTTTGTCAAGTTGATTTTGTTGATGCCACGTAAAAACAGCATAAGCGTCAGTCACCGAGTCGTCTTCTTCTTCTTCTTCTTCCGTCATTTGCAGATAGCTAATCTTGGAGTCGCCAGCCGATTCAGTTTCTTCTTCTTGGAAGAGATCGGCATTTTCTTCTTCAGGATATTCGGGCTGAGCATAATCATCTTGTTCAGTCTCATAGTACCCGGCGGCATTGTTAGCGGGCGGGGCTTCAAGAGCAAGTCATCCTGGAGGTGCTGGGAGACGATTCTGATTTTTGTTGCCAACATAATTAGGGAAAGTCCTCCTAGGGACATCTTTGTAGTTATTACCATTGTTGTTGTTCGACACTTGCTTCTTAAGAGACAAAACTTCATTTGCCAACCTTTGGAGCATGGGATCTGTAAAATTTGAGTTGGCAGTGGGAGTACTAACATTGGATGCTGAAGATCCTGAGGCTTGCATCCGTTTATTTCCATTAGTCCCCGTCCTGATTTCTCCAGCAAGGATCATGTCATCCTCCAAACTGGTAGCCAATTGTTGGGCTGCTTCAATGTTAACCAGATTTTCCCTACGTAAGTAAAAACTTACCTTAGGTAGTTGGGTGTTGATGAAGAAGCATTTCAGGTTATGATCCGTTGGTCTTGCATCATTGGGGATCCGTGTCACCAATTTATTGAACTTCGCCACAAACTCGCGCATAGGCTTATGAGTTTCTTTACGCATGGTGGTGAGTTGTGCCAACAGAGCATGTGAATCTTCAGCAGGCTTAAATCTTTCTTCAAATTTAGTGCGAAGAGTGGCCCAATTGGTGACGGAGGCATTGGGAAGAGTAAAGAACCATTCAACTACAACCCCTTGAAGGGATTCAATGAACAATCTTACAGAAACATCTTCGTGCTCAATGCCAAGAACGCCGCATACTATGTAGAACGCGGATATGTGTTCATCGGGGTGTTGTTTGCCATCACCTTGAAATTTCGGAAGATGCTTTCTGGATACACGTGGCAGTTCGTGTAAAGGTGGATTCAAACGGAGGGGACCAAAAGCATTTCCCCATGGTCCTGTAGGTGGTGCGGCCATGACTGGTTGCACAACCGGTACTTGAATAGGACGTCTGCGATAAACTGACCAAACACTTGGGATCGGAGATCTTTGGCTACGTGGAGGGAAGCTTATAGACCATTGCAATGGTGACCTTGCTCGTGGAAGAGTGAATGGAAAGTCGTGTTGCAACAACTCTTCAAAGAGTGGATCTGTTATTCCTTGAGCCCTCAATCCTCTTGTATATATTCGGTCTGCCAGAATGTAGATCTGAATACAAAGGGTGTTACAGAGTTAATAATATAAAAAACAACAGCAAGAAAAAGGAAACTTATCTACTTCAATAAGAAGCGTGAGGCTCCGATTGCGTATGTCGTTTCCCCAGCAGAGTCGCCAAAAAATTGTTGGGTGAAAATTATGTAATCATCTTTTCAATAGATTACACAACTTGGACTTCAGCCACAGCTATGTGAGATGTGAATCTCTCCTCTCGGAAAGGGGAGGCGCCCTTCTTACTGCTAAAAGAAGAGATAGTAAATCAAACAAATAATTACAAAATGTACACGAAACTCACGGAGTGGGGGGGGTGTGTTACATTCATCCTTCTCTCTTTTTTCAGAGAAGATGTTTACAATGCTTCACCGTTGGAAGTTCGGAATTCTTGATAACTTAAAACTAACAACTAGCAGTAATACCAATATCTCTATCTCGTCAAAGCGAAGCGTAGAGATATCAGAAGTGATTAATAACAAACAAAATAAAGCAAAAAGGGAAAGCTCACGAAGGCACAAAGTCGTTCCGTAGCTTTATCAGTGTTGGATCTGTGTAGACGTACCGTTTGCTACGTTAGAAGCA
The DNA here is from genome assembly GCA_007258455.2 of Sequoia sempervirens. NCBI lineage: Eukaryota > Viridiplantae > Streptophyta > Pinopsida > Cupressales > Cupressaceae > Sequoia > Sequoia sempervirens. The sequence continues at coordinate 286,572 of VDFB02322056.1, forward strand.
CAAAGTCTTCTTAGACGCAACAATTCTTCGAACAAGATGAACGATTACAAGCACAAAGTCTTGTAGATCATCCAACAAAAGTGTCAAATAGCACGAACGATTACAAGCACAAAGTCTTGTAGATCCTTCGACAAGAGTATCCAAGAGTATGAATAATTACAAGCACAAAGTCTTGTAGATCACTCAACCAGAACATGCAAGAGCATGAATGATTACAAGCACAAAGTCTTGTAGATCATTCAACCAATGATAAACAGAAATACAAATGCAATCTAAATAATAAATGTAACACAAAGTTTACATCAACTACTTAGAGTCCTTCAGATTCTTCAAACCAATCACTACCAAATAAGATCAACTCACAAAAGTATCGAATCCAAAGCAAAGTTTGGCTTACAATCCTCTTCTTTATTGATCAGATTTCATTCACAAAGCATGAACGCAAAGTTTCACAAATTTGCTTCAAAAAGGGCAGCACTTCGTTGCAAAACACTAAAGGATAAAATTACAATGAAAATCCCTCACATTATATAGAAAGAGGGATGAGCAAAAGAAGGAAAGAGATTGAGAAAATCAGGGAAAGTTAGGTGAGCGATTTTAGGAGATTCACCTAACTTTGACCAAAGTCAAAGTGTAATTTGTTTTGAAAATATTACATCTTTGGCCTTGGTGTAATTACACTTACAAAATGACATTCTAAAATGTCGAAATATTTACAAGATGCATAATGAGATGCACCGGAAATGTCTAACACCTGGAGAATAGGGGCTGCTTCACGCTTTGCATTGGGCTGAAGTCTTCAAATTTCCTCCTAGTCTCCTGCACTAACTTCTCTCATATGGACCAACTGTAATCCACAATGGTGTGAATTCTCGGGATCGATCTCATGGCAGATGAGTGAACCTTCTTGCACCTGTCAAGATGCGTCTTCAGGTTGTCCAATGTGAGCCTTGTATCACAAATGATGTTCAGTGAAGCTTCTGAGAAGTCTGAACTGTCAATCAAATTCATGATGGCTTCCTTGAAGATCTGGGATATTTCTGTGGCCGGCAGGAAGATACGATTTTCTTCAAGAAGTTGACCAGGCAACTCTCTAATACTTTTGTCAAGAATGGTGCGATGCCCGTCGACATCTTCCTGTACTTGGTGAAGATCTTCTATGAGAGATTGAACCACTTGAATTTTGTGTTTCAGTGATTCTCTTACCTCTACGAACTTTTCTTTGTCGGGAATTACCCCAACCTCCACCAATTTGCGAAGCTTTACCGTTACATTTCCGACCATGACAATGCATTTTTCCATGTCTCTCAAGCCCTCGAAAGCTTTTCTTTATCAAGCTCGTGGTGAGCTTGGCCAACATGGTAGTCTTCTCATCCACGCCAGAATTATTCGAGATCCGTGTTCGATGATCTTTTCAACAAAATCATATAACACCCTGCCTTTGAGGTGAATTTCTCAGCTTTCTTGACAGTCGGTCTTCAATACTTACCACTGCCGGCGGTTGTGCATTACTTGATAACCGCAAGTCTCTTTTTACAACAAGTGGGTATAATGTTCTCCCCGCTTGTACATGTTACGAGCTTGCTTAACTTTATCCAGCCTTCCTCGCCAAGATATCCAAAGTGACTTACATCGGCTTTTGCACTTTCGCTGGTAACCTTGCTGCCGGACCTTCGCTACCGCGGTAGTCCTCCATATTGACATCACCTTCTTGATTCGGGTCAGATGCCAATTTCAGCATACTTGTGGCCAGACTTATCAACATTCAGCCTTCGAGTATACCTTTTCCTTTTTCTTCCCTTTGGCTTTTGAAGAACTATCTCTTCAAGGTCGAGCTCCTCTAGAGAAATCATTTGCTTTTTGCGCTCGACACTTGAGATATTAGCCAAGGAGGAAGAAAAGAAGTGTGAACTTCTGGATCTACTATCAATTCGGTCGCCATTGCCACTTCTGAAGTTATTGTCACATCTGAACTTACCATTGGTATCGTGACAATTGGAGAAGTATTTGTCATCATAGCTCCTATAGTTGACACATTGAGCTGATCATGCATTGACTCATTCATGAAACGATTGAATTCGTTTTCAGAAGTGATATCATACGTTGGCGAAGACAAGCTAGGAATGGACGATGGAGGGCTTGACAGTATATCAACCGTATGGATGCTTGTCACTGAAGGAGTATCAAGCTGGGTTGATGTTGCAGGGATAGGGGATATCTCAGCTGCAGGAATGCATGTGGTAGGAATAGGTGACAAGGGAACAGGAGGTGGAGGAGTTCTTGAATCTACAGGGGTATGAGGAACGTTTGAAGTCACGGGCGATGATGTTCTGTGAATTTCCTCAACTACATTCTCAGGAGGAGAAGTAGTTCTTTCTTGATCATGCCCAGGTTCCTGTTGATCACCCTCTTGTCTCTCCGATTCTGGTTCGCCTTCAAAGTCACCTTCAGATCCTTCTTCAGAATCTTCATCAGACTCTTGCCCGCTTTCAGAAACCTCTTCGGCATCGGAGTCTGCTTCTGCTGAATCTTCATCTTCAGCGGATTGGTCGCTTAAGTTTCTTCTTCATCGGAATCTATCTCCTCTAGAATAGGCTTTTTACCCTTAGAGCGAGATGGATGAGATTCCATCATTTCTGCCTCTTGGACAGCCTGGGTATCTTTCTTACCAACAGTGAACTTGATCCTAGGACCTCTTCGCGAAGAAGTGGGAACGGCCGCTGATTTGTTTTTGTCGCGGAGTTCTTGCTGTTGGCGTGCTTCTGCTTCGGAGTCCTCTCCTTCTGAGTCTGTTCTGAAACTTTTCATTGCATGACCATGTTTATGTAACCATTCTTCTGTGTTGGCTAGGATTGGTCTCAGCCTTTCTCTCATGCTGGTAACCTCTTTCCTAGACCATTGTATTACAGGCAACGGCCTTTTAGCAATGCCTTGCTCATCATAGACAGCGTTGATGATATCACCTAGATCCTCAAAATCCTCTGGTAGGTCAGGGATACCAAGATCTCTGATTTGTTGAACTATCAATCTGCAATAGTCCATTTTCCGAATGGCTTCTTCATCTCTGCAATCTGCCCAGATGTCTTCAAAACGGTACCTGTGTTGGTGACCTTTTTGCAACTTTTTCCTGACATCTCGGTAGTCAAAATCAAACCTATACCTATAGGTTTTGATGGTCATGATCTGCATTTCAGCATAGACAGACTTAGCTTTTTGTGCAGTTTGGATAGTATATCGGCCGATGGTCAGTGGGAACTTGAACCCACGCTTGTGGTTGCTTCTTCGTTCTTTCTGCACTGACATCAACTGTCTGCATGTTTCCATGAGAATCCACTTATCCGAAGGATAACGTGGTAGCATGTAGGGACAACCAGTGTAGCAGCCTACTCTCAAGTAAGTAAACGTTGGGAATTGGAGAAAAATGCATCCAACTTTACTTACCACCTTATAAGCCTCATCAGATACTCTTCTTCTTTCCAAAGCTGGATCAAAGTTGAAGAGTAAAGGTGCAAAGAAAGCATCAGTGACCCGTCTGAAATGATGAAAGCTCTCCTTCAGCTCCAATTGATAGAAATATCTGTACACAGGCACCATCATCCGATTCCCTTTTGTTGATAGACCTGGGAATTGTCTCATCACAGCCACGTACACCAGGTAAGAAGTCATGTAGAACTTCAATGTAGAAGGAGCATTGATCAACTGCTCGTGTATCTCATCACTGATTTGTTTGCCCCAGTCGATATGCACTTTCTGCCTTCTTATGATCCTGATGTATTCATACATCCAATCGTGAAAAGTGGATGATTCCGGCAAGCCTTTCACTCTGCTTAGAAACGTGATCATATCCTTGACATCATCTTTGAAGTCACTTCTCAGGAGTCCTTTCGGCCATCTAGAAACGGATGATCTAGGCTTCTTGAGCCATTGAATGTTTATCAACTATTTAGCTTTATTGGGATCAGCATCGAAGATCTCCTGTGCTTTTGACATGGAGATGTCAATATATTTCTCCATATGAGGGACCTTTGAAGACAATGTCAAAGAAATCGGGGTCGAGTCTCAGAATCTCGTGCCCGGAAGAGTCGATCACACTTCTGCTTTCTCTGATGTAATGAGACGCAACTTGAAGAACAAACTCGGTATTGTGCGCAGCTGTAGGGAACATCGCCACCAAGTGGAGGTTGCTGTGTACGATCGCTCTCATTGAATCAGGAAGAGGCTTTGTCTCTGTTAGCTTTGCGAAGTCAACCAAGTCTTGATGACCAACTTCTGTATCTTTTATCTCTTCGACTTTGGAAAGCACCATAGTTGGCGGATAGATGCCTTGATATTTGTATTTCATCTTGCTTTTTCGTTCTTTCGAAGAAGAAGGAGGCTTAGTAGCAGTCATCAAAAAGAACTGGTACTCTGATCACTCTTGACTTGACGATCTTTGAAAGTAGACTGTAATTCGTTTAGCCAGAACAAACACCAACTGTTAGGAAACATGGGTAAGCGCAAAATGAGCACAAGGATGAGAAATCATGAAGCGGATGACGAGGCACGCAAAACGATGCACAAAGGCGGAAAAATGGAGCTCACGAGTGCACTGGTCAAAAATGAAGCTTATCTGGGAAGAATTGAAGAAAGCCTGAAAAAAGTGTAAGGGCGCTAAATTTTAGCGCCCTTACACTTTCAGTGTTAGGAATTTTCTGACATTTTCAAGATGACTCGGCACTAAAATTTAGCGCTTTTGCAATTTTTTCAATTTTGAAATGCAGATGTAGGGAAGAATGGCGAGGGCGCTCGTGCTTGGCAGCATGTAACTTGTTTGGATCATGAAATCTTTTGAAGACCATGTCTCAATATCAATGCATTACGCATTCAAGGATTTTATCAAGAACTCTTTCTTTTTTGAGATTTCAAAGTTTGCTCCAAAACGCATGAAGAGAGCAGCATGAATAACGTGCTTTAACAAGCACAAAAAATGTTGGAAAGATACAAGTTTTGATAGAACATCGCGCATAAAGGAAATGGCGAATGGAAAGCGCAGGGAAAAAGTAAGGAAAGAAAACGTGAATGGGGGAAAGAAAAGTGCATGAGAGAAAACACGAGTGGGAAGAAAGAAACACATAGTAATGAAAAACGCAAAAGGAGGAGAACAAAACGCGTAGGGAGAAAAGAGAAGAATGCGTAGGGTTAGATAAATACAAAGCTAAAAACACGAATAAAGAACATTAGATCATATATAGAACGTAAGGAGAAGACAATGCAAAAAGACTTACCCAAACCAAGGCGCGAAAACTTGCTGAAGAAAGAATGCAAAAACTTCAAAAACGCGATTTGCAGTTGGGAGGCAAGCTTGCACAGCAAGAGGAAGAAGAGAACATGAAATGTAAACAATAAAATGGCGAATTCATTCACTTAAGTGAAAATGAAAATCAAAAACCTAACTCAAGTCGAGCAATAAATTTAGGCACGAAAAGTGGCACGATTGACGAAAAATGCGAAAACATGAAGAAACGTGTTAGAGTCATGAAAAAAAGTTTAAGTGTTGAAGAAAAATGTAATGGCGCTAAAATTTAGTGCTATTAGATTTTTTGGCAATTTCACTGCATGCAGGGGCGCTAAATTTTAGCGCCCTTGCATTTTCCAGACTTAGCCAATTTTGGCTTCAGGGCAGGAGCGCACTTTTTCAGTGCCACTGCATTTTTCACAATTTGCTAAGTATGAACAGTGAAACTTCGCGAGAGATCTCGTTGAAGGTCTTCGCGAGGCGAACAAGGGGGAATGCTCGAATTGACTATTCGAGACTTGGGAACGCATTTCGAGGTGGCTTGAAAATCACTCCGTTATGCGTACTTGAACTTCACGAATCCTAGGAAACGGACAAGTTTCAGGGGGGTTATCCGTGTAATGAGCGCTGCTAGATTCTGTGATAACACGACGTCAAGAATGTGCACTCAAGATCCCACTGAGGGTGAGGTGCTAACATATGACGGAGTGTTGAATTTTGAAAATTAAAAACTGATAGGCGGATAACCAGCCATGAAGAACAATTCCACACTACCACCAAACAGTGGGGGGGGAAAAGATTACAATTAAAAACAATTCATCCGCTGCGGCGGGCATCCACAGAGTTGTGGGGATTCTCCACTATGAAAGTGGGTATAAGAGTGTTACAAATCAGATTATCCACACTGGCGGTAAACCATCCAGGGGTAATTTAATGACAACACAATAAGTAATTGCAGAACTGAAAAATGGTTGGATTAGTAATGCTTAATCTCAACCTTTACAAATTAAACTCTACAGATTACAAATTACAATTATAGGAAATGAACCTTAGACATGAAGTATGAACTTTTACAATCATATAACACTCAAATACTGAAGTATAAGACCAAAAACTGGAAACTGTAACAATATGATATAAAAATCAGAATTCTGGAAATTCAAACCAACAAACTGTGAATTCATTAAATGCTCATAACTTGGTCAAATAACCTCCGATTGACGAGATATCAGCTGCAAATGCTTCCTAGAAGTTTGGCGCCCAAGATACAATCTAGAAATGATCACCAAAGACTCCAGATTATTTAGCACGAATCCCAATGCTCCTCTAAATGGTACGGCCTCCTTGAAAAATCGATTTTGTCATATAAAATCAGAAACTTGGAAATAAATTCCAATTTTTGGAGGAAGGGGTCACCTTGCACTAAGAAATGTTTTGTCAAAATACCCATAACAGAAATAAAATCACTCCAAAAGATATAATCAAAAATCAGCTTCAGCTGTAGATAAACCAGGAAATCAAAACTGTGAAAATACTCCAGAAATTCTTCAATCTTGATGCTCAATCTGCTAATCTGATGTTGAAAAGCAGCAATGTAGCCAACTAGGTGTTATATTGCAAACACGAAATTGGACGAAAGGCTAGGAGGTAGACATCCTCGAAGCAATATATCAATTGTCATTTCGACAGCATAACTTTAGCATAATTTTCATGGATGAAATGTTGGAGCAAAAGCCTTCATTAAATAAGAGCTCACAAACTCTTCAAATGCCTGAGAAGCAGATCAAAAGACATAGGAGACCTTTCCAATTCCCAAAAACATTCAACTTCTCAAGATGGCGTCCAAAATGCATAATAAGAATTTCACTTTATTTCATAATTCTTATTTAATAAAGTGGCGTCCACTTCTCCCAAGAAATAATGTTCTTATTAAAAAATAATAAAGCTCTTCATGAAGGCGCCACCCTTCCAAGTCCCCTTTTTAAATACAACTTAAAGTTGTTCATCTAGGCCAAGGGGGGGGGTCAACTGCATAAAATAACCTTAATGCCTTATTTCAACATAAAAATGCCATAAGAGACCAAACATGAACTGCAAATAAATGCTCCAACTGGAAATGAAGTACTGAAAGCTGACAAACTCCGTACTGCTTAAAATAGAATTTACTATAAATAGTAAACTCGCAGAAAATGCCAAGGAACCTCCGAACTGGAAACCCTAATTTTACCTCACACACGCCTACAGGCTTCCAGAATAGGCTGATGAGTGTCTTCACAGATTACTAATGAGAAGGGGACATTACAGTCCGCCCTCCTCGAAATTGCTTGTCCTCAAGCAACTGAAAAGATGGATGCAACAAAATCTGTTCTCCTTCCCACGTGGCATCTTCAATAGGCAAGTTCCTCCATCTAACCAAATATTCTTTGATTGTCCTTCTCCTCAAAGAACGTTCTCTAGTATCAAGGATTTCTTCAGGAATCAACACCAACTGACCTTCCTCATCCAATGGAGGTAATTCTGATATAGCCACCACATTGTGTCCAATTGCCTTCTTGAGGCGTGACACATGAAAGACATTATGTACTTTGCTTTCAGCTGGAAGCTCCAACTCATAAGCAACTTCACCAATCCTCTTGGTGATTTTGAAAGGACCATAAAAACGTGGCTTCAACTTTTCCGCACCACTTTTCTTGAGAGAAGATTGTCTATATGGTTGAAGCCTCAAATAGATGTCCCCAGCTTCAAAAGACCTCTCAACATGCTGCTGATCAGCGTATAACTTCTGCTGATTTTGAGCTTGTTGCAGATTTTCCTTGAGGGATTTCAAGATGTCTTGGCTCTGTTGTAACATATCCAAAGCTTGTGGAGCTCTACTGCCATCAAACACTAAATCAACAAAATTAGTAGCTTCATAACCATAAAGAGCCTTAAAAGGTGACATCTTAATTGACATGTGATAAGAAGAGTTGTAACAATACTCTCCTAAATGAAGCCATTTAATCCAAGCTCTTTGCTGTCTTGAAACATAGTTTCTTAGGTAACCCTCTAACCATTTGTTCACAATTTCTGATTGCCCATCTGTTTGTGGGTGATAACTAGTGCTTGGAGTAAGCACTGTCCCACTCAATCTAAAAATCTCTTGCCAAAAAACACTTAGGAACTTGCTGTCCCTATCATTGACAATAGTTTTAGGCAACCCATGCAAACGGTAAACCTCTCTGAAAAACAACTCAGCCACTTGAGCTGCTGTAAATGAAGTGGTAACAGCAAAGAAATGAGCAAATTTCGTTAGTCTATCAACCACAACAAAAATACGATCACGTCCTTGCACTTTGGGTAACCCCGTGATGAAATCCATGGCAATACTTTCCCATTTCTGATTCGGAATGGGCAAGGTCTGTAGCAAACCAGCTAGATAAGAGTGTTCATTTTTATTTTTTTGACAAATCGGACACTCTCTAATGTAGTTCAAGACTTCTTCTTTCAACCCTTTCCAAGTGAATCTTTCACGAATCTGTTTATAAGTCTTGAAAATCCCTTGATGACCAGCAAGGGGAACATCATGAAAAGATTGTAGAATCTTCTTTTTAAGCTTAGATTCTTGCACTAAAAAGATTCTATCTTTATAGTAAATTATACCATCAACCAACTTATACCTTTCATCAATCAAATGACCTTCTAGCAAGCTGGTTGCAAACTGATTTTTAACATAATTAGCAGCAATTAACTCCTTCCAATCTGCTGATAGCTTACAAAGTGACTGCAAATGAGGCCTTCTTGATAGAGCATCAGCCACTATATTATTTTTCCCTTTGACATATTCAATGTCAAAGTCATATGCTTGGAGCTTACTTACCCACTTCTGCTGCCTTTCATTCAAATCCTTTTGGCGCATAAAATGTTTAAGACTATTATGGTCAGTCTTAACAACAAATTTACTTCCCACCAAGTATTGACGGAATTTCGACAAAGCATGCATGATAGCGAGCATCTCTTTGTCATAAATGGAGTAAGTTTTTTCTGCCCCTCTCAACTTCCGGCTCTCGAAGACAATAGGATGCTTGTCTTGCATTAGAACAGCTCCAACACCCTCACCTAAAGCATCACACTATAATTCAAAGGTTTTGAAAAATCCGGAAGTGCCAACACTGGACACGTGCTCATGATTTGCTTAAACTTGTCAAAAACTTCTTGTGCCTTCTTAGTCCAAAGGAAAGCTCCTTTCTTTGTAAGATTTGTGAGAGGTGCTGCTTGATGAGAATAACCTTTCACAAATCTTCTATAGAATCCACATAACCCCAAAAATCCTCTCAAATGAGAAATATTCTTTGGAGTTGGCCAATCAAGAAGGCCCTTATCTTTTCTAGATCCACTTTCACACCCTTTGAACTGATAATGTGGCCAAGATATAAGAGTTCTGTCAATCCAAACTCACACTTTGATTCTTTGGCGAACAAATATTCCACCTCTAAAATACTAAGCACTTCTTCCAAATGCCTAAGGTGCTCTTCCCATGACTTACTGAATATGAGAATGTCGTCGAAGAAGATGAGCACAAACTTTCTCAACTGCTGTCTAAATATCTTGTTCATACAAGATTGAAATGTAGCTGGAGCATTTGTCAAACCAAAAGGCATGACAAGAAATTCAAAATGCCCAAAATGGCATCTAAACGTTGTCTTCTCTATATCCTCCTCCCTCATTCTGATTTGGTGATAGCCTGAACGAAGATCAATCTTCGAGAAGAACATGGCCCCATGGAGCTCATCAATAAGCTCATCAATCCTAGGAATAGGATATTTATTCTTGATAGTTTTCTGATTCAATGCGCGATAGTCAACACACATACACATTGTGCCATCTTTCTTTTTGACCAGCACCACTGTAGAAGCAAAAGGACTCTTGCTTGGTCTAATGAAACCACTCTCCAATAGCTCCTTGATAGTTTTTTCAATCTCATCTTTCTACTTCTTTGGATAATGGTAGGGTGTAGTCATGACAGGCTTTGCTCCTTCTTCTAACTCAATTATATGCTCAGAACCTCTTTCAGGAGGTCTTCCAGGAGGTAGGCTTCCAAAGACTTTGCTCTTCTTCGAAAGTAAGTCTTGAATATCAGGGTGATATTGCCTTTTCTCCTCTACCGGATCAGCTGGTAGAACCATACATTCAGCAGCCCATTCAACCTGATCATGACGGATCAGCCTTTCCATTCTTTTCAAAGGCACAATTCGAGGGCCTCCATTTGACATCCCTCTTAGAACAACCTTCCTTCCATTAGACTGAAATTTCAGCTCCATAGTTTGCAAATTCAATGTGATCTCACCAAGAGATCGCAGCCATTGTATGCCCAACACAACATCAGTGTCTCCTATTCCCACCACGTAAAAATCATCTTTAATTTCATGATTCCCTAATTGCATTGAGAGGTTAGGAATCTTCCTTGTGCATGACATAGTAAAACCATCAGCAACCATTACCTTAAATCCATCAAATTCCTCTGTCTTCAAACCTTTTCTAGCAACTAATCCTTCATCAATAAAATTGTGAGTTGCTCCGGTATCAATTAGAGCAACTATCCTTTGTGAATTCACAACTCCATGAACCCTAAAGGATTCATTTTTTTGAAAACTTGATAATTGTGCGAAAGAACTACCATCTCCCACCTCTTCGGACTTGTCTTCTGGATCTTCTTCACCTTCACTACTTGCTGATTCGTAATGCTGATCAGACGAATCAGATTCTGATCCATAATTAGAATAGCCCTCCATTCGATTTGCTTTGCCTCTTCCATAGCAACAGTGACCCTTAACCCAAGGATCACGGCAAGTGTAACAAACTCCATCTTTTCTAAGCTGTTCTATGAGCTCTTCTGACAACCTTGGTAGAAACTTCTTGGGCAGATTTGAAGAAGGCTTTTTATCTTTCTTATGGCTGAATGGTTTTGAGTGAAACTTAGGCCTTGGGGCTGCCAATTCCATGCTCCTAGCTTTCTTGATAGCTTCATCTAACGTTGGTGGATCAAATGCTTTGACCCAACCCTTCAAAGGCTCCATTAAACCTTCAGCAAAAAGAACCACAAGTCTCCTTTCAGTAATGTTAGGCACCATTACTGACAACCTCTGAAAATCAGCCACATAGTTTTCTAAAGATCCTTGCTGTTTCAATTGTGCCAATTCTCTGAATCTCAATTCTGGATCTTTGGTGTCAAATCTTTCAATCAACTTATTGGTAAACTCTCCATATGTGCGAATGAGATTATGGCCAAGAGTGACCAAACCATGAGTCCACCATTCATGAGCTATGCCATCTAAATGCAAGGTAGCAAATTTGATAGCATCTTCTTCCGGCATAGGTCTAAGAGAGAGGTAGTTATCTAACTTCTGTACCCATGATCTGGCTGTACACTTATTACTACCATCAAAATGTTCCATAGTGATCTTTCCCAATGCCTAGTAGAAATCATTTCTAGGTGTTGTAGGAGGACGTTGATCATTCCTTCCACCATTTCTCTGACTCCTTTGATTCATGTATTGATCAAAGGTCCAAGTACCTCTCAAATCAAGAGGTAAAGAAACATACTCCATGTAAGCTTGACGTGCATCATCAGCAAAGTTTGGTGCAGCTTCAACTGGTGGTTGCTCTTCCCTTGGTGTGAAGACGAGAAAAAGGGGTCTAGAGGATGACCCACTATGAATTGCAGTATGCTGACCCACAATTCTGTCTCTTGTATTCACCTCAGGACTGCCACTATTGTTATTCCCATTAACTCCACTACTTTCTCTAGTTGAGTTATTTTGGGGCTGAATGATATTCTGAGCTGCTTGCTAGTCCAATTTGGACAATAATCGGGACATCATATCTATCATCCCATCAAACTTCTTCTCAACTCTGTCCCTCTCTTCATTATCTCTCCTTACAGTGTCTGACATTATTACAACTATTTGTTCAACCACTTCCACTGAATTATCTGAACCTTCCACTCTTTTACCAAGATCTCTTAGGACTCCTGAGAAGGTCTCTGCCTCTGGAACGGGCAAAAACTGATGCTGATTTCTAGCTTTACTTCTGGTGTATGGTCTAGTATCTCTTTCACTCATCAGTTAACCAACTGCAAATTTCCATAGGATGGCAGGGTCTTCTGCTCTGATACCATTGAAATATGCTAACCAATTTTTTTGATGAAATTACACAACATAACCAGCAATAGTTAACTGGATTAGCGTTAGCATCAAACTGAAAACTGAACTTGAAACGAAAACTACTCGATGTCAAGAATGTGCACTCAAGATCCCACTGAGGGCGAGGTGCTAACATATGACAGAGTGTTGAATTTTGAAAATTAAAAACTGATAGGCGGATAACCAGCCATGAAGAACAATTCCACACTACCACCAAACAGTGGGGGGGGGAAAAGATTACAATTAAAAACAATTCATCCGCTGCGGCGGGCATCCATAGAGCTGTGGGGATTCTCCACTATGAAAGTGGGTATAAGAGTGTTACAAATCAGATTATCCACACTAGCGGTAAACCATCCAGGGGTAATTTAATGACAACACAATAAGTAATTGCAGAACTGAAAAATGGTTGGATTAGTAATGCTTAATCTCAACCTTTACAAATTAAACTCTGCAGATTACAAATTACAATGATAGGAAATGAACCTTAGACATGAAGTATGAACTTTTACAATCATATAACACTCAAATACTGAAGTATAAGACCAAAAACTGGAAACTGTAACAATCTGATATAAAAATCAGAATTTTGGAAATTCAAACCAGCAAACTGTGAATTCATTAAATGCTCATAACTTGGTCAAATTACCTCCGATTGACGAGATATCAGTTGCAAATGCTTCCTAGAAGTTTGGCGCCCAAGATACAATCCAGAAACGATCACCAAAGACTCCAGATTATTTAGCACAAATCCCAATGCTCCTCTGAATGGTACGACCTCCTTGAAAAATCGATTTTGTCATATAAAATCAGAAAATTGGAAATAAATTCCAATTTTTGGAGGAAGGGGTCACCCTGCACTAAGAAATGTTTTGTCAAAATACCCATAACAGAAATAAAATCACTTCAAAAGATATAATCAAAAATCAGCTTCAGCTGTAGATAAACCAGGAAATCAAAACTGTGAAAATACTCCAGAAATTCTTCAATCTTGATGCTCAATCTGCTAGTCTGATGTTGAGAAGCAGCAATGTAGCCAACTAGGTGTTATATTGCAAACACAAAATTGGACGAAAGGCTAGGAGGTAGACATTCTCGAAGCAATATATCAATTGTCATTTCGACAACATAACTTTAGCATAATTTTCATGGATGAAATGCTAGAGCAAAAGCTTTCATTAAATAAGAGCTCACAAACTCTTCAAATGCCTGAAAAGCAGATCAAAAGACATAGAAGACCTTTCCAATTCCCAAAAACATTCAACTTCTCAAGATGGCATCCAAAATGCATAATAAGAATCACTTTATTTCATAATTCTTATTTAATAAAGTGGCATCCACTTCTCCCAAGGAATAATGTTCTTATTAAAAAATAATAAAGCTCTTCATGAAGGCGCCACCCTTCCAAGTCCCCTTTTTAAATACAACTTAAAGTTGTTCATCTAGGCCAAGGGGGGGGGTCAACTGCATAAAATAACCTTAATGCCTTATTTCAACATAAAAATGCCATAAGAGACCAAACATGAACTGCAAATAAATGCTCCAACTGGAAATGAAGTACTGAAAGCTGACAAACTCCATACTGCTTAAAATAGAATTTACTATAAATAGTAAACTCGCAGAAAATGCCAAGGAACCTCCGAACTGGAAACCCTAATTTTACCTCACACACGCCTACAGGCTTCCGGAATAGGCTGATGAGTGTCGGCACAGATTACTGATGAGAAGGGGACATTACAAGCTCCTCAAGAATATTTATGGAAATAGAGTCTCAAATTTTTTTGTAGATGACACAAATGGAGGCTATAAGTGGATTGACTTTGAGCCCTTACCAATAAATGAAGAAGCGAAGAAGTACTTGAAGGACAAAACCAGTCAAAGACACATATGTATGAATAAGGAGGAAGACAAAATTATATGGTGTGGAGAAAAATTTAGGAACTATTCAGTTCAATTAGGATACAAAATATAGTTACATGCCAACGAAATAGCTTTGCCCGAGTAAGTTATGCTGGAGTCCATGGGTTTTCCCAAAGGCTGAAACCTTCATGTGGACTACCCTTCATAAACTCATTCTTACAGGCGACCATCTACACAATCGAAATCATGGGACCCAGTCACTGCGTGATGTGCAAAATTAATAAGGAAACAACTGATCACCTTTTATTGACCTATTCTTATGCATCTTCATGCGGGAATTGGTTGCTAAGAAAATTGGATTGGTACAACCCAAGATCAAATGACCTCTTGAATATGTTCATATCTTGGCCAGCACTACATCAATCAACATTCTAGAGTGTATTTTCTTGGCATGTCCTACCATCCTAATTTGGCACATTTGGAAAGAAAGAAATTGAAGGATCTTTCAAGACACATCCCTTTCACGCGAAGAGTTGACCATGACAATAGATCGGAGTATTTGTGAGTGGATGAATGCTATTGTGAAAAATCAAAAAAAGCAAATGTTCACAAGTTGGGATGACACATTGATGAAGAATTGGAAGGATCTCAAAGTTCCCGAAAGGTTTAATTTTTTGCCCAGTTCTCACAAGAGAAGAGGAAACAGGTGTGTGATGTACCCCACCAAGTGGTAGACTAAAGCTTAACTTTGATGGTGCTTCTAAATCCAATCCAAGGAGGTCAAGAATTGGACGTATTATCAAAAATGAGCACAAGAATGTGGTGTGGGTGATATCCAAGAAATTGCATCTTGGATCCAACAACAAAGTTGAGTTTGAGGTCGTATCAGAAGGTCTTCACCATTGCCAAAAGATGGGTATACCCTATAAACATTATGGACATTGAATAGGATTTGATGATTTGTATCATGGCAGTCAAATGGAATCATATGATAATTGGAAATTGCAACCTCGTCTAAGCATCATTAGAGATTTGTTGCAAGGGCTCAAAGATTATACAATATCACCTATATATAGGGAATCAAACTTGGTGGTTGTGTAATGCCATAAAATTGCACCCCTTGCAATTTCACATACATTCTTGCACCTGCTTTAGTGTCCACTCCCTTAGCATTTATGTAGGCTCATTTTAGCCCTTGCATCAACCTTTTTCCCCTCTCAAGATGCTCAGGACCTCTTTTCAACAACTACCCTTGTGCATCAACTTTGCATCAAACCTTGTGCTTTTCTCAAGCCTATCATTTTGTAGCGTGATGTATCTGGACACTAGCACACCGTGCAGATTTCCGTGTGCCACACTAGCATCCCGTGACATTTCAACATTCAAATGGTCGTTTCTAAGCATGTTTGCTACTTGTCAACCCCTTTCGTTGGTGGTAACGGCTCGAGACACTTTGTAATGGCTTGGGAAGCTTCTTTTCCCTCCTCTTATGTCTTTAAAAGCTATTTTTCAATCCATTTGGGCTCCTTCTTGATCTCTCCCTCTTGGACACACTCTCTTCCCTCTTGCTTGCACAACTCTCTTGCTTGTTACAGAAGCCTCAAACTCTCACATTCTAGCAAAGCTCTACATTTCTCTCTTGGCTCTCGCAGCTATCTCTCTCTTTTGCTTCCTTAAGCCTTGTAGCTAATATCTCTCTTACCTTGTTCTTGCAAGCATCTTGGGATTTCTCACATCCCCTATCAATCGTATCTCTATCTCGTGATATGGGTTCTCCTCCTTGAGCGAGGATTGCTTTTATCACACCATATTTTCTCTCTTTGTTCACTTTCTCTACCTATTTCGCTGTCCATGGAGGTGAGAACACCAAAACGGGGGTTTGACTGAGGCAAACCCCTATACAACCCAAACATTTTCTCTCGATATCATGCATGCAAGTATTGAAGATATTCATGTGTTGGAGGCTTCATTACTTGGGTTGCTGTGAGCAGTTTCTATCCTTTATCATTTATATTTCACTTCATTTCAGTCCTATTATATTCTATTACCTTCTTGCATTCTGGAAGTTCTCAGTAATCAAACTGTTAGCAGTTGCTTTGCTATTTTCTATGATAATCTTGGGTTTTAGTCCTATTGACGTGGTTATTGCAACTACACCAACACAAAATAAAGTCGCCAATGGCTACTCTATCCTCTCTTGAACAAAATTTCCTGCATGCTAAGATTGCGAGATAGATCATACATTTAACTCCAAGGTTCCTTTAATGCGAATAGTCTCAGTTGGCTTGATGTGATTTTTGCTGGTATTTCAAGGGGACTTACACAATTGTTCGACAGTTGACAGCAGACAGCGGACTAAGGGCTTTCGTGTAATTAAAATGATTTGGCAAGTGAGCACAAGTTTCCTAATCCTAACCAGAAGTGGACCGAAATTAAATGAGTGTAGAACCTAAGAAGTTTATGTTCTATTCTAAATGCAAGATATGTGGAGCTCGACTTCAGCAGACTTCAACCAAATTTCACCTAGCCCTGCATCAGACAGCTTCAGCAAAATCGTTGCAATCTTCAAGGGAGTAACGAAGAATATTCAAATTATAATTCAACATACATGTACCATCACAACGATGCATACAAGCATACGAATCACAATCGAAGTTAAGTTTGAAATGATATCCAGTTGACCACGCAAGGAAAACTCACCGTCAGCGAGTCGCTAGTGGTATGGATAAAGAGAAGCTACGTCGATCAAACACCACAAATCCAAAGTAAACTACTTGCATGAACTAAAAACTACACTACTTTATGCTACTTGAAGTTGAAGGGATGAAGAAATCTTGCTAGCTACTTACAACAAAGATGAATTCACCATTCAATGAAAGATCTTTTATTACAATAGTTTTTCGCAACAATCTCTTACAAAGTTTTCAAGGGAAAACTTTCCTTCTTCTTCAAACTACACTATGCTAAGATATTACAACTAAAGTGCCTTTTCTCTACTCTCTAGTTTGATCTCTAAGCTCTACCTCTACTTCTAATGAGATACAAATGAGTGGGACTCCCCCTTTTATAGATGGCCTAGTCCAGCGGACGGCTCAAATTACAATCGGCTGGATGGCCTAGATTGTGCCACCTCAGCCCTAAACAAGATTCACCCTAAAAACCGCCACCAAGAGGAGTGGGGTAATAAATGAGCCATAATATCCATCATCCTTCTAGAAGATTCTATCTTTGAAACGCGTTCACACTGCTCTTGATCTTCTTCTTGACGTTGTTCTTCGACTTTGCTCGAGCTTCCATTCTTTTCTCCATCTTGAGTTTTGAAAACATTTCTTCTTTGTTACTAAGTCTCAACACTTAGCCATTTTCTTGCAACTTTTCTTCCTTCGAGGTTGAAATCTCATCGTGGAGTATTTGCTTCATCACTTTAAGTCATCATCGTTTGGTCTCGACGTTTCTCCTGCAAAACAAGCAAGGAGAAGAGTATTAGAACACTTCATAACATAAATTCACTTTACTTACCTGATTTTCACGCTTTAACTTCCAAGGGTTCATCGTTTTCTCCAGCCAACTTCATCCTCAAATTTTTCATGCCTTAGCCAAATTTCCAACCCATCTTGTATTTCGCCCGGGCATACTTGACTCTGATATTTCATCCAACTCAGGCTCGAGAAAAAAAATGCTTTCATCAGGAACTCGATCAAAAATTATCTAGGCGCCCAACTTCAAATTCATCCGCCAAGGCGTTTTATCTTCACAAGCATTTCTTCCCTTGCATTAGAAAATTTCTCAAATTTCCCTTAGGAAATTCACCAACCTAGCGCCCATTTAAAATCCTTACTTCAAAATCCTTGGCAAGCTGTGGAATACCTTAAAATCCATTCCTCATCGATAATCCTCAATACCCAAAAGAAAATTTCTTTTAGAACTTGTCGAATTCATGGGTATACAACGAACGGGTTCATTTAATTTTCTTGAATTTTGACCCTTTGAAATATAATTCTACATCAAATTTATTCCTGCTCTTCATTCCTGTGAGTTGTCCCGTTGCTCTGACTTGAGAAAATTTTTTATCAACCAGTGTAGTTGGCATCCTTTAACCTCTTCACTGGCAATTTGTTTGTGTCTCAAGGAAAAATTCATCATTTCACCAGACTTAGGCATTTTTCCTCTAGAGAGGTAGAATTTTGATAGCATTTAGAAAAATATTTAAATTCCATAATAGGTGCACTTTGAATTTTGCCTTAGAAAATTTTATTCGCTTCAATCATCTTGTCTGTGAGGAATCTTTTATCAACTCATTTAGAGAAATTTCTCTTAGTATGCTTTGTCACCTTGGGCACATATAGCCTATCATGAAGGATATTTTCTCTTAAATTCCCACGCCTAGCATACTTCAATGCCTTAGCAATTTTTTAACACACTTACCACCCTAGGCGCATTTCACAGTTGAAGGGGATATCTATTTCCACGCCTTCGCCATTTTATTGCACCACCTTGCAAGCTTAGCATTTCCAACGCCCAAACAATATTTACCTCCCCTCTATGTACCTAGGGCGCATTCAACACCTTGAGGAGGATATTTCTAACTTCAACGCCTAGCATTATTCATTCTTCAATTCCACCTTGTTTACCACTTTTCACTCCATATTCTTTATATGGCGCATATCTCATAGGCAAGAGGATAAACTTTATTTCAACACCTCCTTTGACTTTCTCCTCTTCTTGG
This sequence comes from Sequoia sempervirens, assembly GCA_007258455.2. Classification (NCBI taxonomy): domain Eukaryota; kingdom Viridiplantae; phylum Streptophyta; class Pinopsida; order Cupressales; family Cupressaceae; genus Sequoia; species Sequoia sempervirens. Next base: position 305,611 of record VDFB02322056.1, read on the forward strand.
CGCATTTTAGATAGTGTGAAGGATAAAGCTCATTCAAACACCTTTTACTTGTGACTCTTGAGCTTCTTCATTTTTGTCCTCACATGCCCTTATTTGGGCGCATTTTGGCATGGGAGGAGGATAAAACATTTGACTTTCTTTGACTTGAGAGGTGGGCGCATTTCAAAGGGGGTGGAGGATAAAACATGTTAGAAACTTTTTGCAACTACCTTGCTTGGCTTGAGGTGAGGGCGCATTTCAACATAGGAGGTGGATGAAACTTGTTGACCTCCTTGACTTTCTTGAGAAGTGGGCGCATTTTGGCATGGTTGAAGGATGAACTTCTAATTTAGAAAATTTCTAACTTTCACCAGCTCTTCCTTGGGTGCATTTTAGCTAGGCAAGAGGATTTTCTCAGACTTAGTAATTTTTTCATCACATGCTGGAGATGAAGGCGCATTTAGGGGGGGCTACAGGATGAGCCTTAGCCATTTTTCTTGACCTCTGCTAGCTTCTCCATGCCTGCTATTTATAGTAAGTCCTTCAATTCTTGCATCTCTGAAGCTCAGAATGATTTGAAATTTTGAACGCTGGATTCTCACGACTTCATCAACCTGTTGACACTACTATTTCGGGTTGGCCTGCTATTTTTAGCCCATTTCTGAAGGTGGTTTTCTATTTATAGAAACTTCCTGATTATGATATCTCCACAACTCCGTTTGCTTTGAAATTCGAATGACGTGCTCCTCACCACGTGACCTGCCTGTTGGCATTGGTGCCTGTTGCTGACCTGCTATTTTTAGCCTATTTCCAAAATGACTTACTATAAATAGTAAGTGCTCCGTTTGTCTTCAAATTTTACCAGCAGATAGCTTGAAGGATGCTGATCACGGTGGTTTACACCGGTTTTCGAAAATTCTGACTTTTTACCCCTCTTTTTGGGTCTCGAAGCTGGAAACCCTAATTCATCTTGCATGCATATCAAACGATCTCCGTTTGTTCTCATTTTTGTTGCATTGCGATCAGCTCATGATTCTGGAGTGCTGGGAAGCAGCTGTCGGGATGCACCTGCTAAAAATAGTAAGTTCCTAAATAAGTGATCATCTCGACTTGCATGTCACATCACTGTGAAGCTCTCGAAAAACCCATAAGGAATATGCAGACATGCATTGAAAACCTTGACATGCAAACCCTAAAAATAGCCTCGGAAGACTGAATTCTGAAAGTCGTTATCTCACTTTGCATGTTATACTGTCGCAAAGGTCTCAAAAAACCTAGAAGGAATCTCTAGACATGCGTTGAAAAACTCTACATCTAAGCCCTGAAATTTGCTCTAGAAGTTGAACTGCTAAAAATAGTATGTTGTCTGTTTCAGCTCAAATTTTCCCAGTGAGAAGCTTGATATGTTCTAGACGCAATGTGACTGTTAAAACCTCAAAAATGTTGAAGGAATGCCCTGAATTGCACACTTACTAAAAATAGTAAGTTTCCAAAATCTAATGAAATTTAGCTGAGAGTAATTAGGGGTCCCCATCTTGAATGGGGCGATGTGTGAAAAGGTCACAACAAGTCCGTATGAGACGCCAGCGCGCCTCTTGGACTCCAATGCGCCGCACTATCATCCTAGTTTTGTGCTACCGTGCTTTGGCCAAGAGTCAACCAGTTTGTCCAGAGAACCTTTGTGGCCTGCTCTTTCTAATTTTGAAACTCTTGCTTTGTTCCTTGAGGTAGTTTAGGGTAGTTCGCCCCTTGGGATTCTCTTGAGAATAAAGAGACTCAAGAGTAGTGAATCCCCCTTCTCTACAGGTTGATCTCCTCATGAATTGTGGAGTGACACAAACAAACCATGTTGTTACAGCTGAAAGTGTGGATTGTTGGCCAAGACTAGAAGAAATCATAGCATCAGAAAGGAAAAAAGATGAATGATAGGTTGGCTCTAGTCGTATCAAGAATAAGACTTATCTCAAGACTTGGACTACACTACAAATTTTGAAAATGTTTGTAGGGACAAAATTTTTTAGGAAGATTGTCTCTACCCCTCCGTAAGATCCGCCAAGATTTAGCACAAATAACAAGAATGCAAAGCTCTACAATAAAAAAAAATTCATGGGAGGTATATGGGTCAATGGCTTTTGAAATTATCACATTGCTTTTTCTGAATTGTAGAAATGGAATGGAGGAAGCAATACACAAAGTGGTGGACTGCTCATGTTGGTTTGAGTGTGTAATGTCCCCTTCTATCTAGTATTTAGACATTGATGGAGATTGGCCTATTGTTTGACCCTCGTAGGCCAAGCAGTAGATGAGAGGGTCATTTGGGTAGTTGCTTGTGGCTTCACATTTGATTTTATATGATTTGAGGAGAGATAATATATTTCTCATGTTATAATGTTTATTTCATAGTTCCACGGAGTTTCCTGACGGGGACGCGTCCCCTGTCGGGGACGCGTCTCTGGGACGGGGGGACAAGGGGTCTAAGTTTGCGGACGACAGGGGGACGGCGGCAAGGGGGCGGCGGGGGGGCGGTGTTGATATACATATGGTACTTGAATAACTAGTTATAAAAAGATGTTTAAGAATAACATTTCAAATTAAACTTTGGAAAATTAGTAAAATTGCAAATACTAACATTTTAAACAATTGAATACTATTACTAAACGGCTAAAAGTATATAAAATATTAAAATTTGTAAATGAAATTTGTCAAATTTGAGATTTCTATTATATGAATATCGAAAATATGACATGTCACATCATAATATCATCTCATAAAGATGATTACAATGAGTAGAATGATACATTGATATCAAAATAAGTACAAAATGCAAAACTATAGTGAAGAGAGGCCTCTAATCATCCCCAAACTTACTCTTTCACTCACTCTTCTCATTGGTTTTCCTCTTCTTCACCTAGTTGTTGCAAAACATCAAATGGCATATGCGAGCAAAAAAATGAAGAATGAGAGTGTTTTGTTTAGCTTATGAATTTTAGAAGGGTCCCACAAGCCTTTAGGGTTCGGCCCAAGGCTTACATTCCAAGAAAATTGAAAGAAATTTTTAAACAAATTGCTTTTTTGGACATCCCACCGCAGGGGACGCCTGGGTGTCTCCGAGACGCTTGAGGGATGGCTAGAAGCCCCGAGATGTCTCGGGGACGTCCAGGAGTCCCCGCTGTTTCCTCGGAGTTTCCCAAGTCTCGGCGGCGGTGGGGGGACTACGGGGGGACGTTTCTCAGCCGTCCCCAAGTCTCTGAAATGTCCAGGACGGGGGGACGGCTGAAATTTGGGGGGGGACGCGTCCCCGTGGAACACCGGTTTATTTGCACTTTATATTATAATGATATTTTAATATTATTAAAGTGCAATTAAATATTATTTCAAAGTGGGAAATATATCTTTTATCCCACATTGGCAAGAAAAGTGTGTGAGCTCTCCCAAGAAAAGTATAAATGGATCTTAAGGGCTCATTCTTGCATATCCAAGATATTTGATACTTGACTTGTTATGTTGTGGAGAAGCCTAGGGTTTCTACAGATTATTCCATTGGTCATTGGGAACGATCACTCCCATTGATTCAGCAACTTTGAAGCTGTGAAACTTCAACTAAGATTGTTGCTCATTGTGGGCTTCCATTCAAGAGTCCAATTTGTGCTTCATTGAGGAGGTTTGGATATTTATAGATTTAATGGCCTTTGGCCAAATCTGTGACAATTGATTGTTTATGAGCATTGAGGAAATTGATTTGCATCTGCTGGAAAAGTTTTATATATTCTGATTGTGATTTTAAAGAAAATAAGAATAATATGTTTTGAGGTGGTTGTGTGCTTACTGTAAAGCTACGCTAATAGACAATAAGGAATTATCAAAGCTTTGAGGAAAGTTGTGATTTCTAATAAGACTAAATTCTAGTGTCTGCATATTCTACAACTTGGAGGCTTTGTTGTTATTCGATTATGGCTGGGAAAAAGACGAGTTCAATTTATTCAGGAGCTGAATGAAGACATATTGATCAATCCTCAAGGTGCGAATATCACTGCAGATAAGACAAATTTGGTGTGCCCGGTCAAAACAAAGATAACATTCAGAAAAGATGAAATTGGAAGACGTGGCAAGGAAAGACTTTAATTTGTTAGGAATTTATCAATTAAATCCATCGATGGTCTCATTTAAGGTATCGATTATTTTATTCTTCAAGAGAAAGGACAAAGAATAGAAAATCCAAAAGAGCTCTAGGTCAGCCAGATTTTGGAAGGTTCGATCTTAGAGGAAGATGCAATAATAAAAGTAATCCGTACTTGGTGAAGGAGTCGCTTCATGAAGGAAGGTGCCGCTTGAAGACAAAGACAAAGACATGGATGAATTATTGAATAAGTCCAAACTTGACAATTTTTGAAGGATATATCGAGTTTTCTTTAGCCGCGCTTGCATTGGAAATCATCGGGAACTGCTACAGATCGTCTCTATCAAGGAAGCCATCAGTTTGTCTTTTCTGGAAGTTGAGAGCTGCTTAGAAGAGGAATAAGACAAATCGAATGAAGACAATATTCAGGTAGTGACGCATAGAGAAATTTGAGTTGATTGAGTTTCATTAATATCATAGTTCCTTCCAGTCAACTTATCGAGGTTCATTATTCATTTTGAAAATTCCATTACAATTGTAGTGCATTTGAGTTGCTGTCTGTACAGCATGTGTATTTGCATCTAAGTTTTATATTGTGAGTCCTTTATATGAAAATTGTAATTGATCAAGCAGCAAATACATGGAATTGATGTTGTATGCCAACTGTTTGAAGTATTGACTAGTGGCTGAAACTGTGCATTTGAGTATCTGCATTTCCTCCTAGTGGCAATTAAATACTTTCTGCACTATATAGTTAAATTCATTTTATGTATCTCAACATCATCACTCCAAGAGAAAATCATAGAGAAAGCATTCATTAGTAGTAAATAGTTAATCAGCGAAATTGTTTGACAAAATGTCTTAGTGCAAAATCATAAAATTCACATTTGGAAACACTAGGGACATTACAGAGGGTCACATCCACAATGGTAAGGTATATGAGTTGTTCCTAACAAATCTAATCCAAGCTTCGAGGAGGAAGGAGTTGGCGGAAGTGTCAATTGCAAGCTTTCTGAGTTTTGATCAACAACCTCAAGCAATGAATGCCATCACCAAAATCAAAAGCAAGCCAAAAGGTGGTCACATAGTAGGGATCATTGATGCCAATGCAGCAAAAAAGAAGATAACATTTGAAGCATTGACTTTGTACATAGAAGGATTGGACACGGAAACATGGAAACGTTTTTCTTTTACACAAGCCATTATGTTGATCTGCTTGGCTGAGCTCTATCAATGCATGTTGCTAAATTAGTTGAAGGAATATGTTTCTTGAAGTGTTAGCGCACCTAAATGTATAAACGAAGCTCAGTATAGCATATATAATATTTTCTGTTTATCAATATAGGGAGCTACCCCCTTGGTAGAACTTATGTACCAAAAAAAAACTTAATACTTCAAATTTTTGATGCCAATTAGCTTACGGAAAAATATGGGAAATTATTTAATGGTCAAATAATTTCTTATGTGCAAGAAGGGGACATTACAAAACTTTCTTGCGTATCATTCAAAAGGTTTATTTGGCTGGTTGTAATGTTTTCCCTTAATTTTCCATCTTCGTCATGACTTATTAGAAAGGGTTTTCCAAAAATCTAATCTACTGCAAAAGTTAGATGCAAGAAAATCCCCAAGTGGTAAGCTCTCAATGATTGAAGTATCAACAAGTGAAATTCAAAAAGACAGAAAATGGATTCCAAAGAAACAAGCAAGGTAAAGAAACAAATGATGAGGAACCAAAAGAAATGTATTCTTAAAAAAATATTAAATGAAGAGAAAAAGAAAATTAGAAATACTTAAAGTTTTTTGGCACTACTCTAGGATATTTTTGTGAAAAGTAGAAAGCGGTTGGATATTTTCCTCAGCCAATATTTGGGAGGCTAGAAGAGTGACCATATGCTAGATGAATTGGTCACTAAAATACACTGTTATGAAAAAATTTGAGTAAACTATAAACAAAATACTAGAGGAGTTAATAAGATGATCTATGTATTTGAAAAAAAATAAGATAAGGGCCAACTTCAAGAAGATTAAAATATCACAAAAATAGCCCTCCTAATAGAAAGAAATGGAGATAAAATGGAAAAATATGAAGAGATTATAGCTTTTTATCATGGGAAAAAAGTATCGAAAACTAGAGAGAAAACGGAGTGGATTTTGAAACACACTTTCCAAAAGGAGAAAAAGAGTCATAAACAATAGACTAGTAGGAAACTAATGAGATGATTGATATATTCGAAAACATTTAAGGACAAACTTCAAGGAGATCAAAGTATTATAGGAATCAGCCTCATAATAGAAAAAAGTAGAGATAAGATGGAAAAGTAATAAGAGATTTTGACTTTCTAGTAATAGGGACAAAAAGAAAATAATGAAAATTAGAGAGAAAATGGAGTGGTTTCTCAATCCCGATTTCCAAAAAAGGAGAAAAAGAGTGATAAAGAACCACAGGCCATGGAAAATAGAGAAGGGATGAACAAACAAAACCAAAATCAACACCCATTCAAGGGTTAATAGCTGCTAGAAATATAGACAAACTTAACAGTTGAAGAGCATTTGATCAATGTATTAAGCTGAATTTTAATGGTGCTTCCTATGGGAATCTAGGTTTAGCAGGAGTTCAATACGTAATCATAGATGTGTTTGGGGCCTTTTTGATTGGGGAATTTTGGCATTTAGGAAGCAAAACGAAAAATGGCACTGAGAAGTGCTCCATTAGGTATTTCTCTTGCCTATGATGCTGGTTCTCACTCTATTATGGTGGAAGGGAGTTTCCAAATAATGATTAATGCCTTAAAAAATGAATATATCCCTAACTAGCAAATTTAAGCTTTTCTAGAGGAAGCCCTTCTATGGCTTAGAAAATTTGACTCTACCCTCATTCAACATTGTTATTGTGAAAAAATAAGGTGGTTGATTTGTTAAACAACCATGGATTAGCTCTCACTAATTTCTCCTCTTTAGAAAGTACAGATATATTTGATTGGGAAGGGATTTTAGTGATCATTGAAAGGGACTATTCATCTAGAATGGTTGATATTGATTGCATAAAATCTTGTGAGTGATAAGGTGGCTTTCTTTCTCTCTAGCTGTGATTTGACATACTTGTTAGGTTTGATGATTTGATAGTCATAATTTAGTGCATTCATTGCAAAGTAAGGTGTGATTTTGTGTTATCATGATAGTAGTTCCTCATTGGCTTGTGATTGCAGCATGGTGTGCTGGCTTTGTGTGCATTTTTTGGGGGCTAGATTTGGGTTGTAGTTTTTAAGGTGTCTATTAATGGGGGTTGAGGTGAGGGTATTGCACATGACCCCTTTTGTAAAGGGGAGGCTTTAAATCACCAATTGAAGAAAATACTCTATTACCTTATTGTGTCTTTGCTAAGTTTGGTAAAAGTTGTTCTTGGTTATGCTATTCCTATTATAGGTGTTGTTTGTTCTCGTGCTTTTATATTAGCAAATTTTAAAGAGAAATTAGGGGATGCCATTGTTAATTTGGAAGTGAGGAAAAGTGTTAAGGAGATTTTAGCCTTCAAAGACGATGAGGATATAGAGCTCTTGAGAGGCAAGATAGAGGGCTCATCACAAGGCAAAGGTAAGCAAGAGTTAGCTTAGGGCTTGTTTCCTCACAAGGGTATTTTGGTCTTAAGTAGTAATGTGGGTATTTTAATAGATTTGTATCAATACTTGAGAATGGTTATTAAGCATATGGTTGTGTCTCACCACAAAGGTGTTCTAGAAGTTGTTAGTTGTTATACTTTGGCATCCTTCGAAAATGACATTTTATCACAATTAGTGAAGCATTTCAAAATCATCAAGGGCATCTATGTTGCTAGTTTGAAGGATTCTACAACAGTGGGGCCAAATATCGCAAGGGTTACTCTTTGTGTCTAGTAATGGATTCTTGAATAAGACTTTTGATTGTTGCTTCTTAGTAGTGCAAGTGTGGCCCATTACGGTGTCTCTAAGCTATAAGGTGGTGAAAGGCAATGTTCATGGCTTGGCTGTTTAGTATATTGTCTTTTTTGTTTGTTTTTGCTTATGCTTCTTGTTATGTCAAATATGTTGGTCTTGTAGTTGTTATAGTCATAACATGAATGCAGTATAGGGATTAACTTGGTGTTTTCTTTGTTTTTCTTAAGTACCTATCACCCCTATGTGTGCTGTTATCATATGTGCTTTGTGTGCTATTTAGTTATATTGTTCATATTGCATTGGGAAGGGGTTCTATAATAGAAACCCAATATTATAAGTAAAAACATAACCAAAATAAAAAATAAGAAATAAACAAAAGTGGATTCAAAAAAGTTAAACCAAGAGGACCACAAAAGTAGAACTTAGGTCCAAAGCACACTAACAAAAAAAACATTGCAAATAAAAAAGTGAAAGTAGCAAGAAGCAAAAAAATCAAAACAAAAATTGAAATCATTAAGTAAGAATAGAGTGAAAGAATAATATGATGAAATTCCCCTACACCAACCATGAAAAAGGGGATATTGAGTGTGCTATGACAAATAGTAGTTGAGAATGCTTCTTGCCCCATGCACCCCCTAGCTAAGTAACAATTTACCTCATTATTTTTCCTTTGCATTCATTTTTGCTCCTTATTACTTCATTATGGTCATAACATCATTTCACAAGGTAAAGGAAGGATGATGTATCAAGGCATTTATTCCCCTTGTTTCATGTATTTCTTTACTTTTGATGTTCGTTCTCTATGTTGTAAAGCATAGGTTTTTGTGTTAAGGGTTTGTCCAACTTGGTTTAAATGCATATGGTCATCGTGGTTTCTTGAAGAGCAGAGCATATTGGCCACTCATTTCTTTATTGATAAATGTCTGTATGCACTTTTTGCTTCTACCCTTCCACTCCTGACTCATTCTAACTGTCTTTTTGGCCCCAAAGTTGTGTTGTCTTTCTTTAGCATAGGGAATACCTAAAAGCAGTATGGTATAATGTGAGATCTTCGACAAACATGACAAAAAAAGATGATAGAACTTTCTTCGGCATAGGCATAATGGCACAATGTTAAAAAAGCAATAAATTGTTCAAAATCAACTGACAATCCATATGGAACAATTTTCAAAGCTAGGGTTTTAACTTTTATTGAAATATTTTCTGTGTTAAGTAAGGATTAGGGTTTGTACTGGGGCTTTTCTTGCTGCTGTGTTCAAAGAATGTTAGCTGCAGGTTGAACTTGACTGAGCTGATAAAAGTGTAGTGGTAGTGGCTAGGCTATTAATCCATTTCCACTTTCATTTGTCACAGCTAAAGATGCAATTGTTATTCTTCTTGCTGCACTAAAACCTTTATCCCTACACCTACCAATACTAATTAACTGAATGAAATTAAAAAAACTTGTCGAACTTGGTTTCCTTGCTCTAGTGGAGTACCTGAGAATGTTTCAATAGTTATAGCATTTGTTGATTTAATGCCCAATATTTTTAAAAATATTGGACCAATAGTTGTGACTTTAAAGTTGTTAGTGTTGATGAGACTATCCATAATTGAATGTAATTGAATGAAATGTATTCCTTAGATCTAAAAAGCAACAAATCATGTGATGCCACATCAGCACACCAATAATACATAACTTAGTGCACAACTATCGGCCTCACTTTTTTGGGGGGCCTTTTTGGACACCTTGACAAAAAGCATGCTAATGTGGCATCAAATTTGATGATGCAACCTTGAAAGCTTAGTTATAAGCAGGGGACTTGCCAAGTAAGCTGCTGTAAAAAATTGGGAGTGATTTGAAACTTCCACATAGGATTTTAAGAAGTGTGAAGTTAGGGTGCTCAAGTGTATCCTCTTCCTATCCATATAAAGATATTTGTTCACCCTCACACTCACGCCCAACCAGTTTTTTGAGCCACGTACATTCCTCAAATTATTATTGTAATAAAGATTTAAGGGGTTTTGTAAATATAAAGTTTAAAATTTTCTACCATGCAGCTTGTGGGTATTTTCTTTTAGTATATATATTACTATTCAATTGGGTAATGTTTTAATTAAACTCATTGACTCATATTTTATGGGTATTTTGTTCTGGTTCTTATAAAATAGTATTGAGTTTTTACTTTAATTAATAGAAAGATTTTGTTACCTTTTAAAAAAAAATTATAAAAAGATTTTGTTGCATTTTTTAAAATAATCTTTTAATCTTAATGAAAATTTTATAATTATATATTTACAAATATTTTATTTTAATTTGTAATGTTTAGTTTTATATTTCATGATTTTATTTTTAATTTTATTTATGTTGATTAATTGGGAAATTTTTAGCTTATTTGAGATAGAGAAGTTGCTTTTGGAGGACCACTTCCCATCTTGGCATTATCATCCCTTTATATTACCAAAAGTGATTGAAATTCACAAGCTCGATGGCCTAATGATGGCACAAGGTCTATGAGCTTGACAACCCATGGTTTGAACATTGGTGAATTTGTCAATATGTCATGTTTTTAACCATCATTCATTATATATATGTTTTAAATTAATAAAAGCTTAGTTCTAATAGTTTGAAATTAGTTTTCAATTCTATTTTATTTTTATTACTTAAATAATTAATATTTTATTTAATGATTTATATAAAATTAATAATTGTAATTAATTTTTATTTATTTTTATTAAATTTATATTTCTATTTTTTAAATTAAATTTTATTAATGTCTAGAGATATCTCTTGATGTTTGGTGGATTTAAATAGATGTGTATTGTATTTAAGATATCTTTTATGACCATTTTAATAAATTATTAAATATGTAACTATCAGTAGTGCCAAAATTTTATAAAATAAATTATTTCAATAGTTTTATATGTTATTGTATTTCTTAAAATACAAAAGAAAATATCAATTAATATTTTCTATAATTTTTGAAAAAAATAAATGAAAACAAAACAGATTATTTACTTCATATGTTTATTTTTTATTTTCTTTATTTTGTTTGATAAGTGAAATACAGCCTAGGGGGCACTCCGTAAAGAAGATTAAAAAAATAAATAAATATGGCTACTCCATAGGAGAGCCTCTAACAAAATCCCCTTAGGGTTATATGTATTCAAGTAACATACACTATAATAGTATTTTACACATTATTGTTTTGTAGAGCATACTAGTTGAAACAAAAACATAGATTTAATATTATCAATTTTTGAATCACTTCTTGTCCTCAACCATGATTGTATCCTCCTCATCTTCTTTGGAGTCTGAATTGTTAGGGACAAAGGTGAAAGACCAATCCACCTTCGAAGCCCCAGACACACCAAAAATGACCTTTAGGAACTCTACACCCCACCTAGCTTTTTGATTGCATTCATTCTCATCGTGGCCAACTACAGGGATCATAAAGGGTGCCCATGGACCATTATATGGTTGATGAATCATTGGCTAGGTATTGGAATTAGTTGTGAAACCCATACCAAGAACAATTACATCCAAAACCGCATCTAGGGCTCCCTCCAACATGGGAAAACTAATGTCTCCACCACAACTCTAATGTCTTCCTTGGCCTATCCCAAAACCAACAAAATGATAACCACCATTGAGGAAATGTTAGAATTTACTTTGTACTTGTGAGAGGTTGATAGAAAAACATCGCCCATCACCATGTGGGTAGTGTGTAAGAAAATCACTAATTGCCTTTTGAGGATCCTCCTCAACCTAAAGTTTGTAAGTTGGCCTTTGAACACACATTGCTTATTTTTCACTCGAAGGCACACCATTCAATCCATATTTGTCACCCAAAGAAAATGGCCAATGAAACTACAAGAAATACTTTAATCTCTTTTATAATCATCAATGTGGAGTCCCTTTCACACCACCTACCTTTGGCCTCAAGCAAGCCAACTCCAATGCCTTAAACATTCATAATTGTAGCTTTCAATCTTGAGCATGTGGAAATACCATGCCTTCCAATTCCAATGAATCGCACACATCTACCAAGTGTGCAATGAAATACCCATGTGGCATGTTAATTGTCACATTCACACATTTATTAGCTTCAACATTATCCTCCTAGAAGACATGCGAGACCTTGAGACCTTGAGATCCTCCAAGAATTTAGAAGTGGCCAACATTTCACTAGGATATTTTCAATCTCCTAGCTTGGGGTCAAATGCTTTTCATATGTGTTTTTTTTTTTAGACTGAGGAATCGGGTAGCACGACCCCATATAAACTGTAGTGCGCCTAGTAAACTTTTTAACGTGACCGGCGGCGCTGGCGCGACACGCCCTCTGGTACCACGGGGGTGGGGGAGACTAGACCTTGTGACCAACCTCCTGCAATAGGAAAGATTTAGCCAACCGAGCTAGGGCCCCAACCCCAATGCTTTTCATATGTTTATTTTTTAAATAAGAGATTGATTAATTTAAACTATTGCAAATAGATAACTAAATAGATGAAAAAAGATACAAAAATTAATTTATTTTATTTGTAAAATCATTTTAAAAAATGAACATTTCAATTTAAAGTAAACGTGTAATTGTAATAATATAAACAAAGAAAAACCTAATTTAACTATCTTATTATGGCAGCCTTAAATGTTTTATTTTCATTTCTATATTTGTGTTTTAAGAAAAAATAAATTTATTTTCTTTTGTATTTCATATATTCTTATATTTATTATCAAATATTAATATTTTGACATATAAATACTGCTTAAAGCAAAAGATAAGAAATACATTCCACTACAATTATAGAATGTCTTTCATAACAAATAACTATACAATAAATCTTAAATAATTTTCTTTAATCTTAAATAAATAGATATTTTATTAGTACCATTACATTTCACTACATCTTTCATAACAAATAATTATAAATAAAATAAACTAACTTGATTCTTATATAAATAAACTAATTCTTAAAAAAAATTTAAAAAACTTTAAATTAAATTAAAAAAAATAATTCTTAAATAATTTTAATATATAATAACTCTGAATTAAAAAAGTAACATATCTCTCAATCAGATATTTAAAATATTTAGACTTAACTTTAATGGAAAGATTTTATTTTATTTTTAATATCTTCTTTTATTTAAGTAAAATAAAATAATAGCTTTAAAAGATAAAATTTTAATTACAATTTTTTTTCTATTTTTATGATGGACGAACTTGTCCTACAAACTTTTTCCACCTTACAACTTACCAAATTTTTTTCTCACTTTTATGGTTTACACACTTTTCCTTTTTACCAGGCTGAACTCTAACACGACCACAAACGTGTGTCTTAGGAGCTAAGGACACATTATTTACTTAAACCACCATTTATAGTGACTTTTGTGGGTCCCAAATTTTACAGTTCAGGGTTCAAGTTTGTAAGACGTCAACTTCCTCTCTTTTTTCCTCGTGCTTTCATTCTAAGCCACAACAGATACAACCTACAAATGTCAATTACTTCGACATTCAGTTCTCAGAGGATGAAAAAAACCCTGTCCCTAGTGCTGCATTCAGATTCCGAAGATTGAGTGGAAACTGTAGAGAAAACATAATAGGTTGAGTAGTTTGTATATACAACTGAAAATGGAAGACAAATTAATAGAACTCTTTTTGTATTTCTCTATAAAGCTACTTTCAGCTATTTTTATAATATTATGTGATAACCTGAATGAGACGAAAAGAAATGGGAGAAAGTATAGTGAAATCTGAGGAATAATTTTCTTTTCCCTTTTACTCTGTAATTCTGCTGTACCAATTTTATCCCTGTATTTTTCTGAGAAAGAAATCGAGAGGAAAATTTGAGGATGAGGGTTAGGACAGATTGTTTTAAATAGGGGGATTGGTGAGGCTTAGATAAGTCAGGTCTTGGTATGATTGAGTTAACGACATAGAGCTGAAAATAGTAGATATCGAGCTGAGACTGCCCTTAAGTTGGTTTTGTGCTGTCTCTGCTGCTTACATAGAAAGATGCCTTTCATCTATTTGTTTGAAAGAGTGGGTCAAGATTGCGGTTTGTCCGTTGGTAGATATTTTTTAAATTCTTTTTGGTTGGTAGGTTTGTGGTTAGCTTCAAAGAGAAATGCAAAAAGCTTAGGCAGTGTAACCTCTGTTTTATTTCAGTGTTCAGATCTTAGACTCTTGCAAGTCAGGGGAGTGGTCAGATTCTATCCCTATAACCTTTTCGTTATGCAATTTGATAGGATCTAAGAAAGTATGTATACTGACTATATTTATGAGATGCTATTTTCTCTTATTTATTTGTCTCACAACGCTGAGGTGCATCTGATGAATTTACAAGAGTGAAAATGAGAATTCGCTTGCTTGTGAATCACCAAGGTGGTTGTGGCTCTGGATTTTTGTGGCACACTACTCATTGATAAGGAGGAATGCATCTTTGCATTGGAGATGAACTTAAGATGTTTGTCCTCTTTTCATTTCCTTCCTTGTTGAGGAGGAAGAGTGTTAAAAGGAAATAGGAAGAGTGTTAGGAGAGTTAACAGGGGCATACCGCTTTCTTTTCTGCATTACTCTGCCTCACCTGCATAATGAGAATCCCATTTTCATTGTAAGAATTATACAAATTTATTCTCTTTTTCAACGGTCTGTTAGATAATATATTTTTTTATTTGAAGAAATTCTAAAAGCAGTTAGCATTGGGGATTCAATGGACTGGCAAAATTGGCTATTTCAATTTCTGTTTGTTATTTTGCATCTTTTCTGGTTTAGTAAATGCTTTCAAAGATGAAAGTTGTAACTTGTGAGTATTCATGTTAAGAGATTCTGGTATTACTAACTGTAATGGACTGACTCTTTTGCTATAAAGTATAAAGGATGATAGAGATTCCATATAGAAGCTTTGTCTTGTATGATCCATCTTCCAAGATTTACTATCTTTGACCTCTTGTCCCTGTTCATGACTACTTTGATGAGGCAATATCAGGAAGCCAATTCTAGAAGATATTGCAATCATTTATGGTGTTCAAATAACGAGTTTCCAAGGTTCTTGCTTTGAGGACCAATCCACCTTGCATGAATCACCAACAATGGAAAAGTTTGCAGGTCACCAAGAATGACCAGCAAGCGAATCTATTGCTGGTGATTCATGCGCTGTGCATTTGTCCTCAAAACAAAAGCCTAATAAACTCATCAACGGTTTCTGGACTACATGGAATTCTCATCAACACTTGGTTGGAGTATTGAATTAGTCTTTAGGAATGTGTATTCTACTCTCTTACAGTAGAACTGAACCAGTGCATGGATTATGCACGTCTAAGGCTAAGAGATGCATGCTTATTAACTTTTGATTTGAATAAAAAGCTTCTCACTAGCCTTTTTGGTAATTCATTATTTCCATTCATTGCAGTGAATATAACCTGAGTGTCAGCTTGTGGCCAATTTCTTTTCAGATCTGAGGTGTCCTTGCAAGATGTCAGCCAAATGCTTAGATGATCAAATGTGCAAATATACAATTCGTGAGCTAAACTAACCATCATCACCTTGATTGAAAATCTTCCCACTGCCAAACTCACTTCCCGAAACAGGGGACAGAAAATGAGGCAAAACCAATTTACTGAAGACTGCACAACTATGACCAAATCGTGGGAAATTTATCTTTGTACAATATTTGCTTTTTGGATGTTGACCATTAGAAATTTGTCTTAAAAAAGCATTGTGGCTGGGTTAAGTGATGAGTCGAGGCGCTTACTGCAATGAAATCTAAGTTCAAAACAGTAGGCTACCCCAATGGTCAGCTTCCGTCACAGCATGTGCTCTTGCTCCAATGTTCTATGGGTGAGTGACTTTACCAAGCCCACTCTTCAAGCTATAATTTCCAACCTCAATGTAAAATTCAGGAAAAACCGTTCCCATAAAAGAAAACAAGTTGTCTTTCTCGCTAGGTTGAATTTCTACATTAAGTTTTCTTCTCCTAAAATTAATGGATTTCATCAACTCCACTACATTAAACATTGAAACAAATCTACTGCAGACACTGTACAAAAAAATGCATACTGTATTGGGCTACAAGATTGGAGGAAACCTTTACAATCGAGTAGATTGCCAAGAGCCTAAATTGCACCTCATGCCAAATTTCTACTAATATCCACAAAAATCAGGTAATGGGCACATCATGGAAGAATTTAAATATTTCTAGCCATTAACAAAAAAATCTTAATCCTTTCTCCAGATCTGTAGGTGCAGTGCGGAAGAAAGTATACAAAACAATCTGTACAGTATCAGGCTATAAGAATTGGAGGAGACCTTTACAGATGAGTGAATTGCCAAGAGCCTAAATTGCACCTCGTGCCAAATTTTTAATAATATCCATAATAATATGATAATGGGCATATCATGGAAGAATTGAGTATTGTTAGCCATCACCAAAAAAACTAGTAAATTATTTACAGCAATGTATTTCACTCCTATACTGCATATTGGCAAGTGAGCAGTGTTCGATCTCGACCAGGGTTGATATCCAATTGCGCACATTGTGGAGCTTGTCTAATTTTTTGAGCAGGGAGTTCAAAGGTTCAAATCTGGCTGGAGTAAACAGAGCCATGTGCAATATAAGAATATGAAACTTCATAAAGATGCAACTGTATTCTCAACTTCAGCTTCTTAGAGTGGTAGATACAGCCCTAATATTTATAGGCTCCCTAGACCGGCATCTGGTGGACGTAATAAAAATCATTTCCTTTTAATTTAATTCCATAGTGAGCAGAATCCACATGGAAATGAAATCAAAATGGTAAAAGAAGAATAGGTTTCAAAGAAATATATCGAACTTTGATTAATCACTGATGCAGCCAGCAAATAGGAACACAATTCTAAAATACTTTATTTATGTGCAATTCGAAAACTGTGAATTTAACATAAATGCATGGAAAAATTAGCTTAGGAGAGGGAATGTAGATGCCATCACAAAGCTCAACTAAAAATGTACAGCTGGAAGTTGAAGGTTCAAATCTCACGGCGGCATACAAATCGCTATAGAGTATTCTCTAAAGGGAAATGAATTGAGAATAATAAGCGAGCCGAATTTTCTTCTGTAGGTAGTACAGAATTTGTCCTGTTTATGAATGCAAATTGCAAACCACGCAAATACTATATAATTTTTAAAAGAATGCGTTTATATGCCGCACGAACAATGCGAGTTAAGCCAAAAGAAAAAAGATGAACTTACCACGGGAGACGGAGATCTGGCAGTCCTGGCTTCGGCATTTGCAGTAGATTTTGCATAGCCTTTATTCGCAGAGGGTGAAGCGCTACGAGACGGGAAAAGATGACCTCCGTCACCGTTACTTGACGGAGACTGTGAAGCCATGACATGCGCAAGGCGCTGAGCTGCAGCCTTCGCTGCATTGTTCTTCTCAGACTTATCAACAGACGAAGAGACTTCCTTTCCATTTGAATGGACAGTTCTTTGCCTCGAATATCGATCCATGAAAATGAAAATTACTCAGATCTGAATAATTTCCTCTCAGGACAGAAGAAATATTTTTAGAAACATGTGTACCGGTTGAGCTTAGTGGAAAGACGGCACGTAGACGTATGTACAGAGTTTTGTCTGTGCTTTCGCCGGTTACGGAATATCGACCGTCCAATACGTGTATTATCGGACGGTTGCCAAGAGTTAGAAAAAAGCAACCATTAAAAGTGATTAAAAAAGGTTGGAATTAATAATTGCGCATGAATGGTAACGTACACATCAAAATCCACACGAAGACATTCGGACAGTGACACCGTTACGAGTCGTTTTCAAAGATAAGAAATCCACACTCCACGTTTGACATTTGACATGTGCGTAACTTCTTTTCTACGTCGGCAGTTGTCAAGAAGATTAAATTTGATGGCCGTATGAGCGTTTTTATGTTGATAAGTAGGAGGTATTTTTCCACAGCGTGTCAAATTATGATATTGCTATCAGGATTCAATTGTGTAGTTTCGAGTCAAACTCATTGACCCATGTTTCATGAGTAGTGGTTCACCGGAACCCATCTCTCATGATATCGAATGGTCCACTCAGCACTCATTGCATCTAGGTGATGCTCACAGAGGTGATTTTCTCTTATGTTGTTTAACCATAAAATTGATTTTCTGTCAAACATCGATGTTTTGTATTTTAATAATGAATAATGTTGAATATATAATTGTTATTAAAAAAATCACTGAGAGGCAACGTTTGTCGTATCGTTGATGGTTGTTCTAAGAGTTTTTGTTATTAATTATTAAATATTTAACCTTTTAAATTGATTATTTTCATTAGGAGCATTAGATTTTTATATGTTGAAAGGAAGTAAGGTATGCGGAACACACTTCCTACATTAATTTAAAGAGAAGATTTGTATAAATTTTCTTTTGCAATAGTTATAATAATGAGAAACATAGTACAAGGAAGATAATCCAACACATGTAAATATGAAAAAAAATACACAACATAAGATATACGTGGGAAAAATCTTTTCGAGAGAAAAATCTCACTCCAAAACCCTGCTAAATGTATTATGAATGAAGCAATGTTTACAATCTTGCAAAGCAACTTTTCTTCCAAGAGTATATAGTGTTGATTATAGAGCTATTTTTGCAAAAATCAACCTTACATAACCCACTCCAAGACATCAATATATAAAGAATACAAGTATGAAGATAACTTCTAGAGGAAGCTACAAGAGATGGGTGTCCAAATCCACTCAACACATTTTTCCACCGTCTCCAAGCATGCAAATGACACATGTACAAGATATTTTGACTCCTCATTCAAGCCTCCAAACTTGGGCACCCTATTTTTACTCAAAATAGGTATGTCAAATGCTCTTACACACCTTACAACCGTTATAGAATCTGTCATAACTGATTGATAATATATGATTCTCTTACAACATGCCATAACTTGTCATATGTAGAAATTTGTCATACAATAATTACAAGATGTTGACACTTGACAAATATTCTCTACCACAAAATGGGATGCTTGCATTCCCATGTGGGGACACAAACATCCTTGTCACCTAACATGTCACCTACTACCATGGTGACAACTCACTGTGTCAAGTTATACTAGATGACAAAATAAGATCAATAAGAAAATACAACATAGGCAAACATAAATAAAATATTAATAAAATCAATGGTAGAAAATACTAAGGTTGAGACACTTTAATTCCCAACACATGTTTTTGAAAAAATTGTTTAAAAACATGTGTAATAGATTTAGATTTATTATTGTTTAATTAGTGTTTGGATGATTATTCTTCTTTTATGGCTAGTAAATTTGGATCTTGTGATTGTTAATGTTAAGTTATAATTGAATTATATTCTATAGTATAGAAAATTACGATATAACTTTCGTAGATTATATTTATAATTTGTTGTATAGAGTGCTTAGTATTTTTTCAATACTTATTAAGTTTAATTAGTGATAGGGACTTCAATCATCCCCTTTTGTGTCTTTTTAGGTTTTAGAAAATTTGACAAGTGAAGCTTAAGTTAGAAATCACCTACTTTTATGGTGAATTTATATTATTAGGGGTTATCCTTAGGGCAAAGATTAGTTTATCTTGGGAATATTTGACCTTGATATATTGTTTATTACAAAATTAAGACCTTTATGTAATTCTCTTGGGCCTACCTCATGCTTAACCTACTTGGAACTAGATCGATAACTTGTTTGCACCTTTGCACCTTGAGTTTTTCTCCTAAAGTTAGTTTTTGAGACACAAATCTTTGTCTATTTATATTACTAGATTATGGAATATTTTTAGATTTGTTATTTTATTTTCTAATTGAAAGTTTAGAAATAAAGAGCTATTTTGGTACTAATAATACTGGTTGTAATTGTTAAAGGGGTTGTGGTGAAGTGGTAGGGCCCTTGGTTCCCTTATTAGAGACCAAGGTTCGAATCTACCCAAGTGACATCTTAATGTTAATAGGCATGCTAAAATGGTAGTACTACTTACATTGGTAGGTATGTGTTAATGTCATATGTGACATCGGTGGTGCATGCTCTAGGAATGTCAAAAGAAGATGGGGGAGAGAATTAGGATCAGTAAATTCCTTACATGAGAATATAGGATTTGAGAAGAAGGTGAGGTGTTCAAGCTAGAGGAACATGTTGGAGGATCATTAAAAGGAGAGGCATTCAAGCTATAACAATACACTAGAAGATTATAGGAGTGAAATGGTGGAGAGAAGAATAGTGAATGGAGGAGATAGGAGGAGAGAAGTAGGACTTGAGCATTCAAGTTGGAGTACATGAAGAAATATAGGAAGGAGATGTAAGCAATATCCTTATGGATTGAATAGTAAGAAAGTAGAACCCCCACTAGTAGAAATATAAAACAAGTGATGTCCTTGTTATTGTACAGGGTGAGGGACCTATTACCAACCCTCAATAAATAATATAAAAAATAATATTGGCTATATATTCTCTCTAATTGAATGAATGTGATCTCATGCATATAAATTAGATTTAAGAATAGACCAAGAAGGTAGCACTTGAATTTCAACATTCAAAATATTTGCTCAACCAATAAGGAAGCACCCTATGAACCATGAGTAAAGTTCTTCCTAATAGTTTTGTTTAGACCACTCCTCCCAATCATCACTTATGGAGTCACTTCCATAGTCAAGGTCATTTCTTTCTAGATTCCTTTTATATATTTTGGATGGTCTATTTCACCTCATGGGAAAATGTGTAGTTATTGACAAGATGTCATTGTTAGGATAATGCCATCAACCTTTCAATCCTAATGCTTCAAGTACTGATTTAAAGAATCCTACTTGAATGGCACTATGTGTCACTTGTATTTTATATTTTGGCAAGCATAAGATTCACTTAATGTCATAAAAGTCGCTAAATGAAACTATGACAACTTGTAAGGTGTGTACTTAAGAGTTTTTGGAAAGGAAAGAGTATGATGAGAGAGATTTAATTGTAGACTTGGAGAAAATCATAGATTAGTTGTAGAAAAGGAAAGACAAAACTACTTAAGCACCCAAGTTTGGTAGTGGTAGCTTCTTATTTACATTGTTAGTTAATTGAGTTTGATTTAGACATTACATATCTATGCATCGACATGGAAACTTACATTAGCTAGTATAGTGGTTTTCAACACATGGATTTAGAAATCATTAATGGTTTGTGGTTTTGTTCATGCTTATATATTGAGTGATTGGGTTGGAGGTGTAATCATAATATTTTGCAAGTACCATTTTGATGTTGAAATATCTCCAACATTATATTGATTAGTGTAATCTTTTATGAGGACTTAAGTTTATATCTATATTGTAGCCATTGGTGTTATTGAGAATACAAATGGCTCAAGATTTGGAGGCTAGATTTTTTCTTGAAAAGGTTTTCCTAAGGTAATATTGTGTCAGCTATGTTTTGTGAGTTTCATGTTTATTGTATATCTATTACATATCTTTGCATGTCTTGATATTAATGCAAGTATTTCTTATTTATTTAAAATTGTTAGAGCCTAATCTATACACTATCTCTCCTCATAGATTAGTGTAGGATGCATTTTTTTCATATTGTCTTCCATTCATTTAGTATTGGAGCTTAATCAACTTGAATCTTAGTTGTTAGGAAAAATATTTTTTTGAACTAATCTTGGTTTGAGTGGGAGAATTGTGCACAAAGGAGATATTTGTTTTAGGGAAGATAAAAATACATCTAGATTAGAGATGGAAATATTTAATGAAATTAATTTTTAGTTTGCAAGCTTGAAATATAATATTTTCTCATAGATTAATATTTGTGGGGTCTCTGAAAGAAAAATTATAGGAATGAATGATGAAGACTATGATGTGTTAGATAAAAAGGAAAAAAAGAAAAACAACTTTGAATATTTAGTGCTCCTAAATGTTTCCAAAGAAACCACCACTCTAAGCCTTTAGACAAAGTTGGGGAATGTATACCAAGCTAAATGATCCTTGGTGAATATTTTTGTAAGAGAATTTGTATTCTTTGAGGAGGGGTGATAGAGACTCAATAATTGAGAACCATAATGCATTTTACACCATGAGTTATTTTATATTTTATTAGTGTGTAAATAGAAGAAGATAAATGCATGACCCCACCATGTTCTTTGCCAAAATCATGGGACAACTTGGTGATTTACATCAAAATCATTACTTCAAAGTTTGTGCTTGATGAGGTAGTGGATACTTTACTCTCAAAGGAGATAAGGTGAAAGGATTCCAAATCTACCAATGAAGTTTTGATTTTTTATGGATGGTTGAAGGAGAAAGGTAAGCAACATAAAAGAACATGATGTTGTAGAAGATAAGGAGTCATTGGTTTATAGATTGAAAAATCTTTGTATGGTCTCCAATGGTCTCATAAAAATGCAAAAGTTAGGACTTCCAAATTTGTGAGGTCTAAATTAGATTGAATCATGTTTATTAAAAACAAGACAATTATTATTTCCTTATTATCACTTGGTGTGTTGATGATATGTTAATTTTTGGTAACAATAAGGATGTGATTAGAGACTTGAAATCTTAGTTGTCTACACAATTTGATATGAAGGACTTAGGGGATATTAATTTCATCTTAGGCATGGAAATTAGGAAAAAGAGAAAATATAAAGTTTTAGTTTATCAAGAGTGTTCTATTTGCAATTAGGGTGATACTTCAAGAGACTTGTTGTCAACCTATAAAGGTCCTATAGGTGACTTGCAACCAACTTGTAGAAGTTCCATGAGTCACTCAGAACATGTCCATAATAGTCTTAGTAATACTTGTAGAGTCTCTATAAGTCACCTACAAATACGTTGTAAAAATCTTACAAATCACTTGTCACACTCAATAGATATCCAAAGATTTTCAAAGGTATGTAAATTAAAGATAACAATAGTTATGTCTTTATTTGATGGTGTTATTAATTGGATTAACCAATAATAAAGAGTGTGGTTACTTTATCCACAACCTATACTTGTAAAGGGGCCATCTATATAAAAAGATTGTATTCAAATGTTGGGCTGAATTTTGGAGCAATTAACATTGGATGTGAATGCATTTATATGCCGAATGAATAATGTGAGTTAAGCCCCCAAAAAAGAAAAGATGAACTTACCGTAGGAGATGGAGATCTGGAAGTCCTAACTTTCGCACATATATAATAACTAGTAGATTTTGCATAGCCTTTATTCGCAGCGGGCAAAGCGCTACGAGACGGGGGAAAATGGCTTCCGTCACCGTTACTTGACGGAGAATCTCGACCGTATTATCAGACGGTTACCAAGAGTTCAATAAGAGCAACCTTTGAAAGTGATTAAAAAAGGTTGAAGCTAATAATTGCGCATGAATAGTAACGTCCACGTCAAAATCCACAAGTAGACATTCAGACAGCGAGAGGCTGACAACTGTCAATTTCAAAGAAAATAACTAACGACTTTACGTTTAACATTTACCTAACATGTGGGTAACTTGTTTTTTTTGTAAGCAGTTGCTACGCAAGGTTAAATTTGATGGCCGTAAGAGCGTATTTATTTTGTCTAACTGTAAAATTCATTTTCTGTCAAAAAATGATGTTTGTTATTTTAACTACGCTATAAATCATTCTAACCTATAAAGGATAATGTTGAATATATATAACTACTAGCAAATATATAACCTATATATAAAATATCTCGAGATGTATCTCGAGGTGTTGAATTTTTTCAACTTTAATTTTTATTAAAGCTGAATGATGAAAAAATTAAATGCCTCAAGATACATCTCGGCGTATTTTATATATAGGTTATATATTTGCTAGTAGCAGCCACGACATGCGTAACACATTGAATAAATTAATATATTTAGGGTTATGATTAGAGTTAGCATTTAGGTTTAGGGTTTATATCATGGTTAGGGTTAGCATTAGAGTTAGGGTTTAGTTTAGATTTATTATTATGATTAGGGTTAGGGTTTAGTGTTAAGGTTGGGTTTATGGTCATAGTTAGTGTGAGAATTATGTTAGGATTAGGGGTAGAATTATGGTTAGGGTCAGGGTTTGGATTATAATTATAACATGTTTTGGGTTAGGAATAAGGCTTTGGTTAGTGTTAAGGGTAGGGTTGGAATTACTATTAAGGTTTGGATTGGAATTATAATTAGGGGTAGGGTAAGGATTTGTATTTGGTCAGGGCTATGGTTTGGGTTAGGGTTAGGGTCAAGGTTAGGATTAAGGTTAAGATTAGCATTAGGGTTAGTATTTGGTTTACGATTATGATTATGGTGAGGGTTAGGGTTTAGACTTATGATTAGGATTATAGTTAGTGTTAGGGTTTAGTGTTAGGGTTTAGTGTTAAGGTTTAGTGTTATACATTCATTAAATTAATATAATTAGGGTTACAATTTATATCACAGTTAGGGTCAGCATTAGGGTAAAGTTTATATCATGGTCAAGGTTAGGATTAGATTTAGGGTTAAGCATTTAGGATTAGGGCTTAACATTTAGGTTTATGATTATGGTTAGGGTTAGGGTTTAGGCTTATGGTTAGGGTTATAGTTACAGTTAGGGTTTAGTGTTAAGGTAAGTGTTAGCATTAGGTTTATGGTTAGGGTTAGAAATTTTTTCTATGGTAGGATTATGGTTAGGGTGAGGAAATGGATAGGATTGGGATTATTATTATGATTATGATAGAATGATCCAATAATAGTTATGGTAGGTTTAAGTTCAAGATTAAGATTAGTGTTAATGTTAGAGTTCAATATTAATGATAGATAAGCTAATTTATAGCGGCAACACAATTATCACTAACCTGAACCCAAATCCTAATCCTAATTCTATTTCTATCACTAACCTAAACCTAAACCCTAATCCAAACCCTATTTCTAACTCTAACCTAACCTTAATACTAACCCTAATCCTAATTTTATCTCTAACCCTAACCCTAATCCCAATCCTAAACCTAACCCTAATTAATTTAATGTTGACTCCATCATAGCCTTAACTCTAACCTTAACCCATTAAACTATCTCTAACCTAATCCTAATCCTAATCCTAACCTCAATCCTAATCATAGCTCTAGCTCTAACCCTAACCCTGATGTTGGTTGTATCTCTAACCTAACCCCAACTAGTCCTAACCCTAACCCTAATTCTATCTCTAATGATAACCTAACCCTAATCTTCACTCTATCTCTAACCAAAACCCTGACCCTAAACTCAATCATAACAAAAACTTCAACCCTAACCCTAATCCTAATACAAACCCTAACCCTAATCCTAACCTTATCTCTAACCTTATCTCTGACCCTAACCCTTACCCAAATGTTGGTCGTATCTCTAACCTAACCCAAACTAATCCTAACCCTAACCCTAATTCCATCTCTAATTGTAACCTAACCCTAATCTTCACTCTATCTCTAGCTAAAACCCTAACCCTAAACCTAATCATAAAAAAACCTCATCTCTAAACCTAATTCTATTTGTAACCCTAACCTTTACCATAATCCTCATTTTATTTTTATGCCTAACCCTAACCCTAATATTATCACTAACTTTAACCCTAATTCTAATTCTATTCCTAACCTTGATCCTAATTCTATCTCTAACCCTAACACTTACCCTAATCATAATCATAATCCTAACATAAACACCAACCCCAATCCTAATCCTAATTCTATCTCTAACCCTAACCCTAACTCTAACCCTAACTCTAACCCTAACACTAATTGCAACACTAATCCTAATTCTATTTCTAACCCTAATTGTAACCCTAATTCTAATTTTATCTTTAATCCTAAGCCTAACCCTACTCCTTACACTATCTCTAAGCCTAAGCCTAATCCTAACCCTAACCCTAATTTGAACACAAACCACAACCCCGATCCTAATTCTATTTCTATCACTAACCTGAACCTGAACCCAAACCCTAATCCTAACCCCATTTCTAACCCTAATCTTAACCTTAATACTAACCCTAACCCTAATCCTAATCCTAAACCTAACCCTAATTAATTTAATGTTGACTCCATCATAGCCCTAAGTCTAACCTTAACCCTAACTAAACCATCTTAAGTTTATTTGAACCCTAACCCTAATTGTGCAATAACCCTAGAACTCTAATTGAACTCTATCCCTAACTTTGAAAGACATTGCTCCCCTCACAAAAACCTCAATCCTAATCCTAATTCTATCTCTAACCCTAACCCTAACCCTAACCTTAATGTTGGTCATGTCTCTAACCTAACCCCAACTAATCTTAACCCTAACCATAATTCTATCTCTAATTCTATCTCTAGCCAAAACCCTAACCCTAACCCTAAACCTAATCATAACGAAAACCTCATCCTTAAACCTAATTCTATCTCTAACCCTAACCTTTACCCTAATCTTTACCCTATCTCTAACCATCACCCTAATCATAACCCCAACCCTAATCCTAATTTTATCTTTATGCTTAACCCTAACCCTAATATTATCACTAACCCAAACCCTAATTCTAATTCTATTTCTAACCTTGATCCTAATTCTATCTCTAACTCTAACACTAACCCTAATTCTAACACTATCTCTAACCCTAAGCCTAAGCCTAATCATAATCAAAATCCTAACATAAACCCCAACCCCAATCCTAATCCCAATTCTATCTCTAACCCTAACCCTAACCCTAACCCTAATCCTAACACTAATTGCAACACTAATCCTAATTCTATTTCTGACCCTAATTGTAACCCTAATTCCAATTCTATCTTTAACCCTAACCCTAACCCTAACCCTAATCCTTACACTATCTCTAATCTGAGTGCTAACCCTATCCCTAACCCTAATTTGAACATAAACCACAATGCTAATCCTAATTCTCTTTAAACACTAATATATCCTAAACCTAATTGAATTCTTTCCCTAATTATATGCTAACTCTAATTGAACCTTGATTGAACCCTAACCATAAACTTGATCCTTATTAAATCCTAACACAAAATGGACAGTTATTGAACTCTAACCCTAACCCTAATTGAACACTTATCATAATTGGACTCTAAAAATATTCTTATTTAAGCTCTAATCGTAATTTAACCTTAACCCTAGCCTTAATCCTAATTGAATTGTAACCCTAACTTTGAATTTCTATCACTAACCTGAACACAAACCACAACCTTAATCCTTTTTCTAATCACTAACCTAAACACAAACCACAACTCTAACCCTAATTAAACCCAATCCTAATCCTAAGTCTATTAATCATAATTATTGTTGGAAGATGGTCAAGTGTTGGATTGTTTCCCCTATTAGGTTAATTTGTGAAATTCTTCATTGATTGTGAAATTAGTTATTGAAAAGAAAAATGTAGAAGATGATTGAGATGTAGCATAAAGTCTTAATGATTTAGTTATCTATAGGCCTAATGCCTCTTTATATATCCTTTAATTATTTTTCAATTGTTTTATTAGATTTTTTTTTTTTTTAATTGTCTTTTGATTAAACTTTGGTTCAAATATTTATATGGAAAAATTTAATCCAAATGATAGTTTAAAGATGTAGCTATCTTGTATTAATAAATGGTATTCATAAGTCATCAAAATTCAAGAACGATCTTATTAGAACATAAGGAAATATTTGTAAAATATTTAACAATTGAACTATAATATTATTTGCATTAAATGATTATGATCAAATTAGATAAATCACGATGTGAAATCTCATTTTTCCTTTTGGAATGCTTCTTTAAGGATTGCTTCTCTTTGAGATACTTGTAGTATGCATAAATTATAAGTATTTTTAGATCTGCATAATCTTGTGAGTAACTCAACAATTGGTTGTTTAATCAATTTTAATTGATGAATGGATAAAGAACCTATGCTAAAGTTTAGAGTTATGAATCATAAATAGGAAAGTATGTAGGTGAAAATACCTTGCAATATGCTTTTCTTTTTATTTGAAAAATAATTTTCTATATAGAAGTTGTAGTGTAGTAATAATGAAAAATCATAGATTGCCTCCAACATTAGCATTACAACTTGTCGGTATTGGCATGGTGTGATGGTTTATAGGTGACATTGTTGTTCTTGCCACCAAGGTTCAAACCCCGTTGGGGTGGTATTGTTGAATGTTGTATTCCGGTTCATAGCTCTAGTCAAAAGCGTTTACCCCTTGAATAAAAATTTTAAAAAAAAAACATAAGCATTACATTATTTTTCTTTTCTTTTTTATATAACTAAATCTTATAAATTTTTTATTTAAGACCATCTTAAGTGAATCTTTTAAACTATCTAATAAAGAACTAAAGATTTAAAGAATAATATATAATGCAATGAAATGTGTTTGGTAGTTGCATCATTATTTCCATTCAAACATTAGATTCAATAAATTATTATATGAATCATTTGTCCTACTCTAGTTTAATGTAGCATGATTTAAACTTAAATTGAAAGAAAATTCTCTATGACATATTTATTAATCTTAGTAGCAAGACCAAGGATAAAGTGATTCCAAATAAACCATTCGAAAATGCCATGAAAATTTCAATTGCTAAAGATACAAAATTCTTCTACCATCCCCTACATTGTGAACTTAATGTATAAGGATTTAATTAAAAGCAGCCCCATTATCGTTCTTGTGCCTCCTCCCAATAGATGTCACCCTGAAATCTTAAACAACCACAAAAACGAAAATTGAAAATTAAGGTACAAATCTAATCTTTTATCTCTAAAAGAAACTATCTCTAAAGCCGAGTATAGCCTACGGTCATAGTACTCTCACATCTTTTCATCTCATTCATTTTGCAGAAAGTTATTGTGTATCCTCAATATTATCACATTTTCCACGTAAAGGGACAAGAGCGTTGCCAACAAAGAGCCTGCAAATTCAATTTGTTATAGCGATTTAGAAAACGTATAAGGCAATTAACCCCTCAAAAAATACAGCACAATACAATCTACGCAGATGAATCCAAGATCGTTTCAGAAAACTGTGCAAACAAATCAAATTTCCTGATCTTCCCTAGATCTCGACCTTATATTTTATAGTTTTAGACTATTGATCGGCTCTTTGTGAACCCTATAACTTTACTCAGTTTTCTGAAAAAACTTATAAATCACTACCATAACAATCTCATACTCCTAATATAAATAAATTTTTACCTGGCAGAAACAAGGACAGTGAGAGATTGTGATTGAATCTGTTCTGTAGGAAAATAACAGGAGGACGATTCAGGAGTCGAGGCCATTGTAATAACTGAAGATCTTGCCCTGTTATTTTGCTTCTTTTCTGCAATACTAAAATTTAACCACAATCTGAGGTATAGATACAAGGGTTTTATCTTTGGGGATGTTTTGATAACCCAAATGAAAGGCTGCCCAGTGGCTTCTAGACCACTTCCCTGTTGAAAACAGAGGAAAGCAATAAAATACTAACTGCATACAAGATGAGGAAACTAAATGCAGAAACAATGATAAAAGAAGATTCAACAAACAAAATTTTTGTATTAATGTTTTTTCTTTACACAGAGGTGCCAGTGCTCTTTTTTCCTTCATTCATTCATTCATCAAAACAGAGTAACTGCCATTTTTCATTCAAAAACAGAGCTCAATCCAAAAACGGGAGAAACTTCTAAATGCACACACAAAAATAGAGGTATCATATTTCTTTTACAAAATAGAGTTGAAAGAAGAAGCTTCTTGAATACGCCAAGGAAAGAAGAGTGTAGAAGAAGATAAAAGAGGGAAGAATGAAGGATTAAATGTGTTGGTTGAGGTAGCAATGCAACGAAGACAAAGGAGATTAAATAAAGCACAGTTGGAGTCCATGTCACCAACACTCCCCCTTAATCTTCACTGCCATGTATGTCTACAATACCAATTCCATCCCGGAGATGCTCAAAAACATTCTTTGAAAGTGGCTTTGTAAAGATATCTTCCAGTTATTCTTTGGACCTGCAAAACTGAAGATGTATGTCACCATTGTTCACCAATTCATGAATAAAATGGTACCTTGTATCAATATGCTTGCTCCGTTTATGAAAAACATGATTTTTAGATAAAGCAATTGCAAAATTATTATCACAAAAAAAAATTGTAGGTTCTTCTTGTGGATACCTCAAATCTGAAAGTACTCTTCTCATCCATATTACCTGGCAAGCTACTGATGTGGCTGCAACATATTCTACTTCAGCTAATGAGAGTGTCACAATTGGTTGTTTCTTTGATGCCCAAGAGATAGCTCCTGATCCTAGATGAAAGATATACCCTGAAGTGTTTTTTCTATCATCCATGCTACCTCCCCAATCACTATCTGTATATCTGATTAGTTTGTAGTCAACTGAAGATGTGTACAAAATCCCAAAGCTCTTAGTTCCAGCTATATATCTTATAATTCTTTTTCCAGCTTTCCAATGTGATTCCTTTGGTTTGTCCATGAATCTAGAAATGAGACTCACCCCATACATGATATCTGGTCTTGTGGCGGTTAGATACATAAGGTTGCCAACTAATCTTTTGAATAAAGTTGCATCAACACTAGGACTTTTGTCATCCTTGCTAACTTTGAAACCCAATGCAACAGGTGTAGGAGCTGGATTTACATTTGTCATCTTAAATCTCTTCAACAAATCATTAGCATACTTGCTTTGACAAATAAAAATGCCTTGGTCATTTTGACTTACCTCTATACCAAGAAAATATCTCATGAGCCCCAAATCAGTCATATCAAATTCTCTTTCCATGGCTATCTTGAATGAGTTAGTTGACATGTTACCTATGAATATCAAATCATCTACATACAAGCACACTATCAAGATTTCCCCATCATTCACTTTGACATACAAAGTTGGTTCATTGCCACACTTGTTAAACCCATTGTTCACAAAATAAGAATCTATTCTGTTGTACCAATCTCTAGGAGTTTGTTTCAAACCATATAGTGTCTTTTTCAGTTTGTATACCTTATGCTCTTCTCCCAAAACTTCATAACCCGGTGGCTGTTTTATATACACTTCTTCTAAAATGCCATTCAAAAATGTTTATTTAACATCCATTTGGTAAACCTTCCAATTGTTTTGAGCTGCTATAGATAAGACCATCCTAATGGTATCCAATCTTGCCACGCGTGTGAATGTTTCATTGTAGTCTATGCCCAGTTGTTGTGTGAAGCCTTTAGCTACAAGTCTTTCCTTGTGTTTCTCTACTTTTCCATCAACATTATACTTTGTCTTGTAAACCCATTTAACTCCAATCACATCCTTGCCTTTAGGAAGCTCTACTAGATCCCAAGTTTGATTATTTTCAATTGATTGAATCTCATCATCCATGGCTACAATCCAATTGTCATCCTTAATTGCATCTTCAAAATAAATTGGATCAACTTGTGTTAAGAATGCAAAATTAGAGCATAAATCATCATTTTCAGCCTCTTGTATTTCATCATATATCTCCCTTAGACTTCGTGTCTTCTTTGAAGTGTTTATAGATTTTGATCTTAGTGATGCAAGTGTTGGATTAGAGGACTCACTGTTGTTATTACTTGCTGGAGTAGTTGGATTTGGAGTGGTAGGTGCCCTAGAAGGTGTTGTAGGAACATTTGCTTGTGTAGTAGGCACAACTTGAGTTTCATTTTCTTCATTTTCTTGTGGAACACTAGCTGCAACTGTAGTTGTCTTGTCTATGCTACCATCCCATGCTTCTTCTTCAACAAACTCAACATCACAACTTATTATCAGCTTCTTTGTGATATGATTGTATAGTTTATATGCCTTGGATTGCTCACTATATCCCACAAATATACACTTCTCTCCTCTATCATCTAGTTTCTTTCTCAACTCTTGAGGCATCAATGAGTATGCTACACATCCAAAGACTCTCAAATGTGCAATGTTATGCTTCCTTTTGCTCCAAGCTTCTTCTGGTGTTTTATTTATCACAACCTTTGTTGGAAATCTATTTAATATGTATACCGAACATGCAACCGCTTCAGCCCAATACTCATTTGGTAGATGTTTTGATTTTATCATACTTCGTGCCATTTCCATGATTGTTCTATTTTCTCTCTCAGCTACTCCATTTTGTTGAGGAGTATACCTTGCTTTAAATTGTTTCTTTATGCCATTTTCTTTGCAAAAAAAATGAAAATCATTTGATATGTACTCTCCACCTTGATCGGTTCTCAATGTGTTTGATATAGTGTCCACTTTCTTTCTCAACTTTTGCCTTGAACTCCTTAAAAACATCAAATGCATTTGATTTATATTTCAAGAAATAAACCCACACTTTTTTGCTGAAATCATCAATAAATATCAAGAAATAAAGCTTTCCACTTATGGATGGTGTTTGCATAGGTCCAAAAAGGTCTGAATGCACTATCTCAAGTGGATGATTTTCTCTATAAGATTCTCCAACTGGAAATGCTTTCCTATGTTGCTTTGCCAATATGCAACTCTCACATATTGTCTTAAGTGGCTCTATTGGTGGCAGTCCATATACCATTATTTTCTTGTGCAACAGTTGTAATCCTTTGAAGTTTAAATGCCCAAGTCTTAAATGCCATAGCCAAGATTCATTTTTGTATGAAGCTTTGAAAGCTAACTCAGCAACCTTTTGCAATCCTTATGGTTCTAAGAATAATTCACTTTGCATTCTAAGAGGAAACATCCTATTTTTTGTCATCTCAACTTTTGCAATCAACCAATTGCTTGGTTTCTTATCTAGAATCACACATTCACCATTTTCAAAGTATATTCTATATCTTTTTTGCACAAGTTGTCCAATGCTTATGATATTGTGTTGCAATCCAAGAACATAATATACATCAAAATTATGTTTCTCCTCACCTTGCTTAGTTTTTATGTTAATTAACCCTTTGCCCATGACTGAAACTCGTTGATCATTCCCTAATTTTACTTATGATTTTACTGAATCATCCATTGTTGCAAACATCTCCTTACTCCCACTCATATGATTACTACAACCACTATCTAATCTAACCATATTTCTTTGGAGCTCTCTTGTGCTACATTGCATGTTATCAACATGGTATTTTGTTCACTAGTGTTGGGTTGGTTTTCATTTGTAAAATGTGTCTTTTGCTTATTCATGTCATATTTCCTCTTTCTACATTCAAATGCATAATGCCCAAATTTATTGCAATAATGACACTGAATGTTGGATTTATCATACCCTTCTCCTTGATGATGACTATGAGAATGGCTGCTCCCCCTTCCTCTTGTTGATGTAGAATGGGTATGTGGGCTTGATGTTGGTATTCTACTCTCAAATTGTGTATTTTCTCTTCCTCCTCTTGGTGTAAAACGTCCTCTGCCTCTGCTGTAATTTGATCTTCCTCTTGTTCTGCCAAATGATAGCTGAGTCTTGAATGCATTTTCCAATGATGATGTCCCTGATCGATTTAATCTTTGCTCATGTACTAAGAGTGGTCCCATTAATTCATCTACTGATAGCTAAGTAAGATCTTTGGCCTCCAAAATGGCTACTACTACTAGATCAAACTTTGTAGATAAGCTTCTAAGTAATTTCTCCACAATCTTTTGATCTTCAATGGTGTCTCCATAGGATCTCATCTGATTTACTATTGCCATTGCATGAGTGAAGAATGAATCTATTGAGTCTGAATCCTTCATTTGTAGGTTTTCAAAATCCCTTCTAAGAATTTGTAATTTTGCTATTTTCACCTTGTCTATGCCTTGGTAAGCTGTTTGCAAACTTTCCCATGCCTGTTTTGATCTTGTAGCAGCTGAATCTTTTGGAAATATTGATTCCTCCATTGCCTATTGAATGATAAACAATGCCTTAGCATCCTTCTTCTTGTTTTCTTTCAACAAATCCTTCTTAGCTTGTGAAAGTGCCTGATATGCTTGTTGGTCTGTTGGTTCAGGAAACCCATTTTCAACCAAATCCCAAACATCCTGGGAGCAAAACAGGGTTTTCATTTTTATGCTCCAATATTAATAATTTTTTCCATTGAAGATTAGAATCTGTGGTTGTGCAATACTTCCACTTGTTCCTGCCATAATTTTTTTAAACACTTTTCCTCCTCTGTTTTCTTTTCAAATATCTTTAATCTTGCTTGCCTTTTTTGCAAATATTTTCAACTGACTTTTCTTCTCTTTTTGTACCCTTTTGAATGATTGAAATCCTTAAATTTTTCCCATCACGGACTTCTTCAACAGCTGTGATTCCTTTTATTTGTTGTAATCTTTCTTTCTTCTGCCTTGGGGTTGCTAAAAACTTGCAGCTCAATCCCTTTGTTTTGATCTCTTTCAACAATGATTTCATCCTCTATGGTGGCTTCTTCCAACTGCTACAACAGTTCCAAATCAGCGATGCCTCACCATATTCAAATGCCTCATACTTTTACAAACTTCTAACCCTTTCACTAACAATCTCTTCTGGATCTACCAACGTGGCTCTGACTTTACTACAACTCTAATACCAGTTTGTTGAAAACAAAGGAAAGCAATAAAATACTAACTGCATACAAGATGAGGAAACTAAATGCAAAAACAGTGATAAAAGAAGATTCAGCAAACAAATTTTTTGTATTAATGCTTTTTCTTTACACAGAGCTTCCAGTGCTCTTTTTTCCTTCATTCATTCATCCATCAAAACAGAATAACTGCCATTTTTCATTAAAAAACTGAGCTCAATCCAAAAATGGGAGAAACTTCTAGATGCACACACAAAAACAGATGTATCATATTTCTTTTACAAAATAGAGCTGAGAGAAGAAGCTTCTCGAATACACCAAGGAAGGAAGAGTGTAGAAGAAGATAGAAGAGGGAAGAATGAAGGATTAAATGTGGTGGTTGAGGTAGGAATGCAATAAAGGCAGAGGAGATTAAATAAAGCATAGCTGGAGTCCACGTCACCAACATTCCCAAGGCCTTGCTTTGTTCTTTAGATAAGAAAGTTTGGCTTCCAGATGAAATATACACGACGAAGCTTGAGCTCTGAGAGTCCAACCACTGTAGCAACTCCTTTTCGCTAATGTCCGTCATTTTGCCTTGGGTAGATGTCTTCACTGCCCCGCTAAAAATATTTGGTGGGAGCATTGGGCCTATGAACCACACCTTTTTTCCTCTCTGGTTTCTCAAGTCTTGTATATACTCATCCTCTAGCATCTCAAATGTATTTATCAGCATTCTAGAACTTTCATTCATTGACTCTAACCTTCACATAAAGGCAATCATGAAGGGGTGGAACAAATACAGGTCTATTTCATGTTTATGAAATCTGAGAGGAGCGGGCAGATCCAAGCTCAGAACAACACTCGTTCCTTCTTTTTCCAATGTGTTATGCGAAGAGGACAACCATGCATAATGCAACACACTAACCGCAAATGCACTGTATGTATTGAAACATCTGCCAGCATTGATCATTTGAAATGACTACTAGCACCAATTCACATGCATGGCGATGTCATTTCCTCTTCTAGCATAGGGTCTTGATGGTTGTTACACAACGCCAGTTGTTTCATCTTCCAACATAGGGTCTTGATGTGCGCATGCATGCAGAATACGAACAATTTATTTTTTCTTACACCGTTATTTCTGTTGGTCTTCTATAAAGGTCGTGCTACCATTGTAGGCTTACGCCTCTTGACGTAATTATTAAAAAAATACTAGTTTTCCCTTAAATTTATCCATGATTGTTCACCAAGTTTTGTTATTAATTAGTAATTATTTAATCTTTTAAATTGATATTTTTTTCCTTTAAGAGAGTTAGAGAGTTAGGATTTTACCTATATGTGTTTTTTTTTTGAATTATTCAAGAATTTGTATAATAGATTTCAATTTATTATTATTTAATAAGAGATTGGATGGTTATTCATATTTCTTGGGTCATAAATTTAGATTCTATGATTGATTAGTTAAGTCACAATTGAATTATTTTCTATAAGATAGAAAACTAGCTTTTAGGGATTATCTTTTTATCTTTTATCTTTTTTTTTTTTTTAGAGTGTTTAGTGTGTTTTTCAATCATCCCCTTGCATGTGTCTTTTAGGTTTTGAAAATTTGACAAGCAAGGTTTAAGTTAAAAGTCACCCATTTTTTATGGTGAATTTATATTATTAGGGTTACTCTTAGGGTAAAGGTTGGTTTATCTTGAGAAGATTCAATTTGGATATATTACTTGTCACAAAATTAACACCTTTAAGCAATTCTTGTGGGCCTACCTCATGCTCAACATATTTGGAATTAGATCTATTACTTGTTTGCACCTTTGTATCCTAATTTTTTCTCCTTAATTTTTTTATGAGACACACCCGTTTCCTACTTATATTGCTAGATTGTGGACATTTTTAGATCTAATGTTCTTTTTCAAATTTGAAACTTTAGAAAAAAAGTTATTTTTGGCACTAATAGTTGGTTGTAATTGTCAAAGAGGTTGTGGTCAAGTGGTAGAGCCCTTGGTTCCCCTATTGGAGAATGAGATTATAATTTACCCAAGTAACATCTTAGTGTTGATGGGCATATTGAAGTGATAGTCCTATTTTAATTGGTAGGTATGTGGTAGTCCCATAGGTGACATAGGTGGTGCATGTTATAGGGACACAAAATGAAGGAAGAGGAGAGGAGGAGTAGATGCCTTACAAGAGGAGATAGGAGGCATGATAAGAAGGTGAAGTGTTAAAGCTAGAGAAGCATGTTAGAGGATTACTAGAGGAAGAAGGTGAGGCATTCAAGAGAAACACACTAGAGGATTATCAGAGGGAAATGGTGGAGAGAAGAAGAATGGATGTCATGTGGGAGGAGATAGGAGGTGAGAAGTAGGACTTGAGCAATTAAGTTAGAGGAATACATAAAGGAATATAGAAAGGAGAGGCCCGAGCAATATCCCTAGATGGATTTAATAGTAATAAATAAAAATCACAACTAGTAGAAATTTAAAATAAGTGGTATCCTTGTTGTTGTAAGGGGTGAGGGCTCCATGACCAACCCTCACTATAGACACCTAAAATATTCCCTAGTCTTCCATCACCTATCCTAATCAACCAATATCATCAGTCTTCTTCACCTTAGGACTTATACACTTAATTATATAATCATATTATTTAATTAAAGCACATTTTCCATCTCCTCACAATAAATAAATGATGCTCATTCCACCTATTATCCATCTTAGACATGACATTTATAACATATATTCCCTCAACATATTCCAAGAATAAAGGACACTTAAGAACACTTGTCCTTATGGTCCCATTATTTTGTCAACATAATCCAAAAATATAGTCTTCCTAGGTGCACATGTCCCTTATTTCCCTCATGCCCTCAACTACTTGCTAAATTTAGTAATTTCATCTTAGCCATTCATAATCTAACAACCTCCATCTCCACCCTCCATCCTCAAATTGATTCTAAAGAAGTCCTCCACCATTGATCTCATCATTAGATCTTGACCATCCATTTGTTGCAATTATGAGCAAGTTTGGTGGTGTTGTCATTAATGTTGTCATTGATGTCAACATAGTTTAGTATGTTGTAGATTGTACATAAATAGTTGAGATGTTGTGAGTACATGGAGCTATCTTTATGATGTTGCAGATGTGTTGAATGGATGAGCTTCCAAGTGCTTTTGAGAAAAATAATAAAGAAGAGAAGTCAGAGTTATGAATGTGTTCAAAATGTGCTCCTGTATGTGCTCCACATTTCTCCTGTATTGATCCTATGCTTGTACATATCTGAAGGTTTGCTACTATTGATCTAGTGGTGATATCTCATGAGTTGAAGCTTTTGGTTTGATGGTATGTGAAAGTTATGTTCACTGGTGTGTGAATTATTCTAGCAGAGTTAGTCTTCTATGGATTGGGAGAAATGTTTTTGCTCCATAGTCCTCCACTGTTCTATTTCAGATCTTGCGGATCTGGCACATGTCTTATAATGGTGTTCTTTGGGTTCTAGCAAAGAGGTTTGAGGTTTGGTGATCCAAAAGTCATGTTTCAGAGTTGTTGTATGATTTTGCATAATCCAGATGGACTGATGGAAGAAGTTCGGTGTTCGAAGATTGTTGCACATGTTGTGGATGTATTTGAAGGAATTTGAGATGTGTTATCATGCATAATGTAGCATGTTGTGTCATTTGTGTGTCATTTTCTTGTTGAGAAGCATGAACATCAATGCTCATTTGTGTTTTCATTAGGTTTGGCCGACTTGGTGTTTACACTTCATTTGAAGAATTAAAATTTAATTAAGTGTGTGGTTGATCTAAGACATTATCTTTTGGTCTTGGATAAATGTTTTATTGGTCCACTCTCATTCTTTTCCATAGTGGGAATGTTGAGTTGCCAACCTAATTTGACTTTTATGAAATGACACTTATATGGCTGACCTTGGAGAAAGTTTCTAAGGTTGAAGATAGTATAAATGCAAGTTGGATTATGAAGATTTGAAGATGTGATGCAAAGTGATGAAGTAAGCCACAAATCAAAAGAGAAAAATTGTGTGAAAGTGATTTGAGGCCACAATACTTCATTGTGTTAGATTCCTAAAGGTAGTGAGCTAAAGTTTTTTGCAATCCTTTAATTAAGGCTACAGATGTGTATTAATTGTTGTGGTGGATCTTTTGTTCTATTTTGTATATGTAGGTAGTGAGCCTCTCGATTGGATAGTGAGCCTTTGTATTTGGACAGTGAGTCCTCTTCTGCGTAGTGAACCCTTGGCAGTGAGCCTTTGTATTCGGTTTTATAATCTCTTTATATTGTGAGTTAATCCTCACCGTGCTTTTTTCCTCATTGGGTTTTCCACGTAAAATATGGTGTTCATTGTGTTGATTTTACTTTCTGTTATCTGTATTTCATGTTCATTCTTAATAACATAATAGTGTGGTTGTGGAATTGATAACTGTTGAAGTTTTAAGTTTGAATTTTTGTGACAATTGATTCACCCCCTCTCAGGTGTCCTGCACCTTTTTAACAATTGGTATCAGAGCTTTGGTTCCTTGGTGTAGAGCTTAACTGCTTAAGGAAGATTTGATGGCGCATAAGTTGGCGATCCCTATGTTTGATGGATTTTATTATAATGATTGGAAAGTACAGATGAGAGGATATATTGTTTCTCTTGGTTACAAGACCTGGAAGGTTGTTGAGGTGAAGTATGTCACTTTGGTGAGTGGTCCTACTACTGCAGATGAGGTTTCTACTTATGAGAATGAGAAAGTGAGGTATGCTATTTACAATGCTTTATCTAAAACTAAGTGAACTAAGGTTCTTTGTTTAGATACTGCTCATGATGTCTGGAAGAAGTTGGAAGAACTGCATGAGGGAAATGAAAGAGTAAAGTTGACAAAGAAGCTAGCAGAAAAAGCGCAAATTTGAGAATTTGAAAATGGAAGAAGGTAAAGAGTTTACAAGCTATTTCCAGAGGGTTGAGATGGCAGCAAATGAAGTTAAGAATCAAGGGGGAAAGCTAACCGATGAAGATATTATTGAAAATATCCTGATCACCCTACCAAATTGCTACAGTGATAAGATCTCAGTTATTGAAGAGATGTATGATCCTACGAAGTATACTAAAGAATGTTCAGTTATTCGGCACCTTGCAAGCATTTGAGATTAGAAAGTTTAGGAAAGAAGACAAGAAGGAAGAAAAGAAAAAAACAACATTTAAGGAAATGAAGATTGAAGATGATCTGGAGAGTGATGGTTCTGATGAGTTGGAAGCAAATTTCACTGGGAAGTTGAAGAAAGGTACCGGAAAGTATAAAGGTATGTTGCCCTTTAAATGTTTCAGTTGTGGTAATATTGGTCATTATGCTTCAACATGTTTGAATAGAGTTGTACATAAGAAGAACAAGCATTATAAAGATAAGGATATAAAGGATAAGAAATACAAGAAGTTATATTATGTTAAAGAAGCTAGAATCTCTAATGATGAATCTAAAAATGACGTTGATGACAGTGAATGCTTGTTTTTAGCTTTGGAAAATAAATCTGTATCTATTAACCCTAGAAAATGTGCAAGCAAGAATGCTCTGAAGAACAAAAAGAATAAGATGGAAGGTACTTTGGTCACTGCCTTTCATGCAAGACAAGATGAATACTACTGGGTGATCGATAGTGGATGTTCTAATCACATGACTGGAGATAAGAGTAAGTCCACTAAACTTGAAAAGTATGATGGTGGTTTAGTCATGTTTGGTGATGATTCAGGAGCTAAGATTTGTGGGAAAGGTTCAATTAGCTTTGATGGAGTACACAACACTGATGATGTATATTATGTGAAGATTTTGAGGCATAACCTTTTGAGTGTTGGAAAAATGTGTAGCAATGGTTTTAAACTTGTGTTTTAGAATAATACCTGTGAAATCAGAAAAGAATACAAAAATGGAGATATGGTTGCTGCAAGAAGAACTCATGGAAACATCTATCAACTTGAGGGAGTTGATGGTCAATGCCTTGTATCTCAAATCAGTGAAAGTTGGTTATGGCATCGGAGAATGGGACATGTAAATTTTGATAATCTAGTCAAAATCAGTTCAAAAGATGTTGTCAGAGGACTGCTTAGAATCACAAGGCTTGCTAATACTATTTGCAGAAGTTGTCAGTTGGGGAAACAAACAAGATGAAACTTTAAGGGAAAAGAGCACTCTACTACCAAAATGCTGGAATTAATTCATAGCGACCTCTATGTTCTGATTAGAACAGGAAACCTGAATGGTGACAGGTATTTTATGCTTCTTATTGATGTTTATTCTCGAATGACATAAGTTTCTTTTCTTAGAGAAAAGACTCATGCTCTAGATAAGTTTAATGTGTTCAAAGAAAGAGTGGAAAATGAAGTAAATTTGAAAACCAAATGTTTGAGATTTGACATAGGGGTATGTGCAGGATCATCATGGAAAAAATAGGCCCTTAAGTGGCAATGAAAATTCAGAAAAATTAGAGTTAGGCAACTTGACGTAAAAATTTGAATAAGTTATCTATATTATTTCAAAAATATGTAAGAATAGAATCTGTGGCAAATTGAATGTAGTTTCTAAACTACTAGTTTTATTTTAAAAAATAAAAAATCTATTTGGTGAA